>JAUIZM010000089.1:0-320791 GCA_030848705.1 Heracleum sosnowskyi
CTCGGATGAAACTGGTATATGAGTATCCCAAAAAGTGGTCAAAGTTCATGTATATTATGATAATATGTTAATCATGCCATGTGGTCGAAATCCACTCTAATGTGGTGGAAAGTGACTTAAATTGGTGAGTTGGCCAAACTAGAGCCGAAATGGACTCGGATGGAACTGGTATCAAAAGACCCCAAAAAGTGGTCAAAGTTGATGTAAATTATGATAATATGATAATCATGCCAGGATGTGCTCGAATTCCACTCTAATGTGGTGGAAAGTTACTTAAATTGGTTAATTTAGCCAAACTAGAGCCAAAATTGACTTGAATGAAACTGTTATTAGAGGACCCCGAAAACTGGTCAAAGTTGATGTAAATTATGATAATATATTAATCATGCCAAGATGTGGTCGAAATCCACTCTAATGTGGTGGAAAGTGACTTAAATTGGTTACTTTGGCCAAACTAGAGCCGAAATTGACTCAGATGAAACTGTTATTGGAGGACCCCCAAAAATGGTCATAGTTGATGTATCTTATGATAATATGTTAATCATGCCAAGAAGTGTTCGAAATCCACTCTAATGTGGTGGAAATTGACTTAAATCGGTTTGATTGGCAAAACTAAAACCGAAATTGACTCGGATGAAACTGGTATATGAGGATCCCAAAAAGAGGTCAAATTTCAAGTATATTATGATAATATGTTAATCATGCCAGGATGTGGTCGAAATCCACTCTAAAGTGGTGGAAAGTGACTTAAATT
Source organism: Heracleum sosnowskyi (assembly GCA_030848705.1). NCBI lineage: Eukaryota > Viridiplantae > Streptophyta > Magnoliopsida > Apiales > Apiaceae > Heracleum > Heracleum sosnowskyi. Next base: position 755 of record JAUIZM010000089.1, read on the forward strand.
GGTTAGTTTGGCCAAACTAGAGCCGAAATGGACTCGGGTGAAACTGTTATTGGAGGACCCCAAAAAATGGTAATAGTTGATGTAAATTCTGAAAATATGTTAATCATGCCAGGAAGTGGTCGAAATCCACTCTAATGTGGTGGAAATTGACTTAAATTGGTTTGTTTGGCCAAACTAAAACCGAAATTGACTCGGATGAAACTGGTATATGAGTATCCCAAAAAGTGGTCAAAGTTCATGTATATTATGATAATATGTTAATCATGCCAGGATGTGGTCGAAATCCACTCTAATGTGGTGGAAAGTGACTTAAATTGGTGAGTTGGCCAAACTAGAGCCGAAATGGACTCGGATGGAACTGGTATCAGAAGACCCCAAAAAGTGGTCAAAGTTGATGTAAATTATGATAATATGATAATCATGCCAGGATGTGCTCGAATTCCACTCTAATGTGGTGGAAAGTTACTTAAATTGGTTAGTTTAGCCAAACTAGAGCCATAATTGACTTGAATGAAACTGGTATTAGAGGACCCCAAAAAGTGGTCAAATTTGATGTAAATTATGATAATATATTAATCATGCCAGGATGTGGTCGAAATCCACTCTAATGTGGTGGAAAGTGACTTAAATTGGTTACTTTGGCCAAACTAGTGCCGAAATTGACTCGGATGAAACTGTTATTGGAGGACCCCCAAAAATGGTCATAGTTGATGTATCTTATGATAATATGTTAATCATGCCAAGAAGTGTTCGAAATCCACTCTAATGTGGTGGAAATTGACTTAAATTGGTTTGATTGGCTAAACTAAAACCGAAATTGACTCGGATGAAACTGGTATATGAGTATCCCAAAAAGTGGTCAAAGTTCATGTATATTATGATAATATGTTAATCATGCCATGTGGTCGAAATCCACTCTAATGTGGTGGAAAGTGACTTAAATTGGTGAGTTGGCCAAACTAGAGCCGAAATGGACTCGGATGGAACTGGTATCAGAAGACCCCAAAAAGTGGTCAAAGTTGATGTAAATTATGATAATATGATAATCATGCCAGGATGTGCTCGAATTCCACTCTAATGTGGTGGAAAGTTACTTAAATTGGTTAGTTTAGCCAAACTAGAGCCAAAATTGACTTGAATGAAACTGGTATTAGAGGACCCCGAAAACTGGTCAAAGTTGATGTAAATTATGATAATATATTAATCATGCCAAGATGTGGTCGAAATCCACTCTTATGTGGTGGAAAGTGACTTAAATTGGTTACTTTGGCCAAACTAGAGCCGAAATTGACTCAGATGAAACTGTTATTGGAGGACCCCCAAAAATGGTCATAGTTGATGTATCTTATAATAATATGTTAATCATGCCAAGAAGTGTTCGAAATCCACTCTAATGTGGTGGAAATTGACTTAAATCGGTTTGATTGGCAAAACTAAAACCGAAATTGACTCGGATGAAACTGGTATATGAGGATCCCAAAAAGAGGTCAAATTTCAAGTATATTATGATAATATGTTAATCATGCCAGGATGTGGTCGAAATCCACTCTAAAGTGGTGGAAAGTGACTTAAATTGGTTAGTTTGGCCAAACTAGAGCCGAAATGGACTCCGGTGAAACTGTTATTGGAGGACCCAAAAAAATGGTAATAGTTGATGTAAATTCTGAAAATATGTTAATCATGCCAGGAAGTGGTCGAAATCCACTCTAATGTGGTGGAAATTGACTTAAATTGGTTTGTTTGGCCAAACTAAAACCGAAATTGACTCGGATGAAACTGGTATATGAGTATCCCAAAAAGTGGTCAAAGTTCATGTATATTATGATAATATGTTAATCATGCCAGGATGTGGTCGAAATCCACTCTAATGTGGTGGAAAGTGACTTAAATTGGTGAGTTGGCCAAACTAGAGCCGAAATGGACTCGGAACAGGTATCAGAAGACCCCAAAAAGTGGTCAAAGTTGATGTAAATTAGGATAATATGATAATCATGCCAGGATGTGCTCGAATTCCACTCTAATGTGGTGGAAAGTTACTTAAATTGGTTAGTTTAGCCAAACTAGAGCCAAAATTGACTTGAATGAAACTGGTATTAGAGGACCCCGAAAACTGGTCAAAGTTGATGTAAATTATGATAATATATTAATCATGCCAAGATGTGGTCGAAATCCACTCTAATGTGGTGGAAAGTGACTTAAATTGGTTACTTTGGCCAAACTAGAGCCAAAATTGACTCAGATGAAACTGTTATTGGAGGACCCCCAAAAATGGTCATAGTTGATGTATCTTATGATAATATGTTAATCATGCCAAGAAGTGTTCGAAATCCACTCTAATGTGGTGGAAATTGACTTAAATCGGTTTGATTGGCTAAACTAAAACCGAAATTGACTCGGATGAAACTGGTATATGAGGATCCCAAAAAGAGGTCAAATTTCAAGTATATTATGATAATATGTTAATCATGCCAGGATGTGGTCGAAATCCACTCTAAAGTGGTGGAAAGTGACTTAAATTGGTTAGTTTGGCCAAACTAGAGCCGAAATGGACTCGGGTGAAACTGTTATTGGAGGACCCCAAAAAATGGTAATAGTTGATGTAAATTCTAAAAATATGTTAATCATGCCAGGAAGTGGTCGAAATCCACTCTAATGTGGTGGAAATTGACTTAAATTGGTTTGTTTGGCCAAACTAAAACCGAAATTGACTCGGATGAAACTGGTATATGAGTATCCCAAAAAGTGGTCAAAGTTCATGTATATTATGATAATATGTTAATCATGCCAGGATGTGGTCGAAATCCACTCTAATGTGGTGGAAAGTGACTTAAATTGGTGAGTTGGCCAAACTAGAGCCGAAATGGACTCGGATGGAACTGGTATCAGAAGACCCCAAAAAGTGGTCAAAGTTGATGTAAATTATGATAATATGATAATCATGCCAGGATGTGCTCGAATTCCACTCTAATGTGGTGGAAAGTTACTTAAATTGGTTAGTTTAGCCAAACTAGAGCCATAATTGACTTGAATGAAACTGGTATTAGAGGACCCCAAAAAGTGGTCAAATTTGATTTAAATTATGATAATATATTAATCATGCCAAGATGTGGTCGAAATCCACTCTAATGTGGTGGAAAGTGACTTAAATTGGTTACTTTGGCCAAACTAGAGCCGAAATTGACTCAGATGAAACTGTTATTGGAGGACCCCCAAAAATGGTCATAGTTGATGTATCTTATGATAATATGTTAATCATGCCAAGAAGTGTTCGAAATCCACTCTAATGTGGTGGAAATTGACTTAAATCGGTTTGATTGGCTAAACTAAAACCGAAATTGACTCGGATGAAACTGGTATATGAGGATCCCAAAAAGAGGTCAAATTTCAAGTATATTATGATAATATGTTAATCATGCCAGGATGTGGTCGAAATCCACTCTAAAGTGGTGGAAAGTGACTTAAATTGGTTAGTTTGGCCAAACTAGAGCCGAAATGGACTCGGGTGAAACTGTTATTGGAGGACCCCAAAAAATGGTAATAGTTGATGTAAATTCTGAAAATATGTTAATCATGCCAGGAAGTGGTCGAAATCCACTCTAATGTGGTGGAAATTGACTTAAATTGGTTTGTTTGGCCAAACTAAAACCGAAATTGACTCGGATGAAACTGGTATATGAGTATCCCAAAAAGTGGTCAAAGTTCATGTATATTATGATAATATGTTAATCATGCCAGGATGTGGTCGAAATCCACTCTAATGTGGTGGAAAGTGACTTAAATTGGTTACTTTGGCCAAACTAGTGCCGAAATTGACTCGGATGAAACTGTTATTGGAGGACCCCCAAAAATGGTCATAGTTGATGTATCTTATGATAATATGTTAATCATGCCAAGAAGTGTTCGAAATCCACTCTAATGTGGTGGAAATTGACTTAAATTGGTTTGATTGGCTAAACTAAAACCGAAATTGACTCGGATGAAACTGGTATATGAGTATCCCAAAAAGTGGTCAAAGTTCATGTATATTATGATAATATGTTAATCATGCCATGTGGTCGAAATCCACTCTAATGTGGTGGAAAGTGACTTAAATTGGTGAGTTGGCCAAACTAGAGCCGAAATGGACTCGGATGGAACTGGTATCAGAAGACCCCAAAAAGTGGTCAAAGTTGATGTAAATTATGATAATATGATAATCATGCCAGGATGTGCTCGAATTCCACTCTAATGTGGTGGAAAGTTACTTAAATTGGTTAATTTAGCCAAACTAGAGCCAAAATTGACTTGAATGAAACTGTTATTAGAGGACCCCGAAAACTGGTCAAAGTTGATGTAAATTATGATAATATATTAATCATGCCAAGATGTGGTCGAAATCCACTCTAATGTGGTGGAAAGTGACTTAAATTGGTTACTTTGGCCAAACTAGAGCCGAAATTGACTCAGATGAAACTGTTATTGGAGGACCCCCAAAAATGGTCATAGTTGATGTATCTTATGATAATATGTTAATCATGCCAAGAAGTGTTCGAAATCCACTCTAATGTGGTGGAAATTGACTTAAATCGGTTTGATTGGCAAAACTAAAACCGAAATTGACTCGGATGAAACTGGTATATGAGGATCCCAAAAAGAGGTCAAATTTCAAGTATATTATGATAATATGTTAATCATGCCAGGATGTGGTCGAAATCCACTCTAAAGTGGTGGAAAGTGACTTAAATTGGTTAGTTTGGCCAAACTAGAGCCGAAATGGACTCGGGTGAAACTGTTATTGGAGGACCCCAAAAAATGGTAATAGTTGATGTAAATTCTGAAAATATGTTAATCATGCCAGGAAGTGGTCGAAATCCACTCTAATGTGGTGGAAATTGACTTAAATTGGTTTGTTTGGCCAAACTAAAACCGAAATTGACTCGGATGAAACTGGTATATGAGTATCCCAAAAAGTGGTCAAAGTTCATGTATATTATGATAATATGTTAATCATGCCAGGATGTGGTCGAAATCCACTCTAATGTGGTGGAAAGTGACTTAAATTGGTGAGTTGGCCAAACTAGAGCCGAAATGGACTCGGATGGAACTGGTATCAGAAGACCCCAAAAAGTGGTCAAAGTTGATGTAAATTATGATAATATGATAATCATGCCAGGATGTGCTCGAATTCCACTCTAATGTGGTGGAAAGTTACTTAAATTGGTTAGTTTAGCCAAACTAGAGCCATAATTGACTTGAATGAAACTGGTATTAGAGGACCCCAAAAAGTGGTCAAATTTGATGTAAATTATGATAATATATTAATCATGCCAGGATGTGGTCGAAATCCACTCTAATGTGGTGGAAAGTGACTTAAATTGGTTACTTTGGCCAAACTAGTGCCGAAATTGACTCGGATGAAACTGTTATTGGAGGACCCCCAAAAATGGTCATAGTTGATGTATCTTATGATAATATGTTAATCATGCCAAGAAGTGTTCGAAATCCGTTAATGTGGTGGAAATTGACTTAAATTGGTTTGATTGGCTAAACTAAAACCGAAATTGACTCGGATGAAACTGGTATATGAGTATCCCAAAAAGTGGTCAAAGTTCATGTATATTATGATAATATGTTAATCATGCCATGTGGTCGAAATCCACTCTAATGTGGTGGAAAGTGACTTAAATTGGTGAGTTGGCCAAACTAGAGCCGAAATGGACTCGGATGGAACTGGTATCAGAAGACCCCAAAAAGTGGTCAAAGTTGATGTAAATTATGATAATATGATAATCATGCCAGGATGTGCTCGAATTCCACTCTAATGTGGTGGAAAGTTACTTAAATTGGTTAGTTTAGCCAAACTAGAGCCAAAATTGACTTGAATGAAACTGGTATTAGAGGACCCCGAAAACTGGTCAAAGTTGATGTAAATTATGATAATATATTAATCATGCCAAGATGTGGTCGAAATCCACTCTTATGTGGTGGAAAGTGACTTAAATTGGTTACTTTGGCCAAACTAGAGCCGAAATTGACTCAGATGAAACTGTTATTGGAGGACCCCCAAAAATGGTCATAGTTGATGTATCTTATAATAATATGTTAATCATGCCAAGAAGTGTTCGAAATCCACTCTAATGTGGTGGAAATTGACTTAAATCGGTTTGATTGGCAAAACTAAAACCGAAATTGACTCGGATGAAACTGGTATATGAGGATCCCAAAAAGAGGTCAAATTTCAAGTATATTATGATAATATGTTAATCATGCCAGGATGTGGTCGAAATCCACTCTAAAGTGGTGGAAAGTGACTTAAATTGGTTAGTTTGGCCAAACTAGAGCCGAAATGGACTCCGGTGAAACTGTTATTGGAGGACCCCAAAAAATGGTAATAGTTGATGTAAATTCTGAAAATATGTTAATCATGCCAGGAAGTGGTCGAAATCCACTCTAATGTGGTGGAAATTGACTTAAATTGGTTTGTTTGGCCAAACTAAAACCGAAATTGACTCGGATGAAACTGGTATATGAGTATCCCAAAAAGTGGTCAAAGTTCATGTATATTATGATAATATGTTAATCATGCCAGGATGTGGTCGAAATCCACTCTAATGTGGTGGAAAGTGACTTAAATTGGTGAGTTGGCCAAACTAGAGCCGAAATGGACTCGGAACAGGTATCAGAAGACCCCAAAAAGTGGTCAAAGTTGATGTAAATTAGGATAATATGATAATCATGCCAGGATGTGCTCGAATTCCACTCTAATGTGGTGGAAAGTTACTTAAATTGGTTAGTTTAGCCAAACTAGAGCCAAAATTGACTTGAATGAAACTGGTATTAGAGGACCCCGAAAACTGGTCAAAGTTGATGTAAATTATGATAATATATTAATCATGCCAAGATGTGGTCGAAATCCACTCTAATGTGGTGGAAAGTGACTTAAATTGGTTACTTTGGCCAAACTAGAGCCAAAATTGACTCAGATGAAACTGTTATTGGAGGACCCCCAAAAATGGTCATAGTTGATGTATCTTATGATAATATGTTAATCATGCCAAGAAGTGTTCGAAATCCACTCTAATGTGGTGGAAATTGACTTAAATCGGTTTGATTGGCTAAACTAAAACCGAAATTGACTCGGATGAAACTGGTATATGAGGATCCCAAAAAGAGGTCAAATTTCAAGTATATTATGATAATATGTTAATCATGCCAGGATGTGGTCGAAATCCACTCTAAAGTGGTGGAAAGTGACTTAAATTGGTTAGTTTGGCCAAACTAGAGCCGAAATGGACTCGGGTGAAACTGTTATTGGAGGACCCCAAAAAATGGTAATAGTTGATGTAAATTCTAAAAATATGTTAATCATGCCAGGAAGTGGTCGAAATCCACTCTAATGTGGTGGAAATTGACTTAAATTGGTTTGTTTGGCCAAACTAAAACCGAAATTGACTCGGATGAAACTGGTATATGAGTATCCCAAAAAGTGGTCAAAGTTCATGTATATTATGATAATATGTTAATCATGCCAGGATGTGGTCGAAATCCACTCTAATGTGGTGGAAAGTGACTTAAATTGGTGAGTTGGCCAAACTAGAGCCGAAATGGACTCGGATGGAACTGGTATCAGAAGACCCCAAAAAGTGGTCAAAGTTGATGTAAATTATGATAATATGATAATCATGCCAGGATGTGCTCGAATTCCACTCTAATGTGGTGGAAAGTTACTTAAATTGGTTAGTTTAGCCAAACTAGAGCCATAATTGACTTGAATGAAACTGGTATTAGAGGACCCCAAAAAGTGGTCAAATTTGATTTAAATTATGATAATATATTAATCATGCCAAGATGTGGTCGAAATCCACTCTAATGTGGTGGAAAGTGACTTAAATTGGTTACTTTGGCCAAACTAGAGCCGAAATTGACTCAGATGAAACTGTTATTGGAGGACCCCCAAAAATGGTCATAGTTGATGTATCTTATGATAATATGTTAATCATGCCAAGAAGTGTTCGAAATCCACTCTAATGTGGTGGAAATTGACTTAAATCGGTTTGATTGGCTAAACTAAAACCGAAATTGACTCGGATGAAACTGGTATATGAGGATCCCAAAAAGAGGTCAAATTTCAAGTATATTATGATAATATGTTAATCATGCCAGGATGTGGTCGAAATCCACTCTAAAGTGGTGGAAAGTGACTTAAATTGGTTAGTTTGGCCAAACTAGAGCCGAAATGGACTCGGGTGAAACTGTTATTGGAGGACCCCAAAAAATGGTAATAGTTGATGTAAATTCTGAAAATATGTTAATCATGCCAGGAAGTGGTCGAAATCCACTCTAATGTGGTGGAAATTGACTTAAATTGGTTTGTTTGGCCAAACTAAAACCGAAATTGACTCGGATGAAACTGGTATATGAGTATCCCAAAAAGTGGTCAAAGTTCATGTATATTATGATAATATGTTAATCATGCCAGGATGTGGTCGAAATCCACTCTAATGTGGTGGAAAGTGACTTAAATTGGTTACTTTGGCCAAACTAGTGCCGAAATTGACTCGGATGAAACTGTTATTGGAGGACCCCCAAAAATGGTCATAGTTGATGTATCTTATGATAATATGTTAATCATGCCAAGAAGTGTTCGAAATCCACTCTAATGTGGTGGAAATTGACTTAAATTGGTTTGATTGGCTAAACTAAAACCGAAATTGACTCGGATGAAACTGGTATATGAGTATCCCAAAAAGTGGTCAAAGTTCATGTATATTATGATAATATGTTAATCATGCCATGTGGTCGAAATCCACTCTAATGTGGTGGAAAGTGACTTAAATTGGTGAGTTGGCCAAACTAGAGCCGAAATGGACTCGGATGGAACTGGTATCAGAAGACCCCAAAAAGTGGTCAAAGTTGATGTAAATTATGATAATATGATAATCATGCCAGGATGTGCTCGAATTCCACTCTAATGTGGTGGAAAGTTACTTAAATTGGTTAATTTAGCCAAACTAGAGCCAAAATTGACTTGAATGAAACTGTTATTAGAGGACCCCGAAAACTGGTCAAAGTTGATGTAAATTATGATAATATATTAATCATGCCAAGATGTGGTCGAAATCCACTCTAATGTGGTGGAAAGTGACTTAAATTGGTTACTTTGGCCAAACTAGAGCCGAAATTGACTCAGATGAAACTGTTATTGGAGGACCCCCAAAAATGGTCATAGTTGATGTATCTTATGATAATATGTTAATCATGCCAAGAAGTGTTCGAAATCCACTCTAATGTGGTGGAAATTGACTTAAATCGGTTTGATTGGCAAAACTAAAACCGAAATTGACTCGGATGAAACTGGTATATGAGGATCCCAAAAAGAGGTCAAATTTCAAGTATATTATGATAATATGTTAATCATGCCAGGATGTGGTCGAAATCCACTCTAAAGTGGTGGAAAGTGACTTAAATTGGTTAGTTTGGCCAAACTAGAGCCGAAATGGACTCGGGTGAAACTGTTATTGGAGGACCCCAAAAAATGGTAATAGTTGATGTAAATTCTGAAAATATGTTAATCATGCCAGGAAGTGGTCGAAATCCACTCTAATGTGGTGGAAATTGACTTAAATTGGTTTGTTTGGCCAAACTAAAACCGAAATTGACTCGGATGAAACTGGTATATGAGTATCCCAAAAAGTGGTCAAAGTTCATGTATATTATGATAATATGTTAATCATGCCAGGATGTGGTCGAAATCCACTCTAATGTGGTGGAAAGTGACTTAAATTGGTGAGTTGGCCAAACTAGAGCCGAAATGGACTCGGATGGAACTGGTATCAGAAGACCCCAAAAAGTGGTCAAAGTTGATGTAAATTATGATAATATGATAATCATGCCAGGATGTGCTCGAATTCCACTCTAATGTGGTGGAAAGTTACTTAAATTGGTTAGTTTAGCCAAACTAGAGCCATAATTGACTTGAATGAAACTGGTATTAGAGGACCCCAAATAGTGGTCAAATTTGATGTAAATTATGATAATATATTAATCATGCCAGGATGTGGTCGAAATCCACTCTAATGTGGTGGAAAGTGACTTAAATTGGTTACTTTGGCCAAACTAGTGCCGAAATTGACTCGGATGAAACTGTTATTGGAGGACCCCCAAAAATGGTCATAGTTGATGTATCTTATGATAATATGTTAATCATGCCAAGAAGTGTTCGAAATCCACTCTAATGTGGTGGAAATTGACTTAAATTGGTTTGATTGGCTAAACTAAAACCGAAATTGACTCGGATGAAACTGGTATATGAGTATCCCAAAAAGTGGTCAAAGTTCATGTATATTATGATAATATGTTAATCATGCCATGTGGTCGAAATCCACTCTAATGTGGTGGAAAGTGACTTAAATTGGTGAGTTGGCCAAACTAGAGCCGAAATGGACTCGGATGGAACTGGTATCAGAAGACCCCAAAAAGTGGTCAAAGTTGATGTAAATTATGATAATATGATAATCATGCCAGGATGTGCTCGAATTCCACTCTAATGTGGTGGAAAGTTACTTAAATTGGTTAGTTTAGCCAAACTAGAGCCAAAATTGACTTGAATGAAACTGGTATTAGAGGACCCCGAAAACTGGTCAAAGTTGATGTAAATTATGATAATATATTAATCATGCCAAGATGTGGTCGAAATCCACTCTTATGTGGTGGAAAGTGACTTAAATTGGTTACTTTGGCCAAACTAGAGCCGAAATTGACTCAGATGAAACTGTTATTGGAGGACCCCCAAAAATGGTCATAGTTGATGTATCTTATAATAATATGTTAATCATGCCAAGAAGTGTTCGAAATCCACTCTAATGTGGTGGAAATTGACTTAAATCGGTTTGATTGGCAAAACTAAAACCGAAATTGACTCGGATGAAACTGGTATATGAGGATCCCAAAAAGAGGTCAAATTTCAAGTATATTATGATAATATGTTAATCATGCCAGGATGTGGTCGAAATCCACTCTAAAGTGGTGGAAAGTGACTTAAATTGGTTAGTTTGGCCAAACTAGAGCCGAAATGGACTCCGGTGAAACTGTTATTGGAGGACCCCAAAAAATGGTAATAGTTGATGTAAATTCTGAAAATATGTTAATCATGCCAGGAAGTGGTCGAAATCCACTCTAATGTGGTGGAAATTGACTTAAATTGGTTTGTTTGGCCAAACTAAAACCGAAATTGACTCGGATGAAACTGGTATATGAGTATCCCAAAAAGTGGTCAAAGTTCATGTATATTATGATAATATGTTAATCATGCCAGGATGTGGTCGAAATCCACTCTAATGTGGTGGAAAGTGACTTAAATTGGTGAGTTGGCCAAACTAGAGCCGAAATGGACTCGGATGGAACTGGTATCAGAAGACCCCAAAAAGTGGTCAAAGTTGATGTAAATTATGATAATATGATAATCATGCCAGGATGTGCTCGAATTCCACTCTAATGTGGTGGAAAGTTACTTAAATTGGTTAGTTTAGCCAAACTAGAGCCATAATTGACTTGAATGAAACTGGTATTAGAGGACCCCAAAAAGTGGTCAAATTTGATGTAAATTATGATAATATATTAATCATGCCAGGATGTGGTCGAAATCCACTCTAATGTGGTGGAAAGTGACTTAAATTGGTTACTTTGGCCAAACTAGTGCCGAAATTGACTCGGATGAAACTGTTATTGGAGGACCCCCAAAAATGGTCATAGTTGATGTATCTTATGATAATATGTTAATCATGCCAAGAAGTGTTCGAAATCCACTCTAATGTGGTGGAAATTGACTTAAATTGGTTTGATTGGCTAAACTAAAACCGAAATTGACTCGGATGAAACTGGTATATGAGTATCCCAAAAAGTGGTCAAAGTTCATGTATATTATGATAATATGTTAATCATGCCATGTGGTCGAAATCCACTCTAATGTGGTGGAAAGTGACTTAAATTGGTGAGTTGGCCAAACTAGAGCCGAAATGGACTCGGATGGAACTGGTATCAGAAGACCCCAAAAAGTGGTCAAAGTTGATGTAAATTATGATAATATGATAATCATGCCAGGATGTGCTCGAATTCCACTCTAATGTGGTGGAAAGTTACTTAAATTGGTTAGTTTAGCCAAACTAGAGCCAAAATTGACTTGAATGAAACTGGTATTAGAGGACCCCGAAAACTGGTCAAAGTTGATGTAAATTATGATAATATATTAATCATGCCAAGATGTGGTCGAAATCCACTCTAATGTGGTGGAAAGTGACTTAAATTGGTTACTTTGGCCAAACTAGAGCCGAAATTGACTCGGATGAAACTGTTATTGGAGGACCCCCAAAAATGGTCATAGTTGATGTATCTTATGATAATATGTTAATCATGCCAAGAAGTGTTCGAAATCCACTCTAATGTGGTGGAAATTGACTTAAATCGGTTTGATTGGCAAAACTAAAACCGAAATTGACTCGGATGAAACTGGTATATGAGGATCCCAAAAAGAGGTCAAATTTCAAGTATATTATGATAATATGTTAATCATGCCAGGATGTGGTCGAAATCCACTCTAAAGTGGTGGAAAGTGACTTAAATGGGTTAGTTTGGCCAAACTAGAGCCGAAATGGACTCGGGTGAAACTGTTATTGGAGGACCCCAAAAAATGGTAATAGTTGATGTAAATTCTGAAAATATGTTAATCATGCCAGGAAGTGGTCGAAATCCACTCTAATGTGGTGGAAATTGACTTAAATTGGTTTGTTTGGCCAAACTAAAACCGAAATTGACTCGGATGAAACTGGTATATGAGTATCCCAAAAAGTGGTCAAAGTTCATGTATATTATGATAATATGTTAATCATGCCAGGATGTGGTCGAAATCCACTCTAATGTGGTGGAAAGTGACTTAAATTGGTGAGTTGGCCAAACTAGAGCCGAAATGGACTCGGATGGAACTGGTATCAGAAGACCCCAAAAAGTGGTCAAAGTTGATGTAAATTATGATAATATGATAATCATGCCAGGATGTGCTCGAATTCCACTCTAATGTGGTGGAAAGTTACTTAAATTGGTTAGTTTAGCCAAACTAGAGCCAAAATTGACTTGAATGAAACTGGTATTAGAGGACCCCGAAAACTGGTCAAAGTTGATGTAAATTATGATAATATATTAATCATGCCAAGATGTGGTCGAAATCCACTCTTATGTGGTGGAAAGTGACTTAAATTGGTTACTTTGGCCAAACTAGAGCCGAAATTGACTCGGATGAAACTGTTATTGGAGGACCCCCAAAAATGGTCATAGTTGATGTATCTTATGATAATATGTTAATCATGCCAAGAAGTGTTCGAAATCCACTCTAATGTGGTGGAAATTGACTTAAATTGGTTTGATTGGCTAAACTAAAACCGAAATTGACTCGGATGAAACTGGTATATGAGGATCCCAAAAAGAGGTCAAATTTCAAGTATATTATGATAATATGTTAATCATGCCAGGATGTGGTCGAAATCCACTCTAAAGTGGTGGAAAGTGACTTCAATTGGTTAGTTTGGCCAAACTAGAGCGGAAATGGACTCGGGTGAAACTGTTATTGGAGGACCCCAAAAAATGGTAATAGTTGATGTAAATTCTGAAAATATGTTAATCATGCCAGGAAGTGGTCGAAATCCACTCTAATGTGGTGGAAATTGACTTAAATTGGTTTGTTTGGCCAAACTAAAACCGAAATTGACTCGAATGATACTGGTATATGAGTATCCCAAAAAGTGGTCAAAGTTCATGTATATTATGATAATATGTTAATCATGCCAGGATGTGGTCGAAATCCACTCTAATGTGGTGGAAAGTGACTTAAATTGGTGAGTTGGCCAAACTAGAGCCGAAATGGACTCGGATGGAACTGGTATCAGAAGACCCCAAAAAGTGGTCAAAGTTGATGTAAATTATGATAATATGATAATCATGCCAGGATGTGCTCGAATTCCACTCTAATGTGGTGGAAAGTTACTTAAATTGGTTAGTTTAGCCAAACTAGAGCCATAATTGACTTGAATGAAACTGGTATTAGAGGACCCCAAAAAGTGGTCAAATTTGATGTAAATTATGATAATATATTAATCATGCCAGGATGTGGTCGAAATCCACTCTAATGTGGTGGAAAGTGACTTAAATTGGTTACTTTGGCCAAACTAGTGCCGAAATTGACTCGGATGAAACTGTTATTGGAGGACCCCCAAAAATGGTCATAGTTGATGTATCTTATGATAATATGTTAATCATGCCAAGAAGTGTTGGAAATCCACTCTAATGTGGTGGAAATTGACTTAAATTGGTTTGATTGGCTAAACTAAAACCGAAATTGACTCGGATGAAACTGGTATATGAGTATCCCAAAAAGTGGTCAAAGTTCATGTATATTATGATAATATGTTAATCATGCCATGTGGTCGAAATCCACTCTAATGTGGTGGAAAGTGACTTAAATTGGTGAGTTGGCCAAACTAGAGCCGAAATGGACTCGGATGGAACTGGTATCAGAAGACCCCAAAAAGTGGTCAAAGTTGATGTAAATTATGATAATATGATAATCATGCCAGGATGTGCTCGAATTCCACTCTAATGTGGTGGAAAGTTACTTAAATTGGTTAGTTTAGCCAAACTAGAGCCAAAATTGACTTGAATGAAACTGGTATTAGAGGACCCCGAAAACTGGTCAAAGTTGATGTAAATTATGATAATATATTAATCATGCCAAGATGTGGTCGAAATCCACTCTTATGTGGTGGAAAGTGACTTAAATTGGTTACTTTGGCCAAACTAGAGCCGAAATTGACTCAGATGAAACTGTTATTGGAGGACCCCCAAAAATGGTCATAGTTGATGTATCTTATGATAATATGTTAATCATGCCAAGAAGTGTTCGAAATCCACTCTAATGTGGTGGAAATTGACTCAAATCGGTTTGATTGGCTAAACTAAAACCGAAATTGACTCGGATGAAACTAGTTTATGAGGATACCAAAAAGAGGTCAAATTTCAAGTATATATTATGATAATATGTTAATCATGCCAGGATGTGGTCGAAATCCACTCTAAAGTGGTGGAAAGTGACTTAAATTGGTTAGTTTGGCCAAACTAGAGCCGAAATGGACTCGGGTGAAACTGTTATTGGAGGACCCCAAAAAATGGTAATAGTTGATGTAAATTCTGAAAATATGTTAATCATGCCAGGAAGTGGTCGAAATCCACTCTAATGTGGTGGAAATTGACTTAAATTGGTTTGTTTGGCCAAACTAAAACCGAAATTGACTCGGATGAAACTGGTATATGAGTATCCCAAAAAGTGGTCAAAGTTCATGTATATTATGATAATATGTTAATCATGCCAGGATGTGGTCCAAATCCACTCTAATGTGGTGGAAAGTGACTTAAATTGGTGAGTTGGCCAAACTAGAGCCGAAATGGACTCGGATGGAACTGGTATCAGAAGACCCCAAAAAGTGGTCAAAGTTGATGTAAATTATGATAATATGATAATCATGCCAGGATGTGCTCGAATTCCACTCTAATGTGGTGGAAAGTTACTTAAATTGGTTAGTTTAGCCAAACTAGAGCCAAAATTGACTTGAATGAAACTGGTATTAGAGGACCCCGAAAACTGGTCAAAGTTGATGTAAATTATGATAATATATTAATCATGCCAAGATGTGGTCGAAATCCACTCTTATGTGGTGGAAAGTGACTTAAATTGGTTACTTTGGCCAAACTAGAGCCGAAATTGACTCAGATGAAACTGTTATTGGAGGACCCCCAAAAATGGTCATAGTTGATGTATCTTATGATAATATGTTAATCATGCCAAGAAGTGTTCGAAATCCACTCTAATGTGGTGGAAATTGACTCAAATCGGTTTGATTGGCTAAACTAAAACCGAAATTGACTCGGATGAAACTAGTATATGAGGATACCAAAAAGAGGTCAAATTTCAAGTATATATTATGATAATATGTTAATCATGCCAGGATGTGGTCGAAATCCACTCTAAAGTGGTGGAAAGTGACTTAAATTGGTTAGTTTGGCCCAACTAGAGCCGAAATGGACTCGGGTGAAACTGTTATTGGAGGACCCCAAAAAATGGTAATAGTTGATGTAAATTCTGAAAATATGTTAATCATGCCAGGAAGTGGTCGAAATCCACTCTAATGTGGTGGAAATTGACTTAAATTGGTTTGTTTGGCCAAACTAAAACCGAAATTGACTCGGATGAAACTGGTATATGAGTATCCCAAAAAGTGGTCAAAGTTCATGTATATTATGATAATATGTTAATCATGCCAGGATGTGGTCGAAATCCACTCTAATGTGGTGGAAAGTGACTTAAATTGGTGAGTTGGCCAAACTAGAGCCGAAATGGACTCGGATGGAACTGGTATCAGAAGACCCCAAAAAGTGGTCAAAGTTGATGTAAATTATGATAATATGATAATCATGTCAGGATGTGCTCGAATTCCACTCTAATGTGGTGGAAAGTTACTTAAATTGGTTAGTTTAGCCAAACTAGAGCCATAATTGACTTGAATGAAACTGGTATTAGAGGACCCCAAAAAGTGGTCAAATTTGATGTAAATTATGATAATATATTAATCATGCCAGGATGTGGTCGAAATCCACTCTAATGTGGTGGAAAGTGACTTAAATTGGTTACTTTGGCCAAACTAGAGCCGAAATTGACTCGGATGAAACTGTTATTGGAGGACCCCCAAAAATGGTCATAGTTGATGTATCTTATGATAATATGTTAATAATGCCAAGAAGTGTTCGAAATCCACTCTAATGTGGTGGAAATTGACTTAAATTGGTTTGATTGGCTAAACTAAAACCGAAATTGACTCGGATGAAACTGGTATATGAGGATCCCAAAAAGAGGTCAAATTTCAAGTATATTATGATAATATGTTAATCATGCCAGGATGTGGTCGAAATCCACCCTAAAGTGGTGGAAAGTGACTTAAATGGGTTAGTTTGGCCAAACTAGAGCCGAAATGGACTCGGGTGAAACTGTTATTGGAGGACCCCAAAAAATGGTAATAGTTGATGTAAATTCTGAAAATATGTTAATCATGCCAGGAAGTGGTCGAAATCCACTCTAATGTGGTGGAAATTGACTTAAATTGGTTTGTTTGGCCAAACTAAAACCGAAATTGACTCGGATGAAACTGGTATATGAGTATCCCAAAAAGTGGTCAAAGTTCATGTATATTATGATAATATGTTAATCATGCCAGGATGTGGTCGAAATCCACTCTAATGTGGTGGAAAGTGACTTAAATTGGTGAGTTGGCCAAACTAGAGCCGAAATGGACTCGGATGGAACTGGTATCAGAAGACCCCAAAAAGTGGTCAAAGTTGATGTAAATTATGATAATATGATAATCATGCCAGGATGTGCTCGAATTCCACTCTAATGTGGTGGAAAGTTACTTAAATTGGTTAGTTTAGCCAAACTAGAGCCATAATTGACTTGAATGAAACTGGTATTAGAGGACCCCAAAAAGTGGTCAAATTTGATGTAAATTATGATAATATATTAATCATGCCAGGATGTGGTCGAAATCCACTCTAATGTGGTGGAAAGTGACTTAAATTGGTTACTTTGGCCAAACTAGTGCCGAAATTGACTCGGATGAAACTGTTATTGGAGGACCCCCAAAAATGGTCATAGTTGATGTATCTTATGATAATATGTTAATCATGCCAAGAAGTGTTGGAAATCCACTCTAATGTGGTGGAAATTGACTTAAATTGGTTTGATTGGCTAAACTAAAACCGAAATTGACTCGGATGAAACTGGTATATGAGTATCCCAAAAAGTGGTCAAAGTTCATGTATATTATGATAATATGTTAATCATGCCATGTGGTCGAAATCCACTCTAATGTGGTGGAAAGTGACTTAAATTGGTGAGTTGGCCAAACTAGAGCCGAAATGGACTCGGATGGAACTGGTATCAGAAGACCCCAAAAAGTGGTCAAAGTTGATGTAAATTATGATAATATGATAATCATGCCAGGATGTGCTCGAATTCCACTCTAATGTGGTGGAAAGTTACTTAAATTGGTTAGTTTAGCCAAACTAGAGCCAAAATTGACTTGAATGAAACTGGTATTAGAGGACCCCGAAAACTGGTCAAAGTTGATGTAAATTATGATAATATATTAATCATGCCAAGATGTGGTCGAAATCCACTCTTATGTGGTGGAAAGTGACTTAAATTGGTTACTTTGGCCAAACTAGAGCCGAAATTGACTCAGATGAAACTGTTATTGGAGGACCCCCAAAAATGGTCATAGTTGATGTATCTTATGATAATATGTTAATCATGCCAAGAAGTGTTCGAAATCCACTCTAATGTGGTGGAAATTGACTCAAATCGGTTTGATTGGCTAAACTAAAACCGAAATTGACTCGGATGAAACTAGTTTATGAGGATACCAAAAAGAGGTCAAATTTCAAGTATATATTATGATAATATGTTAATCATGCCAGGATGTGGTCGAAATCCACTCTAAAGTGGTGGAAAGTGACTTAAATTGGTTAGTTTGGCCAAACTAGAGCCGAAATGGACTCGGGTGAAACTGTTATTGGAGGACCCCAAAAAATGGTAATAGTTGATGTAAATTCTGAAAATATGTTAATCATGCCAGGAAGTGGTCGAAATCCACTCTAATGTGGTGGAAATTGACTTAAATTGGTTTGTTTGGCCAAACTAAAACCGAAATTGACTCGGATGAAACTGGTATATGAGTATCCCAAAAAGTGGTCAAAGTTCATGTATATTATGATAATATGTTAATCATGCCAGGATGTGGTCCAAATCCACTCTAATGTGGTGGAAAGTGACTTAAATTGGTGAGTTGGCCAAACTAGAGCCGAAATGGACTCGGATGGAACTGGTATCAGAAGACCCCAAAAAGTGGTCAAAGTTGATGTAAATTATGATAATATGATAATCATGCCAGGATGTGCTCGAATTCCACTCTAATGTGGTGGAAAGTTACTTAAATTGGTTAGTTTAGCCAAACTAGAGCCAAAATTGACTTGAATGAAACTGGTATTAGAGGACCCCGAAAACTGGTCAAAGTTGATGTAAATTATGATAATATATTAATCATGCCAAGATGTGGTCGAAATCCACTCTTATGTGGTGGAAAGTGACTTAAATTGGTTACTTTGGCCAAACTAGAGCCGAAATTGACTCAGATGAAACTGTTATTGGAGGACCCCCAAAAATGGTCATAGTTGATGTATCTTATGATAATATGTTAATCATGCCAAGAAGTGTTCGAAATCCACTCTAATGTGGTGGAAATTGACTCAAATCGGTTTGATTGGCTAAACTAAAACCGAAATTGACTCGGATGAAACTAGTATATGAGGATACCAAAAAGAGGTCAAATTTCAAGTATATATTATGATAATATGTTAATCATGCCAGGATGTGGTCGAAATCCACTCTAAAGTGGTGGAAAGTGACTTAAATTGGTTAGTTTGGCCCAACTAGAGCCGAAATGGACTCGGGTGAAACTGTTATTGGAGGACCCCAAAAAATGGTAATAGTTGATGTAAATTCTGAAAATATGTTAATCATGCCAGGAAGTGGTCGAAATCCACTCTAATGTGGTGGAAATTGACTTAAATTGGTTTGTTTGGCCAAACTAAAACCGAAATTGACTCGGATGAAACTGGTATATGAGTATCCCAAAAAGTGGTCAAAGTTCATGTATATTATGATAATATGTTAATCATGCCAGGATGTGGTCGAAATCCACTCTAATGTGGTGGAAAGTGACTTAAATTGGTGAGTTGGCCAAACTAGAGCCGAAATGGACTCGGATGGAACTGGTATCAGAAGACCCCAAAAAGTGGTCAAAGTTGATGTAAATTATGATAATATGATAATCATGTCAGGATGTGCTCGAATTCCACTCTAATGTGGTGGAAAGTTACTTAAATTGGTTAGTTTAGCCAAACTAGAGCCATAATTGACTTGAATGAAACTGGTATTAGAGGACCCCAAAAAGTGGTCAAATTTGATGTAAATTATGATAATATATTAATCATGCCAGGATGTGGTCGAAATCCACTCTAATGTGGTGGAAAGTGACTTAAATTGGTTACTTTGGCCAAACTAGAGCCGAAATTGACTCGGATGAAACTGTTATTGGAGGACCCCCAAAAATGGTCATAGTTGATGTATCTTATGATAATATGTTAATAATGCCAAGAAGTGTTCGAAATCCACTCTAATGTGGTGGAAATTGACTTAAATTGGTTTGATTGGCTAAACTAAAACCGAAATTGACTCGGATGAAACTGGTATATGAGGATCCCAAAAAGAGGTCAAATTTCAAGTATATTATGATAATATGTTAATCATGCCAGGATGTGGTCGAAATCCACCCTAAAGTGGTGGAAAGTGACTTAAATGGGTTAGTTTGGCCAAACTAGAGCCGAAATGGACTCGGGTGAAACTGTTATTGGAGGACCCCAAAAAATGGTAATAGTTGATGTAAATTCTGAAAATATGTTAATCATGCCAGGAAGTGGTCGAAATCCACTCTAATGTGGTGGAAATTGACTTAAATTGGTTTGTTTGGCCAAACTAAAACCGAAATTGACTCGGATGAAACTGGTATATGAGTATCCCAAAAAGTGGTCAAAGTTCATGTATATTATGATAATATGTTAATCATGCCAGGATGTGGTCGAAATCCACTCTAATGTGGTGGAAAGTGACTTAAATTGGTGAGTTGGCCAAACTAGAGCCGAAATGGACTCGGATGGAACTGGTATCAGAAGACCCCAAAAAGTGGTCAAAGTTGATGTAAATTATGATAATATGATAATCATGCCAGGATGTGCTCGAATTCCACTCTAATGTGGTGGAAAGTTACTTAAATTGGTTAGTTTAGCCAAACTAGAGCCATAATTGACTTGAATGAAACTGGTATTAGAGGACCCCAAAAAGTGGTCAAAGTTGATGTAAATTATGATAATATATTAATCATGCTAGGATGTGGTCGAAATCCACTCTAATGTGGTGGAAAGTGACTTAAATTGGTTACTTTGGCCAAACTAGAGCCGAAATTGACTCGGATGAAACTGTTATTGGAGGACCCCCAAAAATGGTCATAGTTGATGTATCTTATGATAATATGTTAATCATGCCAAGAAGTGTTCGAAATCCACTCTAATGTGGTGGAAATTGACTTAAATTGGTTTGATTGGCTAAACTAAAACCGAAATTGACTCGGATGAAACTGGTATATGAGGATCCCAAAAAGAGGTCAAATTTCAAGTATATTATGATAATATGTTAATCATGCCAGGATGTGGTCGAAATCCACTCTAAAGTGGTGGAAAGTGACTTCAATTGGTTAGTTTGGCCAAACTAGAGCGGAAATGGACTCGGGTGAAACTGTTATTGGAGGACCCCAAAAAATGGTAATAGTTGATGTAAATTCTGAAAATATGTTAATCATGCCAGGAAGTGGTCGAAATCCACTCTAATGTGGTGGAAATTGACTTAAATTGGTTTGTTTGGCCAAACTAAAACTGAAATTGACTCGGATGATACTGGTATATGAGTATCCCAAAAAGTGGTCAAAGTTCATGTATATTATGATAATATGTTAATCATGCCAGGATGTGGTCGAAATCCACTCTAAAGTGGTGGAAATTGACTTAAACTGGTTTGTTTGGCCAAACTAAAACCGAAATTCACTCGGATGAAACTGGTATATAAGGATCCCAAAATAGTGGTCAAAGTTCATGCATATTATGATAATATGTTAATCATGCCAGGATGTGGTCGAAATCCAATCTAAAGTGGTGGAAAGTGACTTAAATTGGTTACTTTGGCCAAACTAGAGCCGAAATTGACTCGGATGAAACTGTTATTGGAGGACCCCAAAAAAGGGTCATAGTTGATGTATTTTATGATAATATGTTAATCATGCCAAGAAGTGTTCGAAATCCACTCTAATGTGGTGGAAATTGACTCAAATCGGTTTGATTGGCTAAACTAAAACCGAAATTGACTCGGATGAAACTAGTATATGAGGATACCAAAAAGAGGTCAAATTTCAAGTATATATTATGATAATATGTTAATCATGCCAGGATGTGGTCGAAATCCACTCTAAAGTGGTGGAAAGTGACTTAAATTGGTTAGTTTGGCCAAACTAGAGCCGAAATGGACTCGGGTGAAACTGTTATTGGAGGACCCCAAAAAATGGTAATAGTTGATGTAAATTCTGAAAATATGTTAATCATGCCAGGAAGTGGTCGAAATCCACTCTAATGTGGTGGAAATTGACTTAAATTGGTTTGTTTGGCCAAACTAAAACCGAAATTGACTCGGATGAAACTGGTATATGAGTATCCCAAAAAGTGGTCAAAGTTCATGTATATTATGATAATATGTTAATCATGCCAGGATGTGGTCCAAATCCACTCTAATGTGGTGGAAAGTGACTTAAATTGGTGAGTTGGCCAAACTAGAGCCGAAATGGACTCGGATGGAACTGGTATCAGAAGACCCCAAAAAGTGGTCAAAGTTGATGTAAATTATGATAATATGATAATCATGTCAGGATGTGCTCGAATTCCACTCTAATGTGGTGGAAAGTTACTTAAATTGGTTAGTTTAGCCAAACTAGAGCCATAATTGACTTGAATGAAACTGGTATTAGAGGACCCCAAAAAGTGGTCAAATTTGATGTAAATTATGATAATATATTAATCATGCCAGGATGTGGTCGAAATCCACTCTAATGTGGTGGAAAGTGACTTAAATTGGTTACTTTGGCCAAACTAGAGCCGAAATTGACTCGGATGAAACTGTTATTGGAGGACCCCCAAAAATGGTCATAGTTGATGTATCTTATGATAATATGTTAATAATGCCAAGAAGTGTTCGAAATCCACTCTAATGTGGTGGAAATTGACTTAAATTGGTTTGATTGGGTAAACTAAAACCGAAATTGACTCGGATGAAACTGGTATATGAGGATCCCAAAAAGAGGTCAAATTTCAAGTATATTATGATAATATGTTAATCATGCCAGGATGTGGTCGAAATCCACTCTAAAGTGGTGGAAAGTGACTTAAATGGGTTAGTTTGGCCAAACTAGAGCCGAAATGGACTCGGGTGAAACTGTTATTGGAGGACCCCAAAAAATGGTAATAGTTGATGTAAATTCTGAAAATATGTTAATCATGCCAGGAAGTGGTCGAAATCCACTCTAATGTGGTGGAAATTGACTTAAATTGATTTGTTTGGCCAAACTAAAACCGAAATTGACTCGGATGAAACTGGTATATGAGTATCCCAAAAAGTGGTCAAAGTTCATGTATATTATGATAATATGTTAATCATGCCAGGATGTGGTCGAAATCCACTCTAATGTGGTGGAAAGTGACTTAAATTGGTGAGTTGGCCAAACTAGAGCCGAAATGGACTCGGATGGAACTGGTATCAGAAGACCCCAAAAAGTGGTCAAAGTTGATGTAAATTATGATAATATGATAATCATGCCAGGATGTGCTCGAATTCCACTCTAATGTGGTGGAAAGTTACTTAAATTGGTTAGTTTAGCCAAACTAGAGCCATAATTGACTTGAATGAAACTGGTATTAGAGGACCCCAAAAAGTGGTCAAAGTTGATGTAAATTATGATAATATATTAATCATGCCAGGATGTGGTCGAAATCCACTCTAATGTGGTGGAAAGTGACTTAAATTGGTTACTTTGGCCAAACTAGAGCCGAAATTGACTCGGATGAAACTGTTATTGGAGGACCCCCAAAAATGGTCATAGTTGATGTATCTTATGATAATATGTTAATCATGCCAAGAAGTGTTCGAAATCCACTCTAATGTGGTGGAAATTGACTTAAATTGGTTTGATTGGCTAAACTAAAACCGAAATTGACTCGGATGAAACTGGTATATGAGGATCCCAAAAAGAGGTCAAATTTCAAGTATATTATGATAATATGTTAATCATGCCAGGATGTGGTCGAAATCCACTCTAAAGTGGTGGAAAGTGACTTCAATTGGTTAGTTTGGCCAAACTAGAGCGGAAATGGACTCGGGTGAAACTGTTATTGGAGGACCCCAAAAAATGGTAATAGTTGATGTAAATTCTGAAAATATGTTAATCATGCCAGGAAGTGGTCGAAATCCACTCTAACGTGGTGGAAATTGACTTAAATTGGTTTGTTTGGCCAAACTAAAACCGAAATTGACTCGGATGATACTGGTATATGAGTATCCCAAAAAGTGGTCAAAGTTCATGTATATTATGATAATATGTTAATCATGCCAGGATGTGGTCGAAATCCACTCTAAAGTGGTGGAAATTGACTTAAACTGGTTTGTTTGGCCAAACTAAAACCGAAATTCACTCGGATGAAACTGGTATATAAGGATCCCAAAATAGTGGTCAAAGTTCATGCATATTATGATAATATGTTAATCATGCCAGGATGTGGTCGAAATCCAATCTAAAGTGGTGGAAAGTGACTTAAATTGGTTACTTTGGCCAAACTAGAGCCGAAATTGACTCGGATGAAACTGTTATTGGAGGACCCCAAAAAAGGGTCATAGTTGATGTATTTTATGATAATATGTTAATCATGTCAAGAAGTGGTCGAAATCCACTATAATGTGGTGGAAATTGACTTAAATTGGTTTGTTTGGCTAAACTAAAGCCGAAATTGACTCGGATGAAACTGGTATATGAGGATCCCAAAAAGTCGTCAAAGTTAATGTATATTATGATATTATGTTAATAACTGTTATTGGAGGACCCCAAAAATGGTAATAGTTGATGTAAATTCTGAAAATATTTTAATCATTCCAGGAAGTGGTCGAAATCCACTCTAATGTGGTGGAAATCGACTTAAATTGGTTTGTTTGGCCAAACTAAAACCGAAATTGACTCGGATGAAACTGGTATATGAGTATCCCAAAAATTGGTCAAAGTTCAGGTATATTATGATAATATGTTAATCATGCCAGGATGTGGTCGAAATCCACTCTAATGTGGTGGAAAGTGACTTAAATTGGTTACTTTGGCCAAACTAGAGCCGAAATTGACTCGGATGAAACTGTTATCGGAGGGCCCCCAAAAATGGTCATAGTTGATGTATCTTATGATAATATGTTAATCATGCCAAGAAGTGTTCGAAATCCACTCTAATGTGGTGGAAATTGACTTAAATTGGTTTGTTTGGCCAAACTAAAACCGAAATTCACTCGGATGAAACTGGTATATAAGGATCCCAAAATAGTGGTCAAAGTTCATGTATATTATGATAATATGTTAATCATGCCAGGATGTGGTGGAAATCCACTCTAATGTGGTGGAAAGTGACTTAAATTGGTGAGTTGGCCAAACTAGAGCCGAAATGGACTCGGATAGAACTGTTATCAGAAGACCCCAAAAAGTGGTCAAAGTTGATGTAAATTATGATAATATGATAATCATGCCAGGATGTGCTCGAATTCCACTCTAATGTGGTGGAAAGTTACTTAAATTGGTTAGTTTAGCCAAACTAGAGCCATAATTGACTTGAATGAAACTGGTATTAGAGGACCCCAAAAAGTGGTCAAAGTTGATGTAAATTATGATAATATATTAATCATGCCAGGATGTGGTCGAAATCCACTCTAATGTGGTGGAAAGTGACTTAAATTGGTTACTTTGGCCAAACTAGAGCCGAAATTGACTCGGATGAAACTGTTATTGGAGGACCCCCAAAAATGGTCATAGTTGATGTATCTTATGATAATATGTTAATCATGCTAAGAAGTGTTCGAAATCCACTCTAATGTGGTGGAAATTCACTTAAATTGGTTTGATTGGCTAAACTAAAACCGAAATTGACTCGGATGAAACTGGTATATGAGGATCCCAAAAAGAGGTCAAATTTCAAGTATATTATGATAATATGTTAATAATGCCAGGATGTGGTCGAAATCCCCTCTAAAGTGGTGGAAAGTGACTTAAATTGGTTAGTTTGGCCAAACTAGAGCCGAAATGGACTCGGGTGAAACTGTTATTGGAGGACCCCAAAAAATGGTAATAGTTGATGTAAATTCTGAAAATATGTTAATCATGCCAGGAAGTGGTCGAAATCCACTCTAATGTGGTGGAAATTGACTTAAATTGGTTTGTTTGGCCAAACTAAAACCGAAATTGACTCGGATGAAACTGTTATATGAGTATCCCAAAAAGTGGTCAAAGTTCATGTATATTATGATAATATGTTAATCATGCCAGGATGTGGTCGAAATCCACTCTAAAGTGGTGGAAATTGACTTAAACTGGTTTGTTTGGCCAAACTAAAACCGAAATTGACTCGGATGAAACGTGTATATAAGGATCCCAAAAAGTGGTCAAAGTTCATGTATATTATGATAATATGTTAATCATGCCAGGATGTGGTCGAAATCCAATCTAAAGTGGTGGAAAGTGACTTAAATTGGTTACTTTGGCTAAACTAGAGCCGAAATTGACTCGGATGAAACTGTTATTGGAGGACCCCAAAAAATGGTCATAGTTGATGTATTTTATGATAATATTTTAATCATGTCAAGAAGTGGTCGAAATCCACTCCAATGTGGTGAAAATTGACTTAAATCGGTTTGTTTGGCTAAACTAAAGCCGAAATTGACTCGGATGAAACTGGTATATGAGGATCCCAAAAAGTGGTCAAAGTTCATGTATATTATGATATTATGTTAATAAATGTTATTGGAGGACCCCAAAAAATGGTAATAGTTGATGTAAATTCTGAAAATATGTTAATCATGCCAGGAAGTGGTCGAAATCCACTCTAATGTGGTGGAAATTGACTTAAATTGGTTTGTTTGGCCAAACTAAAACCGAAATTGACTCGGATGATACTGGTATATGAGTATCCCAAAAAGTGGTCAAAGTTCATGTATATTATGATAATATGTTAATCATGCCAGGATGTGGTCGAAATCCACTCTAAAGTGGTGGAAATTGACTTAAACTGGTTTGTTTGGCCAAACTAAAACCGAAATTCACTCGGATGAAACTGGTATATAAGGATCCCAAAAAGTGGTCAAAGTTCATGCATATTATGATAATATGTTAATCATGCCAGGATGTGGTCGAAATCCAATCTAAAGTGGTGGAAAGTGACTTAAATTGGTTACTTTGGCCAAACTAGAGCCGAAATTGACTCGGATGAAACTGTTATTGGAGGACCCCAAAAAATGGTCATAGTTGATGTATTTTATGATAATATGTTAATCATGTCAAGAAGTGGTCGAAATCCACTATAATGTGGTGGAAATTGACTTAAACTGGTTTGTTTGGCCAAACTAAAACCGAAATTGACTCGGATGAAACTGGTATATGAGGATCCCAATAAGAGGTCAAATTTCAAGTATATTATGATAATATGTTAATCATGCCAGGATGTGGTCGAAATCCACTCTAAAGTGGTGGAAAGTGACTTAAATTGGTTAGTTTGGCCAAACTAGAGCCGAAATGGACTCGGGTGAAACTGTTATTGAAGGACCCCAAAAAATGGTAATAGTTGATGTAAATTCTGAAAATATGTTAATCATGCCAGGAAGTGGTCGAAATCCACTCTAATGTGGTGGAAATTGACTTAAATTGGTTTGTTTGGCCAAACTAAAACCGAAATTGACTCGGATGAAACTGGTATATGAGTATCCCAAAAAGTGGTCAAAGTTCATGTATATTATGATAATATGTTAATCATGCCAGGATGTGGTCCAAATCCACTCTAATGTGGTGGAAAGTGACTTCAATTGGTTAGTTTGGCCAAACTAGAGCGGAAATGGACTCGGGTGAAACTGTTATTGGAGGACCCCAAAAAATGGTAATAGTTGATGTAAATTCTGAAAATATGTTAATCATGCCAGGAAGTGGTCGAAATCCACTCTAATGTGGTGGAAATTGACTTAAATTGGTTTGTTTGGCCAAACTAAAACCGAAATTGACTCGAATGATACTGGTATATGAGTATCCCAAAAAGTGGTCAAAGTTCATGTATATTATGATAATATGTTAATCATGCCAGGATGTGGTCGAAATCCGCTCTAATGTGGTGGAAAGTGACTTAAATTGGTGAGTTGGCCAAACTAGAGCCGAAATGGACTCGGATGGAACTGGTATCAGAAGACCCCAAAAAGTGGTCAAAGTTGATGTAAATTATGATAATATGATAATCATGCCAGGATGTGCTCGAATTCCACTCTAATGTGGTGGAAAGTTACTTAAATTGGTTAGTTTAGCCAAACTAGAGCCATAATTGACTTGAATGAAACTGGTATTAGAGGACCCCAAAAAGTGGTCAAATTTGATGTAAATTATGATAATATATTAATCATGCCAGGATGTGGTCGAAATCCACTCTAATGTGGTGGAAAGTGACTTAAATTGGTTACTTTGGCCAAACTAGTGCCGAAATTGACTCGGATGAAACTGTTATTGGAGGACCCCCAAAAATGGTCATAGTTGATGTATCTTATGATAATATGTTAATCATGCCAAGAAGTGTTGGAAATCCACTCTAATGTGGTGGAAATTGACTTAAATTGGTTTGATTGGCTAAACTAAAACCGAAATTGACTCGGATGAAACTGGTATATGAGTATCCCAAAAAGTGGTCAAAGTTCATGTATATTATGATAATATGTTAATCATGCCATGTGGTCGAAATCCACTCTAATGTGGTGGAAAGTGACTTAAATTGGTGAGTTGGCCAAACTAGAGCCGAAATGGACTCGGATGGAACTGGTATCAGAAGACCCCAAAAAGTGGTCAAAGTTGATGTAAATTATGATAATATGATAATCATGCCAGGATGTGCTCGAATTCCACTCTAATGTGGTGGAAAGTTACTTAAATTGGTTAGTTTAGCCAAACTAGAGCCAAAATTGACTTGAATGAAACTGGTATTAGAGGACCCCGAAAACTGGTCAAAGTTGATGTAAATTATGATAATATATTAATCATGCCAAGATGTGGTCGAAATCCACTCTTATGTGGTGGAAAGTGACTTAAATTGGTTACTTTGGCCAAACTAGAGCCGAAATTGACTCAGATGAAACTGTTATTGGAGGACCCCCAAAAATGGTCATAGTTGATGTATCTTATGATAATATGTTAATCATGCCAAGAAGTGTTCGAAATCCACTCTAATGTGGTGGAAATTGACTCAAATCGGTTTGATTGGCTAAACTAAAACCGAAATTGACTCGGATGAAACTAGTATATGAGGATACCAAAAAGAGGTCAAATTTCAAGTATATATTATGATAATATGTTAATCATGCCAGGATGTGGTCGAAATCCACTCTAAAGTGGTGGAAAGTGACTTAAATTGGTTAGTTTGGCCAAACTAGAGCCGAAATGGACTCGGGTGAAACTGTTATTGGAGGACCCCAAAAAATGGTAATAGTTGATGTAAATTCTGAAAATATGTTAATCATGCCAGGAAGTGGTCGAAATCCACTCTAATGTGGTGGAAATTGACTTAAATTGGTTTGTTTGGCCAAACTAAAACCGAAATTGACTCGGATGAAACTGGTATATGAGTATCCCAAAAAGTGGTCAAAGTTCATGTATATTATGATAATATGTTAATCATGCCAGGATGTGGTCCAAATCCACTCTAATGTGGTGGAAAGTGACTTAAATTGGTGAGTTGGCCAAACTAGAGCCGAAATGGACTCGGATGGAACTGGTATCAGAAGACCCCAAAAAGTGGTCAAAGTTGATGTAAATTATGATAATATGATAATCATGCCAGGATGTGCTCGAATTCCACTCTAATGTGGTGGAAAGTTACTTAAATTGGTTAGTTTAGCCAAACTAGAGCCAAAATTGACTTGAATGAAACTGGTATTAGAGGACCCCGAAAACTGGTCAAAGTTGATGTAAATTATGATAATATATTAATCATGCCAAGATGTGGTCGAAATCCACTCTTATGTGGTGGAAAGTGACTTAAATTGGTTACTTTGGCCAAACTAGAGCCGAAATTGACTCAGATGAAACTGTTATTGGAGGACCCCCAAAAATGGTCATAGTTGATGTATCTTATGATAATATGTTAATCATGCCAAGAAGTGTTCGAAATCCACTCTAATGTGGTGGAAATTGACTCAAATCGGTTTGATTGGCTAAACTAAAACCGAAATTGACTCGGATGAAACTAGTATATGAGGATACCAAAAAGAGGTCAAATTTCAAGTATATATTATGATAATATGTTAATCATGCCAGGATGTGGTCGAAATCCACTCTAAAGTGGTGGAAAGTGACTTAAATTGGTTAGTTTGGCCAAACTAGAGCCGAAATGGACTCGGGTGAAACTGTTATTGGAGGACCCCAAAAAATGGTAATAGTTGATGTAAATTCTGAAAATATGTTAATCATGCCAGGAAGTGGTCGAAATCCACTCTAATGTGGTGGAAATTGACTTAAATTGGTTTGTTTGGCCAAACTAAAACCGAAATTGACTCGGATGAAACTGGTATATGAGTATCCCAAAAAGTGGTCAAAGTTCATGTATATTATGATAATATGTTAATCATGCCAGGATGTGGTCGAAATCCACTCTAATGTGGTGGAAAGTGACTTAAATTGGTGAGTTGGCCAAACTAGAGCCGAAATGGACTCGGATGGAACTGGTATCAGAAGACCCCAAAAAGTGGTCAAAGTTGATGTAAATTATGATAATATGATAATCATGCCAGGATGTGCTCGAATTCCACTCTAATGTGGTGGAAAGTTACTTAAATTGGTTAGTTTAGCCAAACTAGAGCCAAAATTGACTTGAATGAAACTGGTATTAGAGGACCCCGAAAACTGGTCAAAGTTGATGTAAATTATGATAATATATTAATCATGCCAAGATGTGGTCGAAATCCACTCTTATGTGGTGGAAAGTGACTTAAATTGGTTACTTTGGCCAAACTAGAGCCGAAATTGACTCAGATGAAACTGTTATTGGAGGACCCCCAAAAATGGTCATAGTTGATGTATCTTATGATAATATGTTAATCATGCCAAGAAGTGTTCGAAATCCACTCTAATGTGGTGGAAATTGACTCAAATCGGTTTGATTGGCTAAACTAAAACCGAAATTGACTCGGATGAAACTAGTATATGAGGATACCAAAAAGAGGTCAAATTTCAAGTATATATTATGATAATATGTTAATCATGCCAGGATGTGGTCGAAATCCACTCTAAAGTGGTGGAAAGTGACTTAAATTGGTTAGTTTGGCCAAACTAGAGCCGAAATGGACTCGGGTGAAACTGTTATTGGAGGACCCCAAAAAATGGTAATAGTTGATGTAAATTCTGAAAATATGTTAATCATGCCAGGAAGTGGTCGAAATCCACTCTAATGTGGTGGAAATTGACTTAAATTGGTTTGTTTGGCCAAACTAAAACCGAAATTGACTCGGATGAAACTGGTATATGAGTATCCCAAAAAGTGGTCAAAGTTCATGTATATTATGATAATATGTTAATCATGCCAGGATGTGGTCCAAATCCACTCTAATGTGGTGGAAAGTGACTTAAATTGGTGAGTTGGCCAAACTAGAGCCAAAATGGACTCGGATGGAACTGGTATCAGAAGACCCCAAAAAGTGGTCAAAGTTGATGTAAATTATGATAATATGATAATCATGTCAGGATGTGCTCGAATTCCACTCTAATGTGGTGGAAAGTTACTTAAATTGGTTAGTTTAGCCAAACTAGAGCCATAATTGACTTGAATGAAACTGGTATTAGAGGACCCCAAAAAGTGGTCAAATTTGATGTAAATTATGATAATATATTAATCATGCCAGGATGTGGTCGAAATCCACTCTAATGTGGTGGAAAGTGACTTAAATTGGTTACTTTGGCCAAACTAGAGCCGAAATTGACTCGGATGAAACTGTTATTGGAGGACCCCCAAAAATGGTCATAGTTGATGTATCTTATGATAATATGTTAATAATGCCAAGAAGTGTTCGAAATCCACTCTAATGTGGTGGAAATTGACTTAAATTGGTTTGATTGGCTAAACTAAAACCGAAATTGACTCGGATGAAACTGGTATATGAGGATCCCAAAAAGAGGTCAAATTTCAAGTATATTATGATAATATGTTAATCATGCCAGGATGTGGTCGAAATCCACCCTAAAGTGGTGGAAAGTGACTTAAATGGGTTAGTTTGGCCAAACTAGAGCCGAAATGGACTCGGGTGAAACTGTTATTGGAGGACCCCAAAAAATGGTAATAGTTGATGTAAATTCTGAAAATATGTTAATCATGCCAGGAAGTGGTCGAAATCCACTCTAATGTGGTGGAAATTGACTTAAATTGGTTTGTTTGGCCAAACTAAAACCGAAATTGACTCGGATGAAACTGGTATATGAGTATCCCAAAAAGTGGTCAAAGTTCATGTATATTATGATAATATGTTAATCATGCCAGGATGTGGTCGAAATCCACTCTAATGTGGTGGAAAGTGACTTAAATTGGTGAGTTGGCCAAACTAGAGCCGAAATGGACTCGGATGGAACTGGTATCAGAAGACCCCAAAAAGTGGTCAAAGTTGATGTAAATTATGATAATATGATAATCATGCCAGGATGTGCTCGAATTCCACTCTAATGTGGTGGAAAGTTACTTAAATTGGTTAGTTTAGCCAAACTAGAGCCATAATTGACTTGAATGAAACTGGTATTAGAGGACCCCAAAAAGTGGTCAAAGTTGATGTAAATTATGATAATATATTAATCATGCCAGGATGTGGTCGAAATCCACTCTAATGTGGTGGAAAGTGACTTAAATTGGTTACTTTGGCCAAACTAGAGCCGAAATTGACTCGGATGAAACTGTTATTGGAGGACCCCCAAAAATGGTCATAGTTGATGTATCTTATGATAATATGTTAATCATGCCAAGAAGTGTTCGAAATCCACTCTAATGTGGTGGAAATTGACTTAAATTGGTTTGATTGGCTAAACTAAAACCGAAATTGACTCGGATGAAACTGGTATATGAGGATCCCAAAAAGAGGTCAAATTTCAAGTATATTATGATAATATGTTAATCATGCCAGGATGTGGTCGAAATCCACTCTAAAGTGGTGGAAAGTGACTTCAATTGGTTAGTTTGGCCAAACTAGAGCGGAAATGGACTCGGGTGAAACTGTTATTGGAGGACCCCAAAAAATGGTAATAGTTGATGTAAATTCTGAAAATATGTTAATCATGCCAGGAAGTGGTCGAAATCCACTCTAATGTGGTGGAAATTGACTTAAATTGGTTTGTTTGGCCAAACTAAAACTGAAATTGACTCGGATGATACTGGTATATGAGTATCCCAAAAAGTGGTCAAAGTTCATGTATATTATGATAATATGTTAATCATGCCAGGATGTGGTCGAAATCCACTCTAAAGTGGTGGAAATTGACTTAAACTGGTTTGTTTGGCCAAACTAAAACCGAAATTCACTCGGATGAAACTGGTATATAAGGATCCCAAAATAGTGGTCAAAGTTCATGCATATTATGATAATATGTTAATCATGCCAGGATGTGGTCGAAATCCAATCTAAAGTGGTGGAAAGTGACTTAAATTGGTTACTTTGGCCAAACTAGAGCCGAAATTGACTCGGATGAAACTGTTATTGGAGGACCCCAAAAAAGGGTCATAGTTGATGTATTTTATGATAATATGTTAATCATGCCAAGAAGTGTTCGAAATCCACTCTAATGTGGTGGAAATTGACTCAAATCGGTTTGATTGGCTAAACTAAAACCGAAATTGACTCGGATGAAACTAGTATATGAGGATACCAAAAAGAGGTCAAATTTCAAGTATATATTATGATAATATGTTAATCATGCCAGGATGTGGTCGAAATCCACTCTAAAGTGGTGGAAAGTGACTTAAATTGGTTAGTTTGGCCAAACTAGAGCCGAAATGGACTCGGGTGAAACTGTTATTGGAGGACCCCAAAAAATGGTAATAGTTGATGTAAATTCTGAAAATATGTTAATCATGCCAGGAAGTGGTCGAAATCCACTCTAATGTGGTGGAAATTGACTTAAATTGGTTTGTTTGGCCAAACTAAAACCGAAATTGACTCGGATGAAACTGGTATATGAGTATCCCAAAAAGTGGTCAAAGTTCATGTATATTATGATAATATGTTAATCATGCCAGGATGTGGTCCAAATCCACTCTAATGTGGTGGAAAGTGACTTAAATTGGTGAGTTGGCCAAACTAGAGCCGAAATGGACTCGGATGGAACTGGTATCAGAAGACCCCAAAAAGTGGTCAAAGTTGATGTAAATTATGATAATATGATAATCATGTCAGGATGTGCTCGAATTCCACTCTAATGTGGTGGAAAGTTACTTAAATTGGTTAGTTTAGCCAAACTAGAGCCATAATTGACTTGAATGAAACTGGTATTAGAGGACCCCAAAAAGTGGTCAAATTTGATGTAAATTATGATAATATATTAATCATGCCAGGATGTGGTCGAAATCCACTCTAATGTGGTGGAAAGTGACTTAAATTGGTTACTTTGGCCAAACTAGAGCCGAAATTGACTCGGATGAAACTGTTATTGGAGGACCCCCAAAAATGGTCATAGTTGATGTATCTTATGATAATATGTTAATAATGCCAAGAAGTGTTCGAAATCCACTCTAATGTGGTGGAAATTGACTTAAATTGGTTTGATTGGGTAAACTAAAACCGAAATTGACTCGGATGAAACTGGTATATGAGGATCCCAAAAAGAGGTCAAATTTCAAGTATATTATGATAATATGTTAATCATGCCAGGATGTGGTCGAAATCCACTCTAAAGTGGTGGAAAGTGACTTAAATGGGTTAGTTTGGCTAAACTAGAGCCGAAATGGACTCGGGTGAAACTGTTATTGGAGGACCCCAAAAAATGGTAATAGTTGATGTAAATTCTGAAAATATGTTAATCATGCCAGGAAGTGGTCGAAATCCACTCTAATGTGGTGGAAATTGACTTAAATTGATTTGTTTGGCCAAACTAAAACCGAAATTGACTCGGATGAAACTGGTATATGAGTATCCCAAAAAGTGGTCAAAGTTCATGTATATTATGATAATATGTTAATCATGCCAGGATGTGGTCGAAATCCACTCTAATGTGGTGGAAAGTGACTTAAATTGGTGAGTTGGCCAAACTAGAGCCGAAATGGACTCGGATGGAACTGGTATCAGAAGACCCCAAAAAGTGGTCAAAGTTGATGTAAATTATGATAATATGATAATCATGCCAGGATGTGCTCGAATTCCACTCTAATGTGGTGGAAAGTTACTTAAATTGGTTAGTTTAGCCAAACTAGAGCCATAATTGACTTGAATGAAACTGGTATTAGAGGACCCCAAAAAGTGGTCAAAGTTGATGTAAATTATGATAATATATTAATCATGCCAGGATGTGGTCGAAATCCACTCTAATGTGGTGGAAAGTGACTTAAATTGGTTACTTTGGCCAAACTAGAGCCGAAATTGACTCGAATGAAACTGTTATTGGAGGACCCCCAAAAATGGTCATAGTTGATGTATCTTATGATAATATGTTAATCATGCCAAGAAGTGTTCGAAATCCACTCTAATGTGGTGGAAATTGACTTAAATTGGTTTGATTGGCTAAACTAAAACCGAAATTGACTCGGATGAAACTGGTATATGAGGATCCCAAAAAGAGGTCAAATTTCAAGTATATTATGATAATATGTTAATCATGCCAGGATGTGGTCGAAATCCACTCTAAAGTGGTGGAAAGTGACTTCAATTGGTTAGTTTGGCCAAACTAGAGCGGAAATGGACTCGGGTGAAACTGTTATTGGAGGACCCCAAAAAATGGTAATAGTTGATGTAAATTCTGAAAATATGTTAATCATGCCAGGAAGTGGTCGAAATCCACTCTAACGTGGTGGAAATTGACTTAAATTGGTTTGTTTGGCCAAACTAAAACCGAAATTGACTCGGATGATACTGGTATATGAGTATCCCAAAAAGTGGTCAAAGTTCATGTATATTATGATAATATGTTAATCATGCCAGGATGTGGTCGAAATCCACTCTAAAGTGGTGGAAATTGACTTAAACTGGTTTGTTTGGCCAAACTAAAACCGAAATTCACTCGGATGAAACTGGTATATAAGGATCCCAAAATAGTGGTCAAAGTTCATGCATATTATGATAATATGTTAATCATGCCAGGATGTGGTCGAAATCCAATCTAAAGTGGTGGAAAGTGACTTAAATTGGTTACTTTGGCCAAACTAGAGCCGAAATTGACTCGGATGAAACTGTTATTGGAGGACCCCAAAAAAGGGTCATAGTTGATGTATTTTATGATAATATGTTAATCATGTCAAGAAGTGGTCGAAATCCACTATAATGTGGTGGAAATTGACTTAAATTGGTTTGTTTGGCTAAACTAAAGCCGAAATTGACTCGGATGAAACTGGTATATGAGGATCCCAAAAAGTCGTCAAAGTTAATGTATATTATGATATTATGTTAATAACTGTTATTGGAGGACCCCAAAAATGGTAATAGTTGATGTAAATTCTGAAAATATTTTAATCATTCCAGGAAGTGGTCGAAATCCACTCTAATGTGGTGGAAATCGACTTAAATTGGTTTGTTTGGCCAAACTAAAACCGAAATTGACTCGGATGAAACTGGTATATGAGTATCCCAAAAATTGGTCAAAGTTCAGGTATATTATGATAATATGTTAATCATGCCAGGATGTGGTCGAAATCCACTCTAATGTGGTGGAAAGTGACTTAAATTGGTTACTTTGGCCAAACTAGAGCCGAAATTGACTCGGATGAAACTGTTATCGGAGGACCCCCAAAAATGGTCATAGTTGATGTATCTTATGATAATATGTTAATCATGCCAAGAAGTGTTCGAAATCCACTCTAATGTGGTGGAAATTGACTTAAATTGGTTTGTTTGGCCAAACTAAAACCGAAATTCACTCGGATGAAACTGGTATATAAGGATCCCAAAATAGTGGTCAAAGTTCATGTATATTATGATAATATGTTAATCATGCCAGGATGTGGTGGAAATCCACTCTAATGTGGTGGAAAGTGACTTAAATTGGTGAGTTGGCCAAACTAGAGCCGAAATGGACTCGGATAGAACTGTTATCAGAAGACCCCAAAAAGTGGTCAAAGTTGATGTAAATTATGATAATATGATAATCATGCCAGGATGTGCTCGAATTCCACTCTAATGTGGTGGAAAGTTACTTAAATTGGTTAGTTTAGCCAAACTAGAGCCATAATTGACTTGAATGAAACTGGTATTAGAGGACCCCAAAAAGTGGTCAAAGTTGATGTAAATTATGATAATATATTAATCATGCCAGGATGTGGTCGAAATCCACTCTAATGTGGTGGAAAGTGACTTAAATTGGTTACTTTGGCCAAACTAGAGCCGAAATTGACTCGGATGAAACTGTTATTGGAGGACCCCCAAAAATGGTCATAGTTGATGTATCTTATGATAATATGTTAATCATGCTAAGAAGTGTTCGAAATCCACTCTAATGTGGTGGAAATTCACTTAAATTGGTTTGATTGGCTAAACTAAAACCGAAATTGACTCGGATGAAACTGGTATATGAGGATCCCAAAAAGAGGTCAAATTTCAAGTATATTATGATAATATGTTAATAATGCCAGGATGTGGTCGAAATCCCCTCTAAAGTGGTGGAAAGTGACTTAAATTGGTTAGTTTGGCCAAACTAGAGCCGAAATGGACTCGGGTGAAACTGTTATTGGAGGACCCCAAAAAATGGTAATAGTTGATGTAAATTCTGAAAATATGTTAATCATGCCAGGAAGTGGTCGAAATCCACTCTAATGTGGTGGAAATTGACTTAAATTGGTTTGTTTGGCCAAACTAAAACCGAAATTGACTCGGATGAAACTGTTATATGAGTATCCCAAAAAGTGGTCAAAGTTCATGTATATTATGATAATATGTTAATCATGCCAGGATGTGGTCGAAATCCACTCTAAAGTGGTGGAAATTGACTTAAACTGGTTTGTTTGGCCAAACTAAAACCGAAATTGACTCGGATGAAACGTGTATATAAGGATCCCAAAAAGTGGTCAAAGTTCATGTATATTATGATAATATGTTAATCATGCCAGGATGTGGTCGAAATCCAATCTAAAGTGGTGGAAAGTGACTTAAATTGGTTACTTTGGCTAAACTAGAGCCGAAATTGACTCGGATGAAACTGTTATTGGAGGACCCCAAAAAATGGTCATAGTTGATGTATTTTATGATAATATTTTAATCATGTCAAGAAGTGGTCGAAATCCACTCCAATGTGGTGAAAATTGACTTAAATCGGTTTGTTTGGCTAAACTAAAGCCGAAATTGACTCGGATGAAACTGGTATATGAGGATCCCAAAAAGTGGTCAAAGTTCATGTATATTATGATATTATGTTAATAAATGTTATTGGAGGACCCCAAAAAATGGTAATAGTTGATGTAAATTCTGAAAATATGTTAATCATGCCAGGAAGTGGTCGAAATCCACTCTAATGTGGTGGAAATTGACTTAAATTGGTTTGTTTGGCCAAACTAAAACCGAAATTGACTCGGATGATACTGGTATATGAGTATCCCAAAAAGTGGTCAAAGTTCATGTATATTATGATAATATGTTAATCATGCCAGGATGTGGTCGAAATCCACTCTAAAGTGGTGGAAATTGACTTAAACTGGTTTGTTTGGCCAAACTAAAACCGAAATTCACTCGGATGAAACTGGTATATAAGGATCCCAAAAAGTGGTCAAAGTTCATGCATATTATGATAATATGTTAATCATGCCAGGATGTGGTCGAAATCCAATCTAAAGTGGTGGAAAGTGACTTAAATTGGTTACTTTGGCCAAACTAGAGCCGAAATTGACTCGGATGAAACTGTTATTGGAGGACCCCAAAAAATGGTCATAGTTGATGTATTTTATGATAATATGTTAATCATGTCAAGAAGTGGTCGAAATCCACTATAATGTGGTGGAAATTGACTTAAACTGGTTTGTTTGGCCAA
Organism: Heracleum sosnowskyi; assembly: GCA_030848705.1. Lineage (NCBI taxonomy): Eukaryota > Viridiplantae > Streptophyta > Magnoliopsida > Apiales > Apiaceae > Heracleum > Heracleum sosnowskyi. The sequence goes on from JAUIZM010000089.1 coordinate 39,997, forward strand.
ACTAAAACCGAAATTGACTCGGATGAAACTGGTATATGAGGATCCCAATAAGAGGTCAAATTTCAAGTATATTATGATAATATGTTAATCATGCCAGGATGTGGTCGAAATCCACTCTAAAGTGGTGGAAAGTGACTTAAATTGGTTAGTTTGGCCAAACTAGAGCCGAAATGGACTCGGGTGAAACTGTTATTGGAGGACCCCAAAAAATGGTAATAGTTGATGTAAATTCTGAAAATATGTTAATCATGCCAGGAAGTGGTCGAAATCCACTCTAATGTGGTGGAAATTGACTTAAATTGGTTTGTTTGGCCAAACTAAAACCGAAATTGACTCGGATGAAACTGGTATATGAGTATCCCAAAAAGTGGTCAAAGTTCATGTATATTATGATAATATGTTAATCATGCCAGGATGTGGTCGAAATCCACTCTAATGTGGTGGAAAGTGACTTAAATTGGTTACTTTGGCCAAACTAGTGCCGAAATTGACTCGGATGAAACTGTTATTGGAGGACCCCCAAAAATGGTCATAGTTGATGTATCTTATGATAATATGTTAATCATGCCAAGAAGTGTTCGAAATCCACTCTAATGTGGTGGAAATTGACTTAAATTGGTTTGATTGGCTAAACTAAAACCGAAATTGACTCGGATGAAACTGGTATATGAGTATCCCAAAAAGTGGTCAAAGTTCATGTATATTATGATAATATGTTAATCATGCCATGTGGTCGAAATCCACTCTAATGTGGTGGAAAGTGACTTAAATTGGTGAGTTGGCCAAACTAGAGCCGAAATGGACTCGGATGGAACTGGTATCAGAAGACCCCAAAAAGTGGTCAAAGTTGATGTAAATTATGATAATATGATAATCATGCCAGGATGTGCTCGAATTCCACTCTAATGTGGTGGAAAGTTACTTAAATTGGTTAATTTAGCCAAACTAGAGCCATAATTGACTTGAATGAAACTGTTATTAGAGGACCCCGAAAACTGGTCAAAGTTGATGTAAATTATGATAATATATTAATCATGCCAAGATGTGGTCGAAATCCACTCTAATGTGGTGGAAAGTGACTTAAATTGGTTACTTTGGCCAAACTAGAGCCGAAATTTACTCAGATGAAACTGTTATTGGAGGACCCCCAAAAATGGTCATAGTTGATGTATCTTATGATAATATGTTAATCATGCCAAGAAGTGTTCGAAATCCACTCTAATGTGGTGGAAATTGACTTAAATCGGTTTGATTGGCTAAACTAAAACCGAAATTGACTCGGATGAAACTGGTATATGAGGATCCCAAAAAGAGGTCAAATTTCAAGTATATTATGATAATATGTTAATCATGCCAGGATGTGGTCGAAATCCACTCTAAAGTGGTGGAAAGTGACTTAAATTGGTTAGTTTGGCCAAACTAGAGCCGAAATGGACTCGGGTGAAACTGTTATTGGAGGACCCCAAAAAATGGTAATAGTTGATGTAAATTCTGAAAATATGTTAATCATGCCAGGAAGTGGTCGAAATCCACTCTAATGTGGTGGAAATTGACTTAAATTGGTTTGTTTGGCCAAACTAAAACCGAAATTGACTCGGATGAAACTGGTATATGAGTATCCCAAAAAGTGGTCAAAGTTCATGTATATTATGATAATATGTTAATCATGCCAGGATGTGGTCGAAATCCACTCTAATGTGGTGGAAAGTGACTTAAATTGGTGAGTTGGCCAAACTAGAGCCGAAATGGACTCGGATGGAACTGGTATCAGAAGACCCCAAAAAGTGGTCAAAGTTGATGTAAATTATGATAATATGATAATCATGCCAGGATGTGCTCGAATTCCACTCTAATGTGGTGGAAAGTTACTTAAATTGGTTAGTTTAGCCAAACTAGAGCCATAATTGACTTGAATGAAACTGGTATTAGAGGACCCCAAAAAGTGGTCAAATTTGATGTAAATTATGATAATATATTAATCATGCCAGGATGTGGTCGAAATCCACTCTAATGTGGTGGAAAGTGACTTAAATTGGTTACTTTGGCCAAACTAGTGCCGAAATTGACTCGGATGAAACTGTTATTGGAGGACCCCCAAAAATGGTCATAGTTGATGTATCTTATGATAATATGTTAATCATGCCAAGAAGTGTTCGAAATCCACTCTAATGTGGTGGAAATTGACTTAAATTGGTTTGATTGGCTAAACTAAAACCGAAATTGACTCGGATGAAACTGGTATATGAGTATCCCAAAAAGTGGTCAAAGTTCATGTATATTATGATAATATGTTAATCATGCCATGTGGTCGAAATCCACTCTAATGTGGTGGAAAGTGACTTAAATTGGTGAGTTGGCCAAACTAGAGCCGAAATGGACTCGGATGGAACTGGTATCAGAAGACCCCAAAAAGTGGTCAAAGTTGATGTAAATTATGATAATATGATAATCATGCCAGGATGTGCTCGAATTCCACTCTAATGTGGTGGAAAGTTACTTAAATTGGTTAGTTTAGCCAAACTAGAGCCAAAATTGACTTGAATGAAACTGGTATTAGAGGACCCCGAAAACTGGTCAAAGTTGATGTAAATTATGATAATATATTAATCATGCCAAGATGTGGTCGAAATCCACTCTTATGTGGTGGAAAGTGACTTAAATTGGTTACTTTGGCCAAACTAGAGCCGAAATTGACTCAGATGAAACTGTTATTGGAGGACCCCCAAAAATGGTCATAGTTGATGTATCTTATGATAATATGTTAATCATGCCAAGAAGTGTTCGAAATCCACTCTAATGTGGTGGAAATTGACTTAAATCGGTTTGATTGGCTAAACTAAAACCGAAATTGACTCGGATGAAACTAGTATATGAGGATACCAAAAAGAGGTCAAATTTCAAGTATATATTATGATAATATGTTAATCATGCCAGGATGTAGTCGAAATCCACTCTAAAGTGGTGGAAAGTGACTTAAATTGGTTAGTTTGGCCAAACTAGAGCCGAAATGGACTCGGGTGAAACTGTTTTTGGAGGACCCCAAAAAATGGTAATAGTTGATGTAAATTCTGAAAATATGTTAATCATGCCAGGAAGTGGTCGAAATCCACTCTAATGTGGTGGAAATTGACTTAAATTGGTTTGTTTGGCCAAACTAAAACCGAAATTGACTCGGATGAAACTGGTATATGAGTATCCCAAAAAGTGGTCAAAGTTCATGTATATTATGATAATATGTTAATCATGCCAGGATGTGGTCCAAATCCACTCTAATGTGGTGGAAAGTGACTTAAATTGGTGAGTTGGCCAAACTAGAGCCGAAATGGACTCGGATGGAACTGGTATCAGAAGACCCCAAAAAGTGGTCAAAGTTAATGTAAATTATGATAATATGATAATCATGTCAGGATGTGCTCGAATTCCACTCTAATGTGGTGGAAAGTTACTTAAATTGGTTAGTTTAGCCAAACTAGAGCCATAATTGACTTGAATGAAACTGGTATTAGAGGACCCCAAAAAGTGGTCAAATTTGATGTAAATTATGATAATATATTAATCATGCCAGGATGTGGTCGAAATCCACTCTAATGTGGTGGAAAGTGACTTAAATTGGTTACTTTGGCCAAACTAGAGCCGAAATTGACTCGGATGAAACTGTTATTGGAGGACCCCCAAAAATGGTCATAGTTGATGTATCTTATGATAATATGTTAATCATGCCAAGAAGTGTTCGAAATCCACTCTAATGTGGTGGAAATTGACTTAAATTGGTTTGATTCGCTAAACTAAAACCGAAATTGACTCGGATGAAACTGGTATATGAGGATCCCAAAAAGAGGTCAAATTTCAAGTATATTATGATAATATGTTAATCATGCCAGGATGTGGTCGAAATCCACTCTAAAGTGGTGGAAAGTGACTTAAATTGGTTAGTTTGGCCAAACTAGAGCCGAAATGGACTCGGGTGAAACTGTTATTGGAGGACCCCAAAAAATGGTAATAGTTGATGTAAATTCTGAAAATATGTTAATCATGCCAGGAAGTGGTCGAAATCCAGTCTAATGTGGTGGAAATTGACTTAAATTGGTTTGTTTGGCCAAACTAAAACCGAAATTGACTCGGATGAAACTGGTATATGAGTATCCCAAAAAGTGGTCAAAGTTCATGTATATTATGATAATATGTTAATCATGCCAGGATGTGGTCGAAATCCACTCTAATGTGGTGGAAAGTGACTTAAATTGGTGAGTTGGCCAAACTAGAGCCGAAATGGACTCGGATGGAACTGGTATCAGAAGACCCCTAAAAGTGGTCAAAGTTGATGTAAATTATGATAATATGATAATCATGCCAGGATGTGCTCGAATTCCACTCTAATGTGGTGGAAAGTTACTTAAATTGGTTAGTTTAGCCAAACTAGAGCCATAATTGACTTGAATGAAACTGGTATTAGAGGACCCCAAAAAGTGGTCAAAGTTGATGTAAATTATGATAATATATTAATCATGCCAGGATGTGGTCGAAATCCACTCTAATGTGGTGGAAAGTGACTTAAATTGGTTACTTTGGCCAAACTAGAGCCGAAATTGACTCGGATGAAACTGTTATTGGAGGACCCCCAAAAATGGTCATAGTTGATGTATCTTATGATAATATGTTAATCATGCCAAGAAGTGTTCGAAATCCACTCTAATGTGGTGGAAATTGACTTAAATTGGTTTGATTGGCTAAACTAAAACCGAAATTGACTCGGATGAAACTGGTATATGAGGATCCCAAAAAGAGGTCAAATTTCAAGTATATTATGATAATATGTTAATCATGCCAGGATGTGGTCGAAATCCACTCTAAAGTGGTGGAAAGTGACTTCAATTGGTTAGTTTGGCCAAACTAGAGCGGAAATGGACTCGGGTGAAACTGTTATTGGAGGACCCCAAAAAATGGTAATAGTTGATGTAAATTCTGAAAATATGTTAATCATGCCAGGAAGTGGTCGAAATCAACTCTAATGTGGTGGAAATTGACTTAAATTGGTTTGTTTCGCCAAACTAAAACCGAAATTGACTCGGATGATACTGGTATATGAGTATCCCAAAAAGTGGTCAAAGTTCATGTATATTATGATAATATGTTAATCATGCCAGGATGTGGTCGAAATCCACTCTAAAGTGGTGGAAATTGACTTAAACTGGTTTGTTTGGCCAAACTAAAACCGAAATTCACTCGGATGAAACTGGTATATAAGGATCCCAAAATAGTGGTCAAAGTTCATGCATATTATGATAATATGTTAATCATGCCAGGATGTGGTTGAAATCCATTCTAAAGTGGTGGAAAGTGACTTAAATTGGTTACTTTGGCCAACCTAGAGCCGAAATTGACTCGGAAGAAACTGTTATTGGAGGACCCCAAAAAATGGTCATAGTTGATGTATTTTATGATAATATGTTAATCATGTCAAGAAGTGGTCGAAATCCACTATAATGTGGTGGAAATTGACTTAAATTGGTTTGTTTGGCTAAACTAAAGCCGAAATTGACTCGGATGAAACTGGTATATGAGGATCCCAAAAAGTCGTCAAAGTTAATGTATATTATGATATTATGTTAATAACTGTTATTGGAGGACCCAAAAAATGGTAATAGTTGATGTAAATTCTGAAAATATTTTAATCATTCCAGGAAGTGGTCGAAATCCACTCTAATGTGGTGGAAATCGACTTAAATTGGTTTGTTTGGCCAAACTAAAACCGAAATTGACTCGGATGAAACTGGTATATGAGTATCCCAAAAATTGGTCAAAGTTCAGGTATATTATGATAATATGTTAATCATGCCAGGATGTGGTCAAAATCCACTCTAATGTGGTGGAAAGTGACTTAAATTGGTGAGTTGGCCAAACTAAAGCCGAAATGGACTCGGATGGAACTGGTATCAGAAGACCCCAAAAAGGGGTCAAAGTTGATGTAAATTATGATAATATGATAATCATGCCAGGATGTGCTCGAATTCCACTCTAATGTGGTGGAAAGTTACTTAAATTGGTTAGTTTAGCCAAACTAGAGCCATAATTGACTTGAATGAAACTGGTATTAGAGGACCCCAAAAAGTGGTCAAATTTGATGTAAATTATGATAATATATTAATCATGCCAGGATGTGGTCGAAATCCACTCTAATGTGGTGGAAAGTGACTTAAATTGGTTACTTTGGCCAAACTAGAGCCGAAATTGACTCGGATGAAACTGTTATCGGAGGACCCCCAAAAATGGTCATAGTTGATGTATCTTATGATAATATGTTAATCATGTCAAGAAGTGTTCGAAATCCACTCTAATGTGGTGGAAATTGACTTAAATTGGTTTGATTGGCTAAACTAAAACCGAAATTGACTCGGATGAAACTGGTATATGAGGATCCCAAAAAGAGGTCAAATTTCAAGTATATATGATAATATGTTAATCATGCCAGGATGTGGTCGAAATCCACTCTAAAGTGGTGGAAAGTGACTTAAATTGGTTAGTTTGGCCAAACTAGAGCCGAAATGGACTCGGGTGAAACTGTTATTGGAGGAACCCAAAAAATGGTAATAGTTGATGTAAATTCTGAAAATATGTTAATCATGCCAGGAAGTGGTCGAAATCCACTCTAATGTGGTGGAAATTGACTTAAATTGGTTTGTTTGGCCAAACTAAAACCGAAATTGACTCGGATGAAACTGGTATATGAGTATCCCAAAAAGTGGTCAAAGTTCATATATATTATGATAATATGTTAATCATGCCAGGATGTGGTGGAAATCCACTCTAATGTGGTGGAAAGTGACTTAAATTGGTGAGTTGGCCAAACTAGAGCCGAAATGGACTCGGATAGAACTGTTATCAGAAGACCCCAAAAAGTGGTCAAAGTTGATGTAAATTATGATAATATGATAATCATGCCAGGATGTGCTCGAATTCCACTCTAATGTGGTGGAAAGTTACTTAAATTGGTTAGTTTAGCCAAACTAGAGCCATAATTGACTTGAATGAAACTGGTATTAGAGGACCCCAAAAAGTGGTCAAAGTTGATGTAAATTATGATAATATATTAATCATGCCAGGATGTGGTCGAAATCCACTCTAATGTGGTGGAAAGTGACTTAAATTGGTTACTTTGGCCAAACTAGAGCCGAAATTGACTCGGATGAAACTGTTATTGGAGAGGACCCCCAAAAATGGTCATAGTTGATGTATCTTATGATAATATGTTAATCATGCTAAGAATTGTTCGAAATCCACTCTAATGTGGTGGAAATTCACTTAAATTGGTTTGATTGGCTAAACTAAAACCGAAATTGACTCGGATGAAACTGGTATATGAGGATCCCAAAAAGAGGTCAAATTTCAAGTATATTATGATAATATGTTAATAATGCCAGGATGTGGTCGAAATCCCCTCTAAAGTGGTGGAAAGTGACTTAAATTGGTTAGTTTGGCCAAACTAGAGCCGAAATGGACTCGGGTGAAACTGTTATTGGAGGACCCCAAAAAATGGTAATAGTTGATGTAAATTCGGAAAATATGTTAATCATGCCAGGAAGTGGTCGAAATCCACTCTAATGTGGTGGAAATTGACTTAAATTGGTTTGTTTGGCCAAACTAAAACCGAAATTGACTCGGATGAAACTGTTATATGAGTATCCCAAAAAGTGGTCAAAGTTCATGTATATTATGATAATATGTTAATCATGCCAGGATGTGGTCGAAATCCACTCTAAAGTGGTGGAAATTGACTTAAACTGGTTTGTTTGGCCAAACTAAAACCGAAATTGACTCGGATGAAACGTGTATATAAGGATCCCAAAAAGTGGTCAAAGTTCATGTATATTATGATAATATGTTAATCATGCCAGGATGTGGTCGAAATCCAATCTAAAGTGGTGGAAAGTGACTTAAATTGGTTACTTTGGCTAAACTAGAGCCGAAATTGACTCGGATGAAACTGTTATTGGAGGACCCCAAAAAATGGTCATAGTTGATGTATTTTATGATAATATTTTAATCATGTCAAGAAGTGGTCGAAATCCACTCCAATGTGGTGAAAATTGACTTAAATCGGTTTGTTTGGCTAAACTAAAGCCGAAATTGACTCGGATGAAACTGGTATATGAGGATCCCAAAAAGTGGTCAAAGTTCATGTATATTATGATATTATGTTAATAAATGTTATTGGAGGACCACAAAAAATGGTAATAGTTGATGTAAATTCTGAAAATATGTTAATCATGCCAGGAAGTGGTCGAAATCCACTCTAATGTGGTGGAAATTGACTTAAATTGGTTTGTTTGGCCAAACTAAAACCGAAATTGACTCGGATGATACTGGTATATGAGTATCCCAAAAAGTGGTCAAAGTTCATGTATATTATGATAATATGTTAATCATGCCAGGATGTGGTCGAATTCACTCTAAAGTGGTGGAAATTGACTTAAACTGGTTTGTTTGGCCAAACTAAAACCGAAATTCACTCGGATGAAACTGGTATATAAGGATCCCAAAAAGTGGTCAAAGTTCATGCATATTATGATAATATGTTAATCATGCCAGGATGTGGTCGAAATCCAATCTAAAGTGGTGGAAAGTGACTTAAATTGGTTACTTTGGCCAAACTAGAGCCGAAATTGACTCGGATGAAACTGTTATTGGAGGACCCCAAAAAATGGTCATAGTTGATGTATTTTATGATAATATGTTAATCATGTCAAGAAGTGGTCGAAATCCACTATAATGTGGTGGAAGTTGACTTAAATTGGTTTGTTTGGCTAAACTAAAGCCGAAATTGACTCGGATGAAACTGGTATATGAGGATCCCAAAAAGTCGTCAAAGTTAATGTATATTATGATATTATGTTAATAACTGTTATTGGAGGACCCCAAAAATGGTAATAGTTGATGTAAATTCTGAAAATATTTTAATCATTCCAGGAAGTGGTCGAAATCCACTCTAATGTGGTGGAAATCGACTTAAATTGGTTTGTTTGGCCAAACTAAAACCGAAATTGACTCGGATGAAACTGGTATATGAGTATCCCAAAAATTGGTCAAAGTTCAGGTATATTATGATAATATGTTAATCATGCCAGGATGTGGTCGAAATCCACTCTAATGTGGTGGAAAGTGACTTAAATTGGTGAGTTGGCCAAACTAAAGCCGAAATGGACTCGGATGGAACTGGTATCAGAAGACCCCAAAAAGGGGTCAAAGTTGATGTAAATTATGATAATATGATAATCATGCCAGGATGTGCTCGAATTCCACTCTAATGTGGTGGAAAGTTACTTAAATTGGTTAGTTTAGCCAAACTAGAGCCATAATTGACTTGAATGAAACTGGTATTAGAGGACCCCAAAAAGTGGTCAAATTTGATGTAAATTATGATAATATATTAATCATGCCAGGATGTGGTCGAAATCCACTCTAATGTGGTGGAAAGTGACTTAAATTGGTTACTTTGGCCAAACTAGAGCCGAAATTGACTCGGATGAAACTGTTATCGGAGGACCCCCAAAAATGGTCATAGTTGATGTATCTTATGATAATATGTTAATCATGCCAAGAAGTGTTCGAAATCCACTCTAATGTGGTGGAAATTGACTTAAATTGGTTTGATTGGCTAAACTAAAACCGAAATTGACTCGGATGAAACTGGTATATGAGGATCCCAAAAAGAGGTCAAATTTCAAGTATATATGATAATATGTTAATCATGCCAGGATGTGGTCGAAATCCACTCTAAAGTGGTGGAAAGTGACTTAAATTGGTTAGTTTGGCCAAACTAGAGCCGAAATGGACTCGGGTGAAACTGTTATTGGAGGAACCCAAAAAATGGTAATAGTTGATGTAAATTCTGAAAATATGTTAATCATGCCAGGAAGTGGTCGAAATCCACTCTAATGTGGTGGAAATTGACTTAAATTGGTTTGTTTGGCCAAACTAAAACCGAAATTGACTCGGATGAAACTGGTATATGAGTATCCCAAAAAGTGGTCAAAGTTCATGTATATTATGATAATATGTTAATCATGCCAGGATGTGGTCGAAATCCACTCTAATGTGGTGGAAAGTGACTTAAATTGGTGAGTTGGCCAAACTAGAGCCGAAATGGACTCGGATAGAACTGTTATCAGAAGACCCCAAAAAGTGGTCGAAGTTGATGTAAATTATGATAATATGATAATCATGCCAGGATGTGCTCGAATTCCACTCTAATGTGGTGGAAAGTTACTTAAATTGGTTAGTTTAGCCAAACTAGAGCCATAATTGACTTGAATGAAACTGGTATTAGAGGACCCCAAAAAGTGGTCAAAGTTGATGTAAATTATGATAATATATTAATCATGCCAGGATGTGGTCGAAATCCAATCTAATGTGGTGGAAAGTGACTTAAATTGGTTACTTTGGCCAAACAAGAGCCGAAATTGACTCGGATGAAACTGTTATTGGAGGACCCCCAAAAATGGTCATAGTTGATGTATCTTATGATAATATGTTAGTCATGCTAAGAAGTGTTCGAAATCCACTCTAATGTGGTGGAAATTCACTTAAATTGGTTTGATTGGCTAAACTAAAACCGAAATTGACTCGGATGAAACTGGTATATGAGGATCCCAAAAAGAGGTCAAATTTCAAGTATATTATGATAATATGTTAATAATGCCAGGATGTGGTCGAAATCCCCTCTAAAGTGGTGGAAAGTGACTTAAATTGGTTAGTTTGGCCAAACTAGAGCCGAAATGGACTCGGGTGAAACTGTTATTGGAGGACCCCAAAAAATGGTAATAGTTGATGTAAATTCTGAAAATATGTTAATCATGCCAGGAAGTGGTCGAAATCCACTCTAATGTGGTGGAAATTGACTTAAATTGGTTTGTTTGGCCAAACTAAAACCGAAATTGACTCGGATGAAACTGTTATATGAGTATCCCAAAAAGTGGTCAAAGTTCATGTATATTATGATAATATGTTAATCATGCCAGGATGTGGTCGAAATCCACTCTAAAGTGGTGGAAATTGACTTAAACTGGTTTGTTTGGCCAAACTAAAACCGAAATTGACTCGGATGAAACGTGTATATAAGGATCCCAAAAAGTGGTCAAAGTTCATGTATATTATGATAATATGTTAATCATGCCAGGATGTGGTCGAAATCCAATCTAAAGTGGTGGAAAGTGACTTAAATTGGTTACTTTGGCTAAACTAGAGCCGAAATTGACTCGGATGAAACTGTTATTGGAGGACCCCAAAAAATGGTCATAGTTGATGTATTTTATGATAATATTTTAATCATGTCAAGAAGTGGTCGAAATCCACTCTAATGTGGTGAAAATTGACTTAAATCGGTTTGTTTGGCTAAACTAAAGCCGAAATTGACTCGGATGAAACTGGTATATGAGGATCCCAAAAAGTGGTCAAAGTTCATGTATATTATGATATTATGTTAATAAATGTTATTGGAGGACCCCAAAAAATGGTAATAGTTGATGTAAATTCTGAAAATATTTTAATCATGCCAGGAAGTGGTCGAAATCCACTCTAATGTGGTTGAAATTGACTTAAATTGGTTTGTTTGGCCAAACTAAAACCGAAATTGACTCGGATGAAACTGGTATATTAGTATCCCAAAAAGTGGTCAAAGTTCATGTATATTTTGATAATATTTTAATCATGCCAGGATGTGGTCGAAATCCACTCTAATGTGGTGGAAATTGACTTAAACTGGTTTGTTTGGCCAAACTAAAACCGAAATTGACTCAGATGATACTGGTATATGAGGATCCCAAAAAGTGGTCAAAGTTCATGTATATTATGATAATATGTTAATCATGCCTGGATGTGGTCAAAATCCAATCTAAAGTGGTGGAAAGTTACTTAAATTGGTTACTTTGGCCAAACTGGAGCCGAAATTGACTCGGATGAAACTGTTATTGGAGGACCCCAAAAAATGGTCGTAGTTGATGTATCTTATGATAATATGTTAATCATGCCAAGAAGTGTTCGAAATCCACTCTAATGTGGGGGAAATTGACTTAAATTGGTTTGATTGGCTAAACTAAAACCGAAATTTACTCGGATGAAACTGGTATATAAGGATCCCAAAAAGAGGTCAAATTTCAAGTATATTATGATAATATGTTAATCATGCCAGGATGTGGTCGAAATCCACTCTAAAGTGGTGGAAAGTGTCTTAAATTGGTTAGTTTGGCCAAACTAGAGCCGAAATGGACTCGGGTGAAACTGTTATTGGAGGACCCCAAAAAATGGTCATAGTTGATGTATTTTATGATAATATTTTAATCATGTCAAGAAGTGGTCGAAATCCACTCCAATGTGGTGAAAATTGACTTAAATCGGTTTGTTTGGCTAAACTAAAGCCGAAATTGACTCGGATGAAACTGGTATATGAGGATCCCAAAAAGTGGTCAAAGTTCATGTATATTATGATATTATGTTAATAAATGTTATTGGAGGACCACAAAAATGGTAATAGTTGATGTAAATTCTGAAAATATGTTAATCATGCCAGGAAGTGGTCGAAATCCACTCTAATGTGGTGGAAATTGACTTAAATTGGTTTGTTTGGCCAAACTAAAACCGAAATTGACTCGGATGATACTGGTATATGAGTATCCCAAAAAGTGGTCAAAGTTCATGTATATTATGATAATATGTTAATCATGCCAGGATGTGGTTCGAATTCACTCTAAAGTGGTGGAAATTGACTTAAACTGGTTTGTTTGGCCAAACTAAAACCGAAATTCACTCGGATGAAACTGGTATATAAGGATCCCAAAAAGTGGTCAAAGTTCATGCATATTATGATAATATGTTAATCATGCCAGGATGTGGTCGAAATCCAATCTAAAGTGGTGGAAAGTGACTTAAATTGGTTACTTTGGCCAAACTAGATGCCGAAATTGACTCGGATGAAACTGTTATTGGAGGACCCCAAAAAATGGTCATAGTTGATGTATTTTATGATAATATGTTAATCATGTCAAGAAGTGGTCGAAATCCACTATAATGTGGTGGAAGTTGACTTAAATTGGTTTGTTTGGCTAAACTAAAGCCGAAATTGACTCGGATGAAACTGGTATATGAGGATCCCAAAAAGTCGTCAAAGTTAATGTATATTATGATATTATGTTAATAACTGTTATTGGAGGACCCCAAAAATGGTAATAGTTGATGTAAATTCTGAAAATATTTTAATCATTCCAGGAAAGTGGTCGAAATCCACTCTAATGTGGTGGAAATCGACTTAAATTGGTTTGTTTGGCCAAACTAAAACCGAAATTGACTCGGATGAAACTGGTATATGAGTATCCCAAAAAATTGGTCAAAGTTCAGGTATATTATGATAATATGTTAATCATGCCAGGATGTGGTCGAAATCCACTCTATTGTGGTGGAAAGTGACTTAAATTGGTGAGTTGGCCAAACTAAAGCCGAAATGGACTCGGATGGAACTGGTATCAGAAGACCCCAAAAAGGGGTCAAAGTTGATGTAAATTATGATAATATGATAATCATGCCAGGATGTGCTCGAATTCCACTCTAATGTGGTGGAAAGTTACTTAAATTGGTTAGTTATAGCCAAACTAGAGCCATAATTGACTTGAATGAAACTGGTATTAGAGGACCCCAAAAAGTGGTCAAATTTGATGTAAATTATGATAATATATTAATCATGCCAGGATGTGGTCGAAATCCACTCTAATGTGGTGGAAAGTGACTTAAATTGGTTACTTTGGCCAAACTAGAGCCGAAATTGACTCGGATGAAACTGTTATCGGAGGACCCCCAAAAATGGTCATAGTTGATGTATCTTATGATAATATGTTAATCATGCCAAGAAGTGTTCGAAATCCACTCTAATGTGGTGGAAATTGACTTAAATTGGTTTGATTGGCTAAAACTAAAACCGAAATTGACTCGGATGAAACTGGTATATGAGGATCCCAAAAAGAGGTCAAATTTCAAGTATATATGATAATATGTTAATCATGCCAGGATGTGGTCGAAATCCACTCTAAAGTGGTGGAAAGTTACTTAAATTGGTTAGTTTGGCCAAACTAGAGCCGAAATGGACTCGGGTGAAACTGTTATTGGAGGAACCCAAAAAAATGGTAATAGTTGATGTAAATTCTGAAAATATGTTAATCATGCCAGGAAGTGGTCGAAATCCACTCTAATGTGGTGGAAATTGACTTAAATTGGTTTGTTTGGCCAAACTAAAACCGAAATTGACTCGGATGAAACTGGTATATGAGTATCCCAAAAAGTGGTCAAAGTTCATGTATATTATGATAATATGTTAATCATGCCAGGATGTGGTCGAAATCCACTCTAATGTGGTGGAAAGTGACTTAAATTGGTGAGTTGGCCAAACTAGAGCCGAAATGGACTCGGATAGAACTGTTATCAGAAGACCCCAAAAAGTGGTCGAAGTTGATGTAAATTATGATAATATGATAATCATGCCAAGGATGTGCTCGAATTCCACTCTAATGTGGTGGAAAGTTACTTAAATTGGTTAGTTTAGCCAAACTAGAGCCATAATTGACTTGAATGAAACTGGTATTAGAGGACCCCAAAAAGTGGTCAAAGTTGATGTAAATTATGATAATATATTAATCATGCCAGGATGTGGTCGAAATCCAATCTAATGTGGTGGAAAGTGACTTAAATTGGTTACTTTGGCCAAACAAGAGCCGAAATTGACTCGGATGAAACTGTTATTGGAGGACCCCCAAAAATGGTCATAGTTGATGTATCTTATGATAATATGTTAGTCATGCTAAGAAGTGTTCGAAATCCACTCTAATGTGGTGGAAATTCACTTAAATTGGTTTGATTGGCTAAACTAAAACCGAAATTGACTCGGATGAAACTGGTATATGAGGATCCCAAAAAGAGGTCAAATTTCAAGTATATTATGATAATATGTTAATAATGCCAGGATGTGGTCGAAATCCCCTCTAAAGTGGTGGAAAGTGACTTAAATTGGTTAGTTTGGCCAAACTAGAGCCGAAATGGACTCGGGTGAAACTGTTATTGGAGGACCCCAAAAAATGGTAATAGTTGATGTAAATTCTGAAAATATGTTAATCATGCCAGGAAGTGGTCGAAATCCACTCTAATGTGGTGGAAATTGACTTAAATTGGTTTGTTTGGCCAAACTAAAACCGAAATTGACTCGGATGAAACTGTTATATGAGTATCCCAAAAAGTGGTCAAAGTTCATGTATATTATGATAATATGTTAATCATGCCAGGATGTGGTCGAAATCCACTCTAAAGTGGTGGAAATTGACTTAAACTGGTTTGTTTGGCCAAACTAAAACCGAAATTGACTCGGATGAAACGTGTATATAAGGATCCCAAAAAGTGGTCAAAGTTCATGTATATTATGATAATATGTTAATCATGCCAGGATGTGGTCGAAATCCAATCTAAAGTGGTGGAAAGTGACTTAAATTGGTTACTTTGGCTAAACTAGAGCCGAAATTGACTCGGATGAAACTGTTATTGGAGGACCCCAAAAAATGGTCATAGTTGATGTATTTTATGATAATATTTTAATCATGTCAAGAAGTGGTCGAAATCCACTCTAATGTGGTGAAAATTGACTTAAATCGGTTTGTTTGGCTAAACTAAAGCCGAAATTGACTCGGATGAAACTGGTATATGAGGATCCCAAAAAGTGGTCAAAGTTCATGTATATTATGATATTATGTTAATAAATGTTATTGGAGGACCCCAAAAAATGGTAATAGTTGATGTAAATTCTGAAAATATTTTAATCATGCCAGGAAGTGGTCGAAATCCACTCTAATGTGGTTGAAATTGACTTAAATTGGTTTGTTTGGCCAAACTAAAACCGAAATTGACTCGGATGAAACTGGTATATTAGTATCCCAAAAAGTGGTCAAAGTTCATGTATATTTTGATAATATTTTAATCATGCCAGGATGTGGTCGAAATCCACTCTAATGTGGTGGAAATTGACTTAAACTGGTTTGTTTGGCCAAACTAAAACCGAAATTGACTCAGATGATACTGGTATATGAGGATCCCAAAAAGTGGTCAAAGTTCATGTATATTATGATAATATGTTAATCATGCCTGGATGTGGTCAAAATCCAATCTAAAGTGGTGGAAAGTTACTTAAATTGGTTACTTTGGCCAAACTGGAGCCGAAATTGACTCGGATGAAACTGTTATTGGAGGACCCCAAAAAATGGTCGTAGTTGATGTATCTTATGATAATATGTTAATCATGCCAAGAAGTGTTCGAAATCCACTCTAATGTGGGGGAAATTGACTTAAATTGGTTTGATTGGCTAAACTAAAACCGAAATTTACTCGGATGAAACTGGTATATAAGGATCCCAAAAAGAGGTCAAATTTCAAGTATATTATGATAATATGTTAATCATGCCAGGATGTGGTCGAAATCCACTCTAAAGTGGTGGAAAGTGTCTTAAATTGGTTAGTTTGGCCAAACTAGAGCCGAAATGGACTCGGGTGAAACTGTTATTGGAGGACCCCAAAAAATGGTCATAGTTGATGTATTTTATGATAATATTTTAATCATGTCAAGAAGTGGTCGAAATCCACTCCAATGTGGTGAAAATTGACTTAAATCGGTTTGTTTGGCTAAACTAAAGCCGAAATTGACTCGGATGAAACTGGTATATGAGGATCCCAAAAAGTGGTCAAAGTTCATGTATATTATGATATTATGTTAATAAATGTTATTGGAGGACCACAAAAAATGGTAATAGTTGATGTAAATTCTGAAAATATGTTAATCATGCCAGGAAGTGGTCGAAATCCACTCTAATGTGGTGGAAATTGACTTAAATTGGTTTGTTTGGCCAAACTAAAACCGAAATTGACTCGGATGATACTGGTATATGAGTATCCCAAAAAGTGGTCAAAGTTCATGTATATTATGATAATATGTTAATCATGCCAGGATGTGGTCGAAATCCACTCTAAAGTGGTGGAAATTGACTTAAACTGGTTTGTTTGGCCAAACTAAAACCGAAATTCACTCGGATGAAACTGGTATATAAGGATCCCAAAAAGTGGTCAAAGTTCATGCATATTATGATAATATGTTAATCATGCCAGGATGTGGTCGAAATCCAATCTAAAGTGGTGGAAAGTGACTTAAATTGGTTACTTTGGCCAAACTAGAGCCGAAATTGACTCGGATGAAACTGTTATTGGAGGACCCCAAAAAATGGTCATAGTTGATGTATTTTATGATAATATGTTAATCATGTCAAGAAGTGGTCGAAATCCACTATAATGTGGTGGAAGTTGACTTAAATTGGTTTGTTTGGCTAAACTAAAGCCGAAATTGACTCGGATGAAACTGGTATATGAGGATCCCAAAAAGTCGTCAAAGTTAATGTATATTATGATATTATGTTAATAACTGTTATTGGAGGACCCCAAAAATGGTAATAGTTGATGTAAATTCTGAAAATATTTTAATCATTCCAGGAAGTGGTCGAAATCCACTCTAATGTGGTGGAAATCGACTTAAATTGGTTTGTTTGGCCAAACTAAAACCGAAATTGACTCGGATGAAACTGGTATATGAGTATCCCAAAAATTGGTCAAAGTTCAGGTATATTATGATAATATGTTAATCATGCCAGGATGTGGTCGAAATCCACTCTAATGTGGTGGAAAGTGACTTAAATTGGTGAGTTGGCCAAACTAAAGCCGAAATGGACTCGGATGGAACTGGTATCAGAAGACCCCAAAAAGGGGTCAAAGTTGATGTAAATTATGATAATATGATAATCATGCCAGGATGTGCTCGAATTCCACTCTAATGTGGTGGAAAGTTACTTAAATTGGTTAGTTTAGCCAAACTAGAGCCATAATTGACTTGAATGAAACTGGTATTAGAGGACCCCAAAAAGTGGTCAAATTTGATGTAAATTATGATAATATATTAATCATGCCAGGATGTGGTCGAAATCCACTCTAATGTGGTGGAAAGTGACTTAAATTGGTTACTTTGGCCAAACTAGAGCCGAAATTGACTCGGATGAAACTGTTATCGGAGGACCCCCAAAAATGGTCATAGTTGATGTATCTTATGATAATATGTTAATCATGCCAAGAAGTGTTCGAAATCCACTCTAATGTGGTGGAAATTGACTTAAATTGGTTTGATTGGCTAAACTAAAACCGAAATTGACTCGGATGAAACTGGTATATGAGGATCCCAAAAAGAGGTCAAATTTCAAGTATATATGATAATATGTTAATCATGCCAGGATGTGGTCGAAATCCACTCTAAAGTGGTGGAAAGTGACTTAAATTGGTTAGTTTGGCCAAACTAGAGCCGAAATGGACTCGGGTGAAACTGTTATTGGAGGAACCCAAAAAATGGTAATAGTTGATGTAAATTCTGAAAATATGTTAATCATGCCAGGAAGTGGTCGAAATCCACTCTAATGTGGTGGAAATTGACTTAAATTGGTTTGTTTGGCCAAACTAAAACCGAAATTGACTCGGATGAAACTGGTATATGAGTATCCCAAAAAGTGGTCAAAGTTCATGTATATTATGATAATATGTTAATCATGCCAGGATGTGGTCGAAATCCACTCTAATGTGGTGGAAAGTGACTTAAATTGGTGAGTTGGCCAAACTAGAGCCGAAATGGACTCGGATAGAACTGTTATCAGAAGACCCCAAAAAGTGGTCGAAGTTGATGTAAATTATGATAATATGATAATCATGCCAGGATGTGCTCGAATTCCACTCTAATGTGGTGGAAAGTTACTTAAATTGGTTAGTTTAGCCAAACTAGAGCCATAATTGACTTGAATGAAACTGGTATTAGAGGACCCCAAAAAGTGGTCAAAGTTGATGTAAATTATGATAATATATTAATCATGCCAGGATGTGGTCGAAATCCAATCTAATGTGGTGGAAAGTGACTTAAATTGGTTACTTTGGCCAAACAAGAGCCGAAATTGACTCGGATGAAACTGTTATTGGAGGACCCCCAAAAATGGTCATAGTTGATGTATCTTATGATAATATGTTAGTCATGCTAAGAAGTGTTCGAAATCCACTCTAATGTGGTGGAAATTCACTTAAATTGGTTTGATTGGCTAAACTAAAACCGAAATTGACTCGGATGAAACTGGTATATGAGGATCCCAAAAAGAGGTCAAATTTCAAGTATATTATGATAATATGTTAATAATGCCAGGATGTGGTCGAAATCCCCTCTAAAGTGGTGGAAAGTGACTTAAATTGGTTAGTTTGGCCAAACTAGAGCCGAAATGGACTCGGGTGAAACTGTTATTGGAGGACCCCAAAAAATGGTAATAGTTGATGTAAATTCTGAAAATATGTTAATCATGCCAGGAAGTGGTCGAAATCCACTCTAATGTGGTGGAAATTGACTTAAATTGGTTTGTTTGGCCAAACTAAAACCGAAATTGACTCGGATGAAACTGTTATATGAGTATCCCAAAAAGTGGTCAAAGTTCATGTATATTATGATAATATGTTAATCATGCCAGGATGTGGTCGAAATCCACTCTAAAGTGGTGGAAATTGACTTAAACTGGTTTGTTTGGCCAAACTAAAACCGAAATTGACTCGGATGAAACGTGTATATAAGGATCCCAAAAAGTGGTCAAAGTTCATGTATATTATGATAATATGTTAATCATGCCAGGATGTGGTCGAAATCCAATCTAAAGTGGTGGAAAGTGACTTAAATTGGTTACTTTGGCTAAACTAGAGCCGAAATTGACTCGGATGAAACTGTTATTGGAGGACCCCAAAAAATGGTCATAGTTGATGTATTTTATGATAATATTTTAATCATGTCAAGAAGTGGTCGAAATCCACTCTAATGTGGTGAAAATTGACTTAAATCGGTTTGTTTGGCTAAACTAAAGCCGAAATTGACTCGGATGAAACTGGTATATGAGGATTCCAAAAAGTGGTCAAAGTTCATGTATATTATGATATTATGTTAATAAATGTTATTGGAGGACCACAAAAAATGGTAATAGTTGATGTAAATTCTGAAAATATTTTAATCATGCCAGGAAGTGGTCGAAATCCACTCTAATGTGGTTGAAATTGACTTAAATTGGTTTGTTTGGCCAAACTAAAACCGAAATTGACTCGGATGAAACTGGTATATTAGTATCCCAAAAAGTGGTCAAAGTTCATGTATATTATGATAATATGTTAATCATGCCAGGATGTGGTCGAAATCCACTCTAATGTGGTGGAAATTGACTTAAACTGGTTTGTTTGGCCAAACTAAAACCGAAATTGACTCAGATGATACTGGTATATGAGGATCCCAAAAAGTGGTCAAAGTTCATGTATATTATGATAATATGTTAATCATGCCTGGATGTGGTCAAAATCCAATCTAAAGTGGTGGAAAGTTACTTAAATTGGTTACTTTGGCCAAACTGGAGCCGAAATTGACTCGGATGAAACTGTTATTGGAGGACCCCCAAAAATGGTCGTAGTTGATGTATCTTATGATAATATGTTAATCATGCCAAGAAGTGTTCGAAATCCACTCTAATGTGGGGGAAATTGACTTAAATTGGTTTGATTGGCTAAACTAAAACCGAAATTTACTCGGATGAAACTGGTATATAAGGATCCCAAAAAGAGGTCAAATTTCAAGTATATTATGATAATATGTTAATCATGCCAGGATGTGGTCGAAATCCACTCTAAAGTGGTGGAAAGTGTCTTAAATTGGTTAGTTTGGCCAAACTAGAGCCGAAATGGACTCGGGTGAAACTGTTATTGGAGGACCCCCAAAAATGGTCATAGTTGATGTATCTTATGATAATATGTTAATCATGCCAGGAAGTGTTCGAAATCCACTCTAATGTGGTGGAAATTGACTTAAATTGGTTTGTTTGGCCAAACTAAAACCGAAATTGACTCGGATGAAACTGGTATATGAGTATCCCAAAAAGTGGTCAAAGTTCATGTATATTATGATACTATGTTAATAATGCCAGGATGTGGTCGAAATCCACTCTAAAGTGGTGGAAATTGACTTAAACTGGTTTGTTTGGCCAAACTAAAACCGAAATTGACTCGGATGAAACTGGTATATAAGGATCCCAAAAAGTGGTCAAAGTTCTTGTATATTATGATAATATGTTAATCATGTCAGGATGTGGTCGAAATCTAATCTAAAGTGGTGGAAAGTGACTTAAATTGGTTACTTTGGCCAAACTAGAGCCGAAATTGACTCGGATGAAACTGTTATTGGAGGACCCCCAAAAATGGTCATAATTGATGTATCTTATGATAATATGTTAATCATGCCAAGAAGTGTTCGAAATCCACTCTAATGTGGTGGAAATTGACTTAAATTGGTTTGATTGGCTAAACTAAAACCGAAATTTACTCGGATGAAACTAGTATATGAGGATCCCAAAAAGAGGTCAAATTTCAAGTATATTATGATAATATGTTAATCATGCCAGGATGTGGTCGAAATCCACTCTAAAGTGGTGGAAAGTGACTTAAATTGGTTAGTTTGGCCAAACTAGAGCCGAAATGGACTCGGGTGAAACTGTTATTGGAGGACCCCAAAAAATGGTAATAGTTGATGTAAATTCTGAAAATATGTTAATCATGTCAGGAAGTGGTCGAAATCCACTCTAATGTGGTGGAAATTGACTTAAATTGGTTTGTTTGGCCAAACTAAAACCGAAAGTCCGAAATTGACTCGGATGAAACTGGTATATGAGTATCCCAAAAAGTGGCCAAAGTTCATGTATATTATGATAATATGTTAATCATGCCAGGATGTGGTGGAAATCCACTCTAATGTGGTGGAAAGTGACTTAAATTGGTGAGTTGGCCAAACTAGAGCCGAAATGGACTCGGATGGAACTGTTATCAGAAGACCCCAAAAAGTGGTCAAAGTTGATGTAAATTATGATAATATGATAATCATGCCAGGATGTGCTCGAATTCCACTCTAATGTGGTGGAAAGTTACTTAAATTGGTTAGTTTAGCCAAACTAGAGCCATAATTGACTTGAATGAAACTGGTATTAGAGGACCCCAAAAAGTGGTCAAAGTTGATGTAAATTATGATAATATATTAATCATGCCAGGATGTGGTCGAAATCCACTCTAATGTGGGGGAAAGTGACTTAAATTGGTTACTTTGACCAAACTAGAGCCGAAATTGACTCGGATGAAACTGTTATTGGAGGACCCCCAAAAATGGTCATAGTTGATGTATCTTATGATAATATGTTAATCATGCCAGGAAGTGGTCGAAATCCACTCTAATGTGGTGGAAATTGACTTAAACTGGTTTGTTTGGCCAAACTAAAACCGAAATTGACTCGGATGAAACTGGTATATAAGGATCCCAAAAAGTGGTCAAAGTTCATGTATATTATGATAATATGTTAATCATGCCATGATGTGGTCGAAATCCAATCTAAAGTGGTGGAAAGTGACTTAAATTGGTTACTTTGGCCAAACTAGAGCCGAAATTGACTCGGATGAAACTGTTATTGGAGGACCCCCAAAAATGGTCATAGTTGATGTATCTTATGATAATATGTTAATCATGCCAAGAAGTGTTCGAAATCCACTCTAATGTGGTGGAAATTCACTTAAATTGGTTTGATTGGCTAAACTAAAACCGAAATTGACTAGGATGAAACTGGTATATGAGGATCCCAAAAAGAGGTCAAATTTCAAGTATATTATGATAATATGTTAATCATGCCAGGATGTGGTCGAAATCCCCTCTAAAGTGGTGGAAAGTGACTTAAATTGGTTAGTTTGGCCAAACTAGAGTCGAAATGGACTCGGGTGAAACTGTTATTGGAGGACCCCAAAAAATGGTAATAGTTGATGTAAATTCTGAAAATATGTTAATCATGCCAGGAAGTGGTCGAAATCCACTCTAATGTGGTGGAAATTGACTTAAATTGGTTTGTTTGGCCAAACTAAAACCGAAATTGACTCGGATGAAACTGGTATATGAGTATCCCAAAAAGTGGTCAAAGTTCATGTATATTATGATAATATGTTAATCATGCCAGGATGTGGTCGAAATCCACTCTAAAGTGGTGGAAATTGACTTAAACTGGTTTGTTTGGCCAAACTAAAACCGAAATTGACTCGGATGAAACGTGTATATAAGGATCCCAAAAAGTGGTCAAAGTTCATGTATATTATGATAATATGTTAATCATGGCAGGATGTGGTCGAAATCCAATCTAAAGTGGTGGAAAGTGACTTAAATTGGTTACTTTGGCCAAACTAGAGCCGAAATTGACTCGGATGAAACTGTTATTGGAGGACCCCAAAAAATGGTAATAGTTGATGTAAATTCTGAAAATATGTTAATCATGCCAGGAAGTGGTCGAAATCCACTCTAATGTGGTGGAAATTGACTTAAATTGGTTTGTTTGGCCAAACTAAAACCGAAATTGACTCGGATGAAACTGGTATATGAGTATCCCAAAAAGTGGTCAAAGTTCATGTATATTATGATAATATGTTAATCATGCCAGGATGTGGTCGAAATCCACTCTAAAGTGGTGGAAATTGACTTAAACTGGTTTGTTTGGCCAAACTAAAACCGAAATTGACTCGGATGAAACGTGTATATAAGGATCCCAAAAAGTGGTCAAAGTTCATGTATATTATGATAATATGTTAATCATGCCAGGATGTGGTCGAAATCCAATCTAAAGTGGTGGAAAATGACTTAAATTGGTTACTTTGGCCAAACTAGAGCCGAAATTGACTCGGATGAAACTGTTATTGGAGGACCCCAAAAAATGGTCATAGTTGATATATTTTATGATAATATGTTAATCATGTCAAGAAGTGGTCGAAATCCACTCTAATGTGGTGAAAATTGACTTAAATCGGTTTGTTTGGCTAAACTAAAGCCGAAATTGACTCGGATGAAACTGGTATATGAGGATCCCAAAAAGTGGTCAAAGTTCATGTATATTATGATATTATGTTAATAACTGTTACTGGAGGACCCCAAAAAATGGTAATAGTTGATGTAAATTCTGAAAATATTTTAATCATGCCAGGAAGTGGTCGAAATCCACTCTATTGTGGTGGAAATTGACTTAAATTGGTTTGTTTGGCCAAACTAAAACCGAAATTGACTCGGATGAAACTGGTATATTAGTATCCCAAAAAGTGGTCAAAGTTCATGTATATTATGATAATATGTTAATCATGCCAGGATGTGGTCGAAATCCACTCTAATGTGGTGGCAATTGACTTAAACTGGTTTGTTTGGCCAAACTAAAACCGAAATTGACTCGGATGAAACTGGTATATAAGGATCCCAAAAAGTGGTCAAAGTTCATGTATATTATGATAATATGTTAATCATGCCAGGATGTGGTCGAAATCCAATCTAAAGTGGTGGAAAGTTACTTAAATTGGTTACTTTGGCCAAACTTGAGCCGAAATTGACTCGGATGAAACTGTTATTGGAGGACCCCCAAAAATGGTCGTAGTTGATGTATCTTATGATAATATGTTAATCATGCCAAGAAGTGTTCGAAATCCACTCTAATATGGGGGAAATTGACTTAAATTGGTTTGATTGGCTAAACTAAAACCGAAATTTACTCGGATGAAACTGGTATATAAGGATCCCAAAAAGAGGTCAAATTTCAAGCATATTATGATAATATGTTAATCTTGCCAGGATGTGGTCGAAATCCACTCTAAAGTGGTGGAAAGTGTCTTAAATTGGTTAGTTTGGCCAAACTAGAGCCGAAATGGACTCGGGTGAAACTGTTATTGGAGGACCCCCAAAAATGGTCATAGTTGATGTATCTTATGATAATATGTTAATCATGCCAGGAAGTGTTCGAAATCCACTCTAATGTGGTGGAAATTGACTTAAATTGGTTTGTTTGGCCAAACTAAAACCGAAATTGACTCGGATGAAACTGGTATATGAGTATCCCAAAAAGTGGTCAAAGTTCATGTATATTATGATACTATGTTAATAATGCCAGGATGTGGTCGAAATCCACTCTAAAGTGGTGGAAATTGACTTAAACTGGTTTGTTTGGCCAAACTAAAACCGAAATTGACTCGGATGAAACTAGTATATAAGGATCCCAAAAAGTGGTCAAAGTTCATGTATATTATGATAATATGTTAATCATGCCAGGATGTGGTCAAAATCCAATCTAAAGTGGTGGAAAGTGACTTAAATTGGTTAGTTTGGCCAAACTAGAGCCCAAATGGACTCGGGTGAAACTGTTATTGGAGGACCCCAAAAAATGGTAATAGTTGATGTAAATTCTGAAAATATGTTAATCATGTCAGGAAGTGGTCGAAATCCACTCTAATGTGGTGGAAATTGACTTAAATTGGTTTGTTTGGCCAAACTAAAACCGAAATTGACTCGGATGAAACTGGTATATGAGTATCCCAAAAAGTGGTCAAAGTTCATGTATATTATGATAATATGTTAATCATGCCAGGATGTGGTCGAAATCCACTCTAAAGTGGTGGAAATTGACTTAAACTGGTTTGTTTGGCCAAACTAAAACCGAAATTGACTCGGATGAAACGTGTATATAAGGATCCCAAAAAGTGGTCAAAGTTCATGTATATTATGATAATATGTTAATCATGCCAGGATGTGGTCGAAATCCAATCTAAAGTGGTGGAAAGTGACTTAAATTGGTTACTTTGGCCAAACTAGAGCCGAAATTGACTCGGATGAAACTGTTATTGGAGGACCCCAAAAAATGGTAATAGTTGATGTAAATTCTGAAAATATGTTAATCATGCCAGGAAGTGGTCGAAATCCACTCTAATGTGGTGGAAATTGACTTAAATTGGTTTGTTTCGCCAAACTAAAACCGAAATTGACTCGGATGAAACTGGTATATGAGTATCCCAAAAAGTGGTCAAAGTTCATGTATATTATGATAATATGTTAATCATGCCAGGATGTGGTCGAAATCCACTCTAAAGTGGTGGAAATTGACTTAAACTGGTTTGTTTGGCCAAACTAAAACCGAAATTGACTCGGATGAAACGTGTATATAAGGATCCCAAAAAGTGGTCAAAGTTCATGTATATTATGATAATATGTTAATCATGCCAGGATGTGGTCGAAATCCAATCTAAAGTGGTGGAAAGTGACTTAAATTGGTTACTTTGGCCAAACTAGAGCCGAAATTGACTCGGATGAAACTGTTATTGGAGGACCCCAAAAAATGGTCATAGTTGATGTAAATTCTGAAAATATGTTAATCATGCCAGGAAGTGGTCGAAATCCACTCTAATGTGGTGGAAATTGACTTAAATTGGTTTGTTTCGCCAAACTAAAACCGAAATTGACTCGGATGAAACTGGTATATGAGTATCCCAAAAAGTGGTCAAAGTTCATGTATATTATGATAATATGTTAATCATGCCAGGATGTGGTCGAAATCCACTCTAAAGTGGTGGAAATTGACTTAAACTGGTTTGTTTGGCCAAACTAAAACCGAAATTGACTCGGATGAAACGTGTATATAAGGATCCCAAAAAGTGGTCAAAGTTCATGTATATTATGATAATATGTTAATCATGCCAGGATGTGGTCGAAATCCAATCTAAAGTGGTGGAAAATGACTTAAATTGGTTACTTTGGCCAAACTAGAGCCGAAATTGACTCGGATGAAACTGTTATTGGAGGACCCCCAAAAAATGGTCATAGTTGATATATTTTATGATAATATGTTAATCATGTCAAGAAGTGGTCGAAATCCACTCTAATGTGGTGAAAATTGACTTAAATCGGTTTGTTTGGCTAAACTAAAGCCGAAATTGACTCGGATGAAACTGGTATATGAGGATCCCAAAAAGTGGTCAAAGTTCATGTATATTATGATATTATGTTAATAACTGTTACTGGAGGACCCCAAAAAATGGTAATAGTTGATGTAAATTCTGAAAATATTTTAATCATGCCAGGAAGTGGTCGAAATCCACTCTATTGTGGTGGAAATTGACTTAAATTGGTTTGTTTGGCCAAACTAAAACCGAAATTGACTCGGATGAAACTGGTATATTAGTATCCCAAAAAGTGGTCAAAGTTCATGTATATTATGATAATATGTTAATCATGCCAGGATGTGGTCGAAATCCACTCTAATGTGGTGGAAATTGACTTAAACTGGTTTGTTTGGCCAAACTAAAACCGAAATTGACTCGGATGAAACTGGTATATAAGGATCCCAAAAAGTGGTCAAAGTTCATGTATATTATGATAATATGTTAATCATGCCAGGATGTGGTCGAAATCCAATCTAAAGTGGTGGAAAGTTACTTAAATTGGTTACTTTGGCCAAACTTGAGCCGAAATTGACTCGGATGAAACTGTTATTGGAGGACCCCCAAAAATGGTCGTAGTTGATGTATCTTATGATAATATGTTAATCATGCCAAGAAGTGTTCGAAATCCACTCTAATGTGGGGGAAATTGACTTAAATTGGTTTGATTGGCTAAACTAAAACCGAAATTTACTCGGATGAAACTGGTATATAAGGATCCCAAAAAGAGGTCAAATTTCAAGCATATTATGATAATATGTTAATCTTGCCAGGATGTGGTCGAAATCCACTCTAAAGTGGTGGAAAGTGTCTTAAATTGGTTAGTTTGGCCAAACTAGAGCCGAAATGGACTCGGGTGAAACTGTTATTGGAGGACCCCCAAAAATGGTCATAGTTGATGTATCTTATGATAATATGTTAATCATGCCAGGAAGTGTTCGAAATCCACTCTAATGTGGTGGAAATTGACTTAAATTGGTTTGTTTGGCCAAACTAAAACCGAAATTGACTCGGATGAAACTGGTATATGAGTATCCCAAAAAGTGGTCAAAGTTCATGTATATTATGATACTATGTTAATAATGCCAGGATGTGGTCGAAATCCACTCTAAAGTGGTGGAAATTGACTTAAACTGGTTTGTTTGGCCAAACTAAAACCGAAATTGACTCGGATGAAACTGGTATATAAGGATCCCAAAAAGTGGTCAAAGTTCATGTATATTATGATAATATGTTAATCATGCCAGGATGTGGTCGAAATCCAATCTAAAGTGGTGGAAAGTGACTTAAATTGGTTAGTTTGGCCAAACTAGAGCCGAAATGGACTCGGGTGAAACTGTTATTGGAGGACCCCAAAAAATGGTAATAGTTGATGTAAATTCTGAAAATATGTTAATCATGTCAGGAAGTGGTCGAAATCCACTCTAATGTGGTGGAAATTGACTTAAATTGGTTTGTTTGGCCAAACTAAAACCGAAATTGACTCGGATGAAACTGGTATATGAGTATCCCAAAAAGTGGTCAAAGTTCATGTATATTATGATAATATGTTAATCATGCCAGGATGTGGTCGAAATCCACTCTAAAGTGGTGGAAATTGACTTAAACTGGTTTGTTTGGCCAAACTAAAACCGAAATTGACTCGGATGAAACGTGTATATAAGGATCCCAAAAAGTGGTCAAAGTTCATGTATATTATGATAATATGTTAATCATGCCAGGATGTGGTCGAAATCCAATCTAAAGTGGTGGAAAGTGACTTAAATTGGTTACTTTGGCCAAACTAGAGCCGAAATTGACTCGGATGAAACTGTTATTGGAGGACCCCAAAAAATGGTAATAGTTGATGTAAATTCTGAAAATATGTTAATCATGCCAGGAAGTGGTCGAAATCCACTCTAATGTGGTGGAAATTGACTTAAATTGGTTTGTTTCGCCAAACTAAAACCGAAATTGACTCGGATGAAACTTGTATATGAGTATCCCAAAAAGTGGTCAAAGTTCATGTATATTATGATAATATGTTAATCATGCCAGGATGTGGTCGAAATCCACTCTAAAGTGGTGGAAATTGACTTAAACTGGTTTGTTTGGCCAAACTAAAACCGAAATTGACTCGGATGAAACGTGTATATAAGGATCCCAAAAAGTGGTCAAAGTTCATGTATATTATGATAATATGTTAATCATGCCAGGATGTGGTCGAAATCCAATCTAAAGTGGTGGAAAGTGACTTAAATTGGTTACTTTGGCCAAACTAGAGCCGAAATT
Source organism: Heracleum sosnowskyi (assembly GCA_030848705.1). Lineage (NCBI taxonomy): Eukaryota > Viridiplantae > Streptophyta > Magnoliopsida > Apiales > Apiaceae > Heracleum > Heracleum sosnowskyi. The sequence goes on from JAUIZM010000089.1 coordinate 69,199, forward strand.
GACTCGGATGAAACTGTTATTGGAGGACCCCAAAAAATGGTCATAGTTGATATATTTTATGATAATATGTTAATCATGTCAAGAAGTGGTCGAAATCCACTCTAATGTGGTGAAAATTGACTTAAATCGGTTTGTTTGGCTAAACTAAAGCCGAAATTGACTCGGATGAAACTGGTATATGAGGATCCCAAAAAGTGGTCAAAGTTCATGTATATTATGATATTATGTTAATAACTGTTACTGGAGGACCCCAAAAAATGGTAATAGTTGATGTAAATTCTGAAAATATTTTAATCTGCCAGGAAGTGGTCGAAATCCACTCTATTGTGGTGGAAATTGACTTAAATTGGTTTGTTTGGCCAAACTAAAACCGAAATTGACTCGGATGAAACTGGTATATTAGTATCCCAAAAAGTGGTCAAAGTTCATGTATATTATGATAATATGTTAATCATGCCAGGATGTGGTCGAAATCCACTCTAATGTGGTGGAAATTGACTTAAACTGGTTTGTTTGGCCAAACTAAAACCGAAATTGACTCGGATGAAACTGGTATATAAGGATCCCAAAAAGTGGTCAAAGTTCATGTATATTATGATAATATGTTAATCATGCCAGGATGTGGTCGAAATCCAATCTAAAGTGGTGGAAAGTTACTTAAATTGGTTACATTGGCCAAACTTGAGCCGAAATTGACTCGGATGAAACTGTTATTGGAGGACCCCCAAAAATGGTCGTAGTTGATGTATCTTATGATAATATGTTAATCATGCCAAGAAGTGTTCGAAATCCACTCTAATGTGGGGGAAATTGACTTAAATTGGTTTGATTGGCTAAACTAAAACCGAAATTTACTCGGATGAAACTGGTATATAAGGATCCCAAAAAGAGGTCAAATTTCAAGTATATTATGATAATATGTTAATCATGCCAGGATGTGGTCGAAATCCACTCTAAAGTGGTGGAAAGTGTCTTAAATTGGTTAGTTTGGTCAAACTAGAGCCGAAATGGACTCGGGTGAAACTGTTATTGGAGGACCCCCAAAAATGGTCATAGTTGATTTATCTTATGATAATATGTTAATCATGCCAGGAAGTGTTCGAAATCCACTCTAATGTGGTGGAAATTGACTTAAATTGGTTTGTTTGGCCAAACTAAAACCGAAATTGACTCGGATGAAACTGGTATATGAGTATCCCAAAAAGTGGTCAAAGTTCATGTATATTATGATACTATGTTAATAATGCCAGGATGTGGTCGAAATCCACTCTAAAGTGGTGGAAATTGACTTAAACTGGTTTGTTTGGCCAAACTAAAACCGAAATTGACTCGGATGAAACTGGTATATAAGGATCCCAAAAAGTGGTCAAAGTTCATGTATATTATGATAATATGTTAATCATGCCAGGATGTGGTCGAAATCCAATCTAAAGTGGTGGAAAGTGACTTAAATTGGTTAGTTTGGCCAAACTAGAGCCGAAATGGACTCGATGGAACTGTTATCAGAAGACCCCAAAAAGTGGTCAAAGTTGATGTAAATTATGATAATATGATAATCATGCCAAGATGTGCTCGAATTCCACTCTAATGTGGTGGAAAGTTACTTAAATTGGTTAGTTTAGCCAAACTAGAGCCATAATTGACTTGAATGAAACTGGTATTAGAGGACCCCAAAAAGTGGTCAAAGTTGATGTAAATTATGATAATATCTTAATCATGCCAGGATGTGGTCGAAATCCACTCTAATGTGGGGGAAAGTGACTTAAATTGGTTATTTTGGCCAAACTAGAGCCGAAATTGACTCGGATGAAACTGTTATTGGAGGACCCCAAAAAATGGTAATAGTTGATGTAAATTCTGAAAATATGTTAATCATGTCAGGAAGTGGTCGAAATCCACTCTAATGTGGTGGAAATTGACTTAAATTGGTTTGTTTGGCCAAACTAAAACCGAAATTGACTCGGATGAAACTGGTATATGAGTATCCCAAAAAGTGGCCAAAGTTCATGTATATTATGATAATATGTTAATCATGCCAGGATGTGGTGGAAATCCACTCTAATGTGGTGGAAAGTGACTTAAATTGGTGAGTTGGCCAAACTAGAGCCGAAATGGACTCGGATGGAACTGTTATCAGAAGACCCCAAAAAGTGGTCAAAGTTGATGTAAATTATGATAATATGATAATCATGCCAAGATGTGCTCGAATTCCACTCTAATGTGGTGGAAAGTTACTTAAATTGGTTAGTTTAGCCAAACTAGAGCCATAATTGACTTGAATGAAACTGGTATTAGAGGACCCCAAAAAGTGGTCAAAGTTGATGTAAATTATGATAATATCTTAATCATGCCAGGATGTGGTCGAAATCCACTCTAATGTGGGGGAAAGTGACTTAAATTGGTTACTTTGGCCAAACTAGAGCCGAAATTGACTCGGATGAAACTGTTATTGGAGGACCCCCAAAAATGGTCATAGTTGATGTATCTTATGATAATATGTTAATCATGCCAGGAAGTGGTCGAAATCCACTCTAATGTGGTGGAAATTGACTTAAATTGGTTTGTTTAGCCAAACTAAAACCGAAATTGACTCGGATGAAACTGGTATATGAGTATCCCAAAAAGTGGTCAAAGTTCATGTATCTTATGATACTATGTTAATCATGCCAGGATGTGGTCGAAATCCACTCTAAAGTGGTGGAAATTGACTTAAACTGGTTTGTTTGGCCAAACTAAAACCGAAATTGACTCGGATGAAACTGGTATATAAGGATCCCAAAAAGTGGTCAAAGTTCATGTATATTATGATAATATGTTAATCATGCCAGGATGTGGTCGAAATCCAATCTAAAGTGGTGGAAAGTGACTTAAATTGGTTACTTTGGCCAAACCAGAGCCGAAATTGACTCGGATGAAACTGTTATTGGAGGACCCCCAAAAATGGTCATAGTTGATGTATCTTATGATAATATGTTAATCATGCCAAGAAGTGTTCGAAATCCACTCTAATGTGGCGGAAATTCACTTAAATTGGTTTGATTGGCTAAACTAAAACCGAAATTGACTCGGATGAAACTGGTATATGAGGATCCCAAAAAGAGGTCAAATTTCAAGTATATTATGATAATATGTTAATCATGCCAGGATGTGGTCGAAATCCCCTCTAAAGTGGTGGAAAGTGACTTAAATTGGTTAGTTTGGCCAAACTAGAGCCGAAATGGACTCGGGTGAAACTGTTATTGGAGGACCCCAAAAAATGGTAATAGTTGATGTAAATTCTGAAAATATGTTAATCATGCCATGAAGTGGTCGAAATCCACTCTAATGTGGTGGAAATTGACTTAAATTGGTTTGTTTGGCCAAACTAAAACCGAAATTGACTCGGATGAAACTGGTATATGAGTATCCCAAAAAGTGGTCAAAGTTCATGTATATTATGATAATATGTTAATCATGCCAGGATGTGGTCGAAATCCACTCTAAAGTGGTGGAAATTGACTTAAACAGGTTTGTTTGGCCAAACTAAAACCGAAATTGACTCGGATGAAACGTGTATATAAGGATCCAAAAAAGTGGTCAAAGTTCATGTATATTATGATAATATGTTAATCATGCCAGGATGTGGTCGAAATCCAATCTAAAGTGGTGGAAAGTGACTTAAATTGGTTACTTTGGCCAAACTAGAGCCGAAATTGACTCGGATGAAACTGTTATTGGAGGACCCTAAAAAATGGTCATAGTTGATGTATTTTATGATAATATGTTAATCATGTCAAGAAGTGGTCGAAATCCACTCTAATGTGGTGAAAATTGACTTAAATCGGTTTGTTTGGCTCAACTAAAGCCGAAATTGACTCGGATGAAACTGGTATATGAGGATCCCAAAAAGTGGTCAAAGTTCATGTATATTATGATATTATGTTAATAACTGTTATTGGAGGACCCCAAAAAATGGTAATAGTTGATGTAAATTCTGAAAATATGTTAATCATGCCAGGAAGTGGTCGAAATCCACTCTAATGTGGTGAAAATTGACATAAATTGTTTTATTTGGCCAAACTAAAACCGAAATTGACTCGGATGAAACTGGTATATGAGTATCCCAAAAAGTGGTCAAAGTTCATGTATATTATGATAATATGTTAATCATGCCAGGATGTGGTTGAAATCCACTCTAATGTAGTGGAAATTGACTTAAACAGGTTTGTTTGGCCAAACTAAAACCGAAATTGACTCGGATGAAACGTGTATATAAGGATCCCAAAAAGTGGTCAAAGTTCATGTATATTATGATAATATGTTAATCATGCCAGGATGTGGTCGAAATCCAATCTAAAGTGGTGGAAAGTGACTTAAATTGGTTACTTTGGCCAAACTTGAGCCGAAATTGACTCGGATGAAACTGTTATTGGAGGACCCCCAAAAATGGTCGTAGTTGATGTATCTTATGATAATATGTTAATCATGCCAAGAAGTGTTCGAAATCCACTCTAATGTGGGGGAAATTGACTTAAATTGGTTTGATTGGCTAAACTAAAACCGAAATTTACTCGGATGAAACTGGTATATAAGGATCCCAAAAAGAGGTCAAATTTCAAGTATATTATGATAATATGTTAATCATGCCAGGATGTGGTCGAAATCCACTCTAAAGTGGTGGAAAGTGTCTTAAATTGGTTAGTTTGGCCAAACTAGAGCCGAAATGGACTCCGGTGAAACTGTTATCGGAGGACCCCAAAAAATGGTAATAGTTGATGTAAATTCTGAAAATATGTTAATCATGCCAGGAAGTGGTCGAAATCCACTCTAATGTGGTGGAAATTGACTTAAATTGGTTTGTTTGGCCAAACTAAAACCGAAATTAACTCGGATGAAACTGGTATATGAGTATCCCAAAAAGTGGTCAAATTTCATGTATATTATGATACTATGTTAATAATGCCAGGATGTGGTCGAAATCCACTCTAAAGTGGTGGAAATTGACTTAAACTGGTTTGTTTGGCCAAACTAAAACCGAAATTGACTCGGATGAAACTGGTATATAAGGATCCCAAAAAGTGGTCAAAGTTCATGTATATTATGATAATATGTTAATCATGCCAGGATGTGGTCGAAATCCAATCTAAAGTGGTGGAAAGTGACTTAAATTGGTTACTTTGGCCAAACTAGAGCCGAAATTGACTCGGATGAAACTGTTATTGGATGACCCCGAAAAATGGTCATAGTGTATCTTATGATAATATGTTAATCATGCCAAGAAGTGTTCGAAATCCACTCTAATGTGGTGGAAATTGACTTAAATTGGTTTGATTGGCTAAACTAAAACCGAAATTTACTCGGATGAAACTGGTATATGAGGATCCCAAAAAGAGGTCAAATTTCAAGTATAATATGATAATACGTTAATCATGCCAGGATGTGGTCGAAATCCACTCTAAAGTGGTGGAAAGTGACTTAAATTGGTTAGTTTGGCCAAACTAGAGCCGAAATGGACTCGGGTGAAACTGTTATTGGAGGACCCCAAAAAATGGTAATAGTTGATGTAAATTCTGAAAATATGTTAATCATGTCAGGAAGTGGTCGAAATCCACTCTAATGTGGTGGAAATTGACTTAAATTGGTTTGTTTGGCCAAACTAAAACCGAAATTGACTCGGATGAAACTGGTATATGAGTATCCCAAAAAGTGGCCAAAGTTCATGTATATTATGATAATATGTTAATCATGCCAGGATGTGGTGGAAATCCACTCTAATGTGGTGGAAAGTGACTTAAATTGGTGAGTTGGCCAAACTAGAGCCGAAATGGACTCGGATGGAACTGTTATCAGAAGACCCCAAAAAGTGGTCAAAGTTGATGTAAATTATGATAATATGATAATCATGCCAGGATGTGCTCGAATTCCACTCTAATGTGGTGGAAAGTTACTTAAATTGGTTAGTTTAGCCAAACTAGAGCCATAATTGACTTGAATGAAACTGGTATTAGAGGACCCCAAAAAGTGGTCAAAGTTGATGTAAATTATGATAATATATTAATCATGCCAGGATGTGGTCGAAATCCACTCTAATGTGGGGGAAAGTGACTTAAATTGGTTACTTTGGCCAAACTAGAGCCGAAATTGACTCGGATGAAACTGTTATTGGAGGACCCCCAAAAATGGTCATAGTTGATGTATCTTATCATAATATGTTAATCATGCCAGGAAGTGGTCGAAATCCACTCTAATGTGGTGGAAATTGACTTAAATTGGTTTGTTTAGCCAAACTAAAACCGAAATTGACTCGGATGAAACTGGTATATGAGTATCCCAAAAAGTGGTCAAAGTTCATGTATCTTATGATAATATGTTAATCATGCCAGGATGTGGTCGAAATCCCCTCTAAAGTGGTGGAAAGTGACTTAAATTGGTTAGTTTGGCCAAACTAGAGCCGAAATGGACTCGGGTGAAACTGTTATTGGAGGACCACAAAAAATGGTAATAGTTGATGTAAATTCTGAAAATATGTTAATCATGCCATGAAGTGGTCGAAATCCACTCTAATGTGGTGGAAATTGACTTAAATTGGTTTGTTTGGCAAAACTAAAACCGAAATTGACTCGGATGAAACTGGTATATGAGTATTCCAAAAAGTGGTCAAAGTTCATGTATATTATGATAATATGTTAATCATGCCAGGATGTGGTCGAAATCCAATCTAAAGTGGTGGAAAGTGACTTAAATTGGTTAGTTTGGCCAAACTAGAGCCGAAATTGACTCGGATGAAACTGTTATTGGAGGACCCCAAAAAATGGTCATAGTTGATGTATTTTATGATAATATGTTAATCATGTCAAGAAGTGGTCGAAATCCACTCTAATGTGGTGAAAATTGACTTAAATCGGTTTGTTTGGCTAAACTAAAGCCGAAATTGACTCGGATGAAACTGGTATATGAGGATCCCAAAAAGTGGTCAAAGTTCATGTATATTATGATATTATGTTAATAACTGTTATTGGAGGACCCCAAAAAATGGTAATAGTTGATGTAAATTCTGAAAATATTTTAATCATGCCAGGAAGTGGTCGAAATCCACTCTAATGTGGTGGAAATTGACTTAAATTGGTTTGTTTGGCCAAACTAAAACCGAAATTGACTCGGATGAAACTGGTATATTAGTATCCCAAAAAGTGGTCAAAGTTCATGTATATTATGATAATATGTTAATCATGCCAGGATGTGGTCGAAATCCACTCTAATGTGGTGGAAATTGACTTAAACTGGTTTGCTTGGCAAAACTAAAACCGAAATTGATTCGGATGAAACTGGTATATAAGGATCCCAAAAAGTGGTCAAAGTTCATGTATATTATGATAATATGTTAATCATGCCAGGATGTGGTCGAAATCCAATCTAAAGTGGTGGAAAGTGACTTAAATTGGTTACTTTGGCCAAACTTGAGCCGAAATTGACTCGGATGAAACTGTTATTGGAGGACCCCCAAAAATGGTCGTAGTTGATGTATCTTATGATAATATGTTAATCATGCCAAGAAGTGTTCGAAATCCACTTTAATGTGGGGGAAATTGACTTAAATTGGTTTGATTGGCTAAACTAAAACCGAAATTTACTCGGATGAAACTGGTATATAAGGATCCCAAAAAGAGGTCAAATTTCAAGTATATTATGATAATATGTTAATCATGCCAGGATGTGGTCGAAATCCACTCTAAAGTGGTGGAAAGTGTCTTAAATTGGTTAGTTTGGCCAAACTAGAGCCGAAATGGACTCGGGTGAAACTGGTATCGGAGGACCCCAAAAAATGGTAATAGTTGATGTAAATTCTGAAAATATGTTAATCATGCCAGGAAGTGGTCGAAATCCACTCTAATGTGGTGGAAATTGACTTAAATTGGTTTGTTTGGCCAAACTAAAACCGAAATTGACTCGGATGAAACTGGTATATGAGTATCCCAAAAAGTGGTCAAAGTTCATGTATATTATGATACTATGTTAATAATGCCAGGATGTGGTCGAAATCCACTCTAAAGTGGTGGAAATTGACTTAAACTGGTTTGTTTGGCCAAACTAAAACCGAAATTGACTCGGATGAAACTGGTATATAAGGATCCCAAAAAGTGGTCAAAGTTCATGTATATTATGATAATATGTTAATCATGCCAGGATGTGGTCGAAATCCAATCTAAAGTGGTGGAAAGTGACTTAAATTGGTTACTTTGGCCAAACTAGAGCCGAAATTGACTCGGATGAAACTGTTATTGGATGACCCCCAAAAATGGTCATAGTTGATGTATCTTATGATAATATGTTAATCATGCCAAGAAGTGTTCGAAATCCACTCTAATGTGGTGGAAATTGACTTAAATTGGTTTGATTGGCTAAACTAAAACCGAAATTTACTCGGATGAAACTGGTATATGAGGATCCCAAAAAGAGGTCAAATTTCAAGTATATTATGATAATACGTTAATCATGCCAGGATGTGGTCGAAATCCACTCTAAAGTGGTGGAAAGTGACTTAAATTGGTTAGTTTGGCCAAACTAGAGCCGAAATGGACTCGGGTGAAACTGTTATTGGAGGACCCCAAAAAATGGTAATAGTTGATGTAAATTCTGAAAATATGTTAATCATGTCAGGAAGTGGTCGAAATCCACTCTAATGTGGTGGAAATTGACTTAAATTGGTTTGTTTGGCCAAACTAAAACCGAAATTGACTCGGATGAAACTGGTATATGAGTATCCCAAAAAGTGGCCAAAGTTCATGTATATTATGATAATATGTTAATCATGCCAGGATGTGGTGGAAATCCACTCTAATGTGGTGGAAAGTGACTTAAATTGGTGAGTTGGCCAAACTAGAGCCGAAATGGACTCGGATGGAACTGTTATCAGAAGACCCCAAAAAGTGGTCAAAGTTGATGTAAATCATGATAATATGATAATCATGCCAGGATGTGCTCGAATTCCACTCTAATGTGGTGGAAAGTTACTTAAATTGGTTAGTTTAGCCAAACTAGAGCCTTAATTGACTTGAATGAAACTGGTATTAGAGGACCCCAAAAAGTGGTCAAAGTTGATGTAAATTATGATAATATATTAATCATGCCAGGATGTGGTCGAAATCCACTCTAATGTGGGGGAAAGTGACTTAAATTGGTTACTTTGGCCAAACTAGAGCCGAAATTGACTCGGATGAAACTGTTATTGGAGGACCCCCAAAAATGGTCATAGTTGATGTATCTTATCATAATATGTTAATCATGCCAGGAAGTGGTCGAAATCCACTCTAATGTGGTGGAAATTGACTTAAATTGGTTTGTTTAGCCAAACTAAAACCGAAATTGACTCGGATGAAACTGGTATATGAGTATCCCAAAAAGTGGTCAAAGTTCATGTATCTTATGATACTATGTTAATCATGCCAGGATGTGGTCGAAATCCACTCTAAAGTGGTGGAAATTGACTTAAACTGGTTTGTTTGGCCAAACTAAAACCGAAATTGACTCGGATGAAACTGGTATATAAGGATCCCAAAAAGTGGTCAAAGTTCATGTATATTATGATAATATGTTAATCATGCCAGGATGTGGTCGAAATCCAATCTAAAGTGGTGGAAAGTGACTTAAATTGGTTACTTTGGCCAAACCAGAGCCGAAATTGACTCGGATGAAACTGTTATTGGAGGACCCCCAAAAATGGTCATAGTTGATGTATCTTATGATAATATGTTAATCATGCCAAGAAGTGTTCGAAATCCACTCTAATGTGGCGGAAATTCACTTAAATTGGTTTGATTGGCTAAACTAAAACCGAAATTGACTCGGATGAAACTGGTATATGAGGATCCCAAAAAGAGGTCAAATTTCAAGTATATTATGATAATATGTTAATCATGCCAGGATGTGGTCGAAATCCCCTCTAAAGTGGTGGAAAGTGACTTAAATTGGTTAGTTTGGCCAAACTAGAGCCGAAATGGACTCGGGTGAAACTGTTATTGGAGGACCACAAAAAATGGTAATAGTTGATGTAAATTCTGAAAATATGTTAATCATGCCATGAAGTGGTCGAAATCCACTCTAATGTGGTGGAAATTGACTTAAATTGGTTTGTTTGGCAAAACTAAAACCGAAATTGACTCGGATGAAACTGGTATATGAGTATCCCAAAAAGTGGTCAAAGTTCATGTATATTATGATAATATGTTAATCATGCCAGGATGTGGTCGAAATCCACTCTAAAGTGGTGGAAATTGACTTAAACTGGTTTGTTTGGCCAAACTAAAACCGAAATTGACTCGGATGAAACGTGTATATAAGGATCCCAAAAAGTGGTCAAAGTTCATGTATATTTTGATAATATGTTAATCATGCCAGGATGTGGTCGAAATCCAATCTAAAGTGGTGGAAAGTGACTTAAATTGGTTACTTTGGCCAAACTAGAGCCGAAATTGACTCGGATGAAACTGTTATTGGAGGACCCCAAAAAATGGTCATAGTTGATGTATTTTATGATAATATGTTAATCATGTCGAGAAGTGGTCGAAATCCACTCTAATGTGGTGAAAATTGACTTAAATCGGTTTGTTTGGCTAAACTAAAGCCGAAATTGACTCGGATGAAACTGGTATATGAGGATCCCAAAAAGTGGTCAAAGTTCATGTATATTATGATATTATGTTAATAACTGTTATTGGAGGACCCCAAAAAATGGTAATAGTTGATGTAAATTCTGAAAATATTTTAATCATGCCAGGAAGTGGTCGAAATCCACTCTAATGTGGTGGAAATTGACTTAAATTGGTTTGTTTGGCCAAACTAAAACCGAAATTGACTCGGATGAAACTGGTATATTAGTATCCCAAAAAGTGGTCAAAGTTCATGTATATTATGATAATATGTTAATCATGCCAGGATGTGGTCGAAATCCACTCTAATGTGGTGGAAATTGACTTAAACTGGTTTGCTTGGCAAAACTAAAACCGAAATTGATTCGGATGAAACTGGTATATAAGGATCCCAAAAAGTGGTCAAAGTTCATGTATATTATGATAATATGTTAATCATGCCAGGATGTGGTCGAAATCCAATCTAAAGTGGTGGAAAGTGACTTAAATTGGTTACTTTGGCCAAACTTGAGCCGAAATTGACTCGGATGAAACTGTTATTGGAGGACCCCCAAAAATGGTCGTAGTTGATGTATCTTATGATAATATGTTAATCATGCCAAGAAGTGTTCGAAATCCACTCTAATGTGGGGGAAATTGACTTAAATTGGTTTGATTGGCTAAACTAAAACCGAAATTTACTCGGATGAAACTGGTATATAAGGATCCCAAAAAGAGGTCAAATTTCAAGTATATTATGATAATATGTTAATCATGCCAGGATGTGGTCGAAATCCACTCTAAAGTGGTGGAAAGTGTCTTAAATTGGTTAGTTTGGCCAAACTAGAGCCGAAATGGACTCGGGTGAAACTGTTATCGGAGGACCCCAAAAAATGGTAATAGTTGATGTAAATTCTGAAAATATGTTAATCATGCCAGGAAGTGGTCGAAATCCACTCTAATGTGGTGGAAATTGACTTAAATTGGTTTGTTTGGCCAAACTAAAACCGAAATTGACTCGGATGAAACTGGTATATGAGTATCCCAAAAAGTGGTCAAAGTTCATGTATATTATGATACTATGTTAATAATGCCAGGATGTGGTCGAAATCCACTCTAAAGTGGTGGAAATTGACTTAAACTGGTTTGTTTGGCCAAACTAAAACCGAAATTGACTCGGATGAAACTGGTATATAAGGATCCCAAAAAGTGGTCAAAGTTCATGTATATTATGATAATTTGTTAATCATGCCAGGATGTGGTCGAAATCCAATCTAAAGTGGTGGAAAGTGACTTAAATTGGTTACTTTGGCCAAACTAGAGCCGAAATTGACTCGGATGAAACTGTTATTGGATGACCCCCAAAAATGGTCATAGTTGATGTATCTTATGATACTATGTTAATCATGCCAAGAAGTGTTCGAAATCCACTCTAATGTGGTGGAAATTGACTTAAATTGGTTTGATTGGCTAAACTAAAACCGAAATTTACTCGGATGAAACTGGTATATGAGGATCCCAAAAAGAGGTCAAATTTCAAGTATATTATGATAATACGTTAATCATGCCAGGATGTGGTCGAAATCCACTCTAAAGTGGTGGAAAGTGACTTAAATTGGTTAGTTTGGCCAAACTAGAGCCGAAATGGACTCGGGTGAAACTGTTATTGGAGGACCCCAAAAAATGGTAATAGTTGATGTAAATTCTGAAAATATGTTAATCATGTCAGGAAGTGGTCGAAATCCACTCTAATGTGGTGGAAATTGACTTAAATTGGTTTGTTTGGCCAAACTAAAACCGAAATTGACTCGGATGAAACTGGTATATGAGTATCCCAAAAAGTGGCCAAAGTTCATGTATATTATGATAATATGTTAATCATGCCAGGATGTGGTGGAAATCCACTCTAATGTGGTGGAAAGTGACTTAAATTGGTGAGTTGGCCAAACTAGAGCCGAAATGGACTCGGATGGAACTGTTATCAGAAGACCCCAAAAAGTGGTCAAAGTTGATGTAAATCATGATAATATGATAATCATGCCAGGATGTGCTCGAATTCCACTCTAATGTGGTGGAAAGTTACTTAAATTGGTTAGTTTAGCCAAACTAGAGCCTTAATTGACTTGAATGAAACTGGTATTAGAGGACCCCAAAAAGTGGTCAAAGTTGATGTAAATTATGATAATATATTAATCATGCCAGGATGTGGTCGAAATCCACTCTAATGTGGGGGAAAGTGACTTAAATTGGTTACTTTGGCCAAACTAGAGCCGAAATTGACTCGGATGAAACTGTTATTGGAGGACCCCCAAAAATGGTCATAGTTGATGTATCTTATCATAATATGTTAATCATGCCAGGAAGTGGTCGAAATCCACTCTAATGTGGTGGAAATTGACTTAAATTGGTTTGTTTAGCCAAACTAAAACCGAAATTGACTCGGATGAAACTGGTATATGAGTATCCCAAAAAGTGGTCAAAGTTCATGTATCTTATGATACTATGTTAATCATGCCAGGATGTGGTCGAAATCCACTCTAAAGTGGTGGAAATTGACTTAAACTGGTTTGTTTGGCCAAACTAAAACCGAAATTGACTCGGATGAAACTGGTATATAAGGATCCCAAAAAGTGGTCAAAGTTCATGTATATTATGATAATATGTTAATCATGCCAGGATGTGGTCGAAATCCAATCTAAAGTGGTGGAAAGTGACTTAAATTGGTTACTTTGGCCAAACCAGAGCCGAAATTGACTCGGATGAAACTGTTATTGGAGGACCCCCAAAAATGGTCATAGTTGATGTATCTTATGATAATATGTTAATCATGCCAAGAAGTGTTCGAAATCCACTCTAATGTGGCGGAAATTCACTTAAATTGGTTTGATTGGCTAAACTAAAACCGAAATTGACTCGGATGAAACTGGTATATGAGGATCCCAAAAAGAGGTCAAATTTCAAGTATATTATGATAATATGTTAATCATGCCAGGATGTGGTCGAAATCCCCTCTAAAGTGGTGGAAAGTGACTTAAATTGGTTAGTTTGGCCAAACTAGAGCCGAAATGGACTCGGGTGAAACTGTTATTGGAGGACCACAAAAAATGGTAATAGTTGATGTAAATTCTGAAAATATGTTAATCATGCCATGAAGTGGTCGAAATCCACTCTAATGTGGTGGAAATTGACTTAAATTGGTTTGTTTGGCAAAACTAAAACCGAAATTGACTCGGATGAAACTGGTATATGAGTATCCCAAAAAGTGGTCAAAGTTCATGTATATTATGATAATATGTTAATCATGCCAGGATGTGGTCGAAATCCACTCTAAAGTGGTGGAAATTGACTTAAACTGGTTTGTTTGGCCAAACTAAAACCGAAATTGACTCGGATGAAACGTGTATATAAGGATCCCAAAAAGTGGTCAAAGTTCATGTATATTTTGATAATATGTTAATCATGCCAGGATGTGGTCGAAATCCAATCTAAAGTGGTGGAAAGTGACTTCAATTGGTTACTTTGGCCAAACTAGAGCCGAAATTGACTCGGATGAAACTGTTATTGGAGGACCCCAAAAAATGGTCATAGTTGATGTATTTTATGATAATATGTTAATCATGTCGAGAAGTGGTCGAAATCCACTCTAATGTGGTGAAAATTGACTTAAATCGGTTTGTTTGGCTAAACTAAAGCCGAAATTGACTCGGATGAAACTGGTATATGAGGATCCCAAAAAGTGGTCAAAGTTCATGTATATTATGATATTATGTTAATAACTGTTATTGGAGGACCCCAAAAAATGGTAATAGTTGATGTAAATTCTGAAAATATTTTAATCATGCCAGGAAGTGGTCGAAATCCACTCTAATGTGGTGGAAATTGACTTAAATTGGTTTGTTTGGCCAAACTAAAACCGAAATTGACTCGGATGAAACTGGTATATTAGTATCCCAAAAAGTGGTCAAAGTTCATGTATATTATGATAATATGTTAATCATGCCAGGATGTGGTCGAAATCCACTCTAATGTGGTGGAAATTGACTTAAACTGGTTTGCTTGGCAAAACTAAAACCGAAATTGATTCGGATGAAACTGGTATATAAGGATCCCAAAAAGTGGTCAAAGTTCATGTATATTATGATAATATGTTAATCATGCCAGGATGTGGTCGAAATCCAATCTAAAGTGGTGGAAAGTGACTTAAATTGGTTACTTTGGCCAAACTTGAGCCGAAATTGACTCGGATGAAACTGTTATTGGAGGACCCCCAAAAATGGTCGTAGTTGATGTATCTTATGATAATATGTTAATCATGCCAAGAAGTGTTCGAAATCCACTCTAATGTGGGGGAAATTGACTTAAATTGGTTTGATTGGCTAAACTAAAACCGAAATTTACTCGGATGAAACTGGTATATAAGGATCCCAAAAAGAGGTCAAATTTCAAGTATATTATGATAATATGTTAATCATGCCAGGATGTGGTCGAAATCCACTCTAAAGTGGTGGAAAGTGTCTTAAATTGGTTAGTTTGGCCAAACTAGAGCCGAAATGGACTCGGGTGAAACTGTTATCGGAGGACCCCAAAAAATGGTAATAGTTGATGTAAATTCTGAAAATATGTTAATCATGCCAGGAAGTGGTCGAAATCCACTCTAATGTGGTGGAAATTGACTTAAATTGGTTTGTTTGGCCAAACTAAAACCGAAATTGACTCGGATGAAACTGGTATATGAGTATCCCAAAAAGTGGCCAAAGTTCATGTATATTATGATAATATGTTAATCATGCCAGGATGTGGTGGAAATCCACTCTAATGTGGTGGAAAGTGACTTAAATTGGTGAGTTGGCCAAACTAGAGCCGAAATGGACTCAGATGGAACTGTTATCAGAAGACCCCAAAAAGTGGTCAAAATTGATGTAAATTATGATAATATGATAATCATGCCAGGATGTGCTCGAATTCCACTCTAATGTGGTGGAAAGTTACTTAAATTGGTTAGTTTAGCCAAACTAGAGCCATAATTGACTTGAATGAAACTGGTATTAGAGGACCCCAAAAAGTGGTCAAAGTTGATGTAAATTATGATAATATATTAATCATGCCAGGATGTGGTCGAAATCCACTCTAATGTGGGGGAAAGTGACTTAAATTGGTTACTTTGGCCAAACTAGAGCCGAAATTGACTCGGATGAAACTGTTATTGGAGGACCCCAAAAATGGTCATAGTTGATGTATCTTATGATAATATGTTAATCATGCCAGGAAGTGGTCGAAATCCACTCTAATGTGGTGGAAATTGACTTAAATTGGTTTGTTTAGCCAAACTAAAACCGAAATTGACTCGGATGAAACTGGTATATGAGTATCCCAAAAAGTGGTCAAAGTTCATGTATCTTATGATACTATGTTAATCATGCCAGGATGTGGTCGAAATCCACTCTAAAGTGGTGGAAATTGACTTAAACTGGTTTGTTTGGCCAAACTAAAACCGAAATTGACTCGGATGAAACTGGTATATAAGGATCCCAAAAAGTGGTCAAAGTTCATGTATATTATGATAATATGTTAATCATGCCAGGAAGTGGTCGAAATCCAATCTAAAGTGGTGGAAAGTGACTTAAATTGGTTACTTTGGCCAAACCAGAGCCGAAATTGACTCGGATGAAACTGTTATTGGAGGACCCCCAAAAATGGTCATAGTTGATGTATCTTATGATAATATGTTAATCATGCCAAGAAGTGTTCGAAATCCACTCTAATGTGGCGGAAATTCACTTAAATTGGTTTGATTGGCTAAACTAAAACCGAAATTGACTCGGATGAAACTGGTATATGAGGATCCCAAAAAGAGGTCAAATTTCAAGTATATTATGATAATATGTTAATCATGCCAGGATGTGGTCGAAATCCCCTCTAAAGTGGTGGAAAGTGACTTAAATTGGTTAGTTTGGCCAAACTAGAGCCGAAATGGACTCGGGTGAAACTGTTATTGGAGGACCCCAAAAAATGGTAATAGTTGATGTAAATTCTGAAAATATGTTAATCATGCCATGAAGTGGTCGAAATCCACTCTAATGTGGTGGAAATTGACTTAAATTGGTTTGTTTGGCAAAACTAAAACCGAAATTGACTCGGATGAAACTGGTATATGAGTATCCCAAAAAGTGGTCAAAGTTCATGTATATTATGATAATATGTTAATCATGCCAGGATGTGGTCGAAATCCACTCTAAAGTGGTGGAAATTGACTTAAACTGGTTTGTTTGGCCAAACTAAAACCGAAATTGACTCGGATGAAACGTGTATATAAGGATCCCAAAAAGTGGTCAAAGTTCATGTATATTATGATAATATGTTAATCATGCCAGGATGTGGTCGAAATCCAATCTAAAGTGGTGGAAAGTGACTTAAATTGGTTACTTTGGCCAAACTAGAGCCGAAATTGACTCGGATGAAACTGTTATTGGAGGACCCCAAAAAATGGTCATAGTTGATGTATTTTATGATAATATGTTAATCATGTCAAGAAGTGGTCGAAATCCACTCTAATGTGGTGAAAATTGACTTAAATCGGTTTGTTTGGCTAAACTAAAGCCGAAATTGACTCGGATGAAACTGGTATATGAGGATCCCAAAAAGTGGTCAATGTTCATGTATATTATGATATTATGTTAATAACTGTTATTGGAGGACCCCAAAAAATGGTAATAGTTGATGTAAATTCTGAAAATATTTTAATCATGCCAGGAAGTGGTCGAAATCCACTCTAATGTGGTGGAAATTGACTTAAATTGGTTTGTTTGGCCAAACTAAAACCGAAATTGACTCGGATGAAACTGGTATATTAGTATCCCAAAAAGTGGTCAAAGTTCATGTATATTATGATAATATGTTAATCATGCCAGGATGTGGTCGAAATCCACTCTAATGTGGTGGAAATTGACTTAAACTGGTTTGTTTGGCCAAACTAAAACCGAAATTGATTCGGATGAAACTGGTATATAAGGATCCCAAAAAGTGGTCAAAGTTCATGTATATTATGATAATATGTTAATCATGCCAGGATGTGGTCGAAATCCAATCTAAAGTGGTGGAAAGTGACTTAAATTGGTTACTTTGGCCAAACTTGAGCCGAAATTGACTCGGATGAAACTGTTATTGGAGGACCCCCAAAAATGGTCGTAGTTGATGTATCTTATGATAATATGTTAATCATGCCAAGAAGTGTTCGAAATCCACTCTAATGTGGGGGAAATTGACTTAAATTGGTTTGATTGGCTAAACTAAAACCGAAATTTACTCGGATGAAACTGGTATATAAGTATCCCAAAAAGAGGTCAAATTTCAAGTATATTATGATAATATGTTAATCATGCCAGGATGTGGTCGAAATCCACTCTAAAGTGGTGGAAAGTGTCTTAAATTGGTTAGTTTGGCCAAACTAGAGCCGAAATGGACTCGGGTGAAACTGTTATCGGAGGACCCCAAAAAATGGTAATAGTTGATGTAAATTCTGAAAATATGTTAATCATGCCAGGAAGTGGTCGAAATCCACTCTAATGTGGTGGAAATTGACTTAAATTGGTTTGTTTGGCCAAACTAAAACCGAAATTGACTCGGATGAAACTGGTATATGAGTATCCCAAAAAGTGGTCAAAGTTCATGTATATTATGATACTATGTTAATAATGCCAGGATGTGGTCGAAATCCACTCTAAAGTGGTGGAAATTGACTTAAACTGGTTTGTTAGGCCAAACTAAAACCGAAATTGACTTGGATGAAACTGGTATATAAGGATCCCAAAAAGTGGTCAAAGTTCATGTATATTATGATAATATGTTAATCATGCCAGGATGTGGTCGAAATCCAATCTAAAGTGGTGGAAAGTGACTTAAATTGGTTACTTTGGCCAAACTAGAGCCGAAATTGACTCGGATGAAACTGTTATTGGATGACCCCCAAAAATGGTCATAGTTGATGTATCTTATGATAATATGTTAATCATGCCAAGAAGTGTTCGAAATCCACTCTAATGTGGTGGAAATTGACTTAAATTGGTTTGATTGGCTAAACTAAAACCGAAATTTACTCGGATGAAACTGGTATATGAGGATCCCAAAAAGAGGTCAAATTTCAAGTATATTATGATAATACGTTAATCATGCCAGGATGTGGTCGAAATCCACTCTAAAGTGGTGGAAAGTGACTTAAATTGGTTAGTTTGGCCAAACTAGAGCCGAAATGGACTCGGGTGAAACTGTTATTGAAGGACCCCAAAAAATGGTAATAGTTGATGTAAATTCTGAAAATATGTTAATCATGCCAGGAAGTGGTCGAAATCCACTCTAATGTGGTGGAAATTGACTTAAATTGGTTTGTTTGGCCAAACTAAAACCGAAATTGACTCGGATGAAACTGGTATATGAGTATCCCAAAAAGTGGTCAAAGTTCATGTATATTATGATAATATGTTAATCATGCCAGGATGTGGTGGAAATCCACTCTAATATGGTGGAAAGTGACTTAAATTGGTGAGTTGGCCAAACTAGAGCCGAAATGGACTCGGATCGAACTGTTATCAGAAGACCCCAAAAAGTGGTCAAAGTTGATGTAAATTATGATAATATGATAATCATGCCAGGATGAGCTCGAATTCCACTCTAATGTGGTGGAAAGTTACTTAAATTGGTTAGTTTAGCCAAATTAGAGCCATAATTGACTTGAATGAAACTGGTATTAGAGGACCCCAAAAAGTGGTCAAAGATGATGTAAATTATGATAATATATTAATCATGCCAGGATGTGGTCGAAATCCACTCTAATGTGGTGGAAAGTGACTTAAATTGGTTACTTTGGCCAAACTAGAGCCGAAATTGACTCGGATGAAACTGTTATTGGAGGACCCCCAAAAATGGTCATAGTTGATGTATCTTATGATAATATGTTAATCATGCCAGGAAGTGGTCGGAATCCACTCTAATGTGGTGGAAATTGACTTAAATTGGTTTGTTTAGCCAAACTAAAACCGAAATTGACTCGGATGAAACTGGTAAATGAGTATCCCAAAAAGTGGTCAAAGTTCATGTATATTATGATACTATGTTAATCATGCCAGGATGTGGTCGAAATCCACTCTAAAGTGGTGGAAATTGACTTAAACTGGTTTGTTTGGCCAAACTAAAACCGAAATTGACTCGAATGAAACTGGTATATAAGGATCCCAAAAAGTGGTCAAAGTTCATGTATATTATGATAATATGTTAATCATGCCAGGATGTGGTCGAAATCCAATCTAAAGTGGTGGAAAGTGACTTAAATTGGTTACTTTGGCCAAACCAGGGCCGAAATTGACTCGGATGAAACTGTTATTGGAGGACCCCCAAAAATGGTCATAGTTGATGTATCTTATGATAATATGTTAATCATGCCAAGAAGTGTTCGAAATCCACTCTAATGTGGCGGAAATTCACTTAAATTGGTTTGATTGGCTAAACTAAAACCGAAATTGACTCGGATGAAACTGGTATATGAGGATCCCAAAAAGAGGTCAAATTTCAATTATATTATGATAATATGTTAATCATGCCAGGATGTGGTCGAAATCCCCTCTAAAGTGGTGGAAAGTGACTTAAATTGGTTAGTTTGGCCAAACTAGAGCCGAAATGGACTCGGGTGAAACTGTTATTGGAGGACCCCAAAAAATGGTAATAGTTGATGTAAATTCTGAAAATATGTTAATCATGCCATGAAGTGGTCGAAATCCACTCTAATGTGGTGGAAATTGACTTAAATTGGTTTCTTTGGCCAAACTAAAACCGAAATTGACTCGGATGAAACTGGTATATGAGTATCCCAAAAAGTGGTCAAAGTTCATGTATATTATGATAATATGTTAATCATGCCAGGATGTGGTCGAAATCCACTCTAAAGTGGTGGAAATTGACTTAAACTGGTTTGTTTGGCTAAACTAAAACCGAAATTGACTCGGATGAAACGTGTATATAAGGATCCCAAAAAGTGGTCAAAGTTGATGTAAATTATGATAATATGATAATCATGCCAGGATGAGCTCGAATTCCACTCTAATGTGGTGGAAAGTTACTTAAATTGGTTAGTTTAGCCAAACTAGAGCCATAATTGACTTGAATGAAACTGGTATTAGAGGACCCCAAAAAGTGGTCAAAGATGATGTAAATTATGATAATATATTAATCATGCCAGGATGTGGTCGAAATCCAATCTAAAGTGGTGGAAAGTGACTTAAATTGGTTACTTTGGCCAAACTAGAGCCGAAATTGACTCGGATGAAACTGTTATTGGAGGACCCCAAAAAATGGTCATAGTTGATGTATTTTATGATAATATGTTAATCATGTCAAGAAGTGGTCGAAATCCACTCTAATGTGGTGAAAATTGACTTAAATCGGTTTGTTTGGCTAAACTAAAGCCGAAATTGACTCGGATGAAACTGGTATATGAGGATCCCAAAAAGTGGTCAAAGTTCATGTATATTATGATATTATGTTAATAACTGTTATTGAGGGACCCCAAAAAATGGTAATAGTTGATGTAAATTCTGAAAATATTTTAATCATGCCAGGAAGTGGTCGAAATCCACTCTAATGTGGTGGAAATTGACTTAAATTGGTTTGTTTGGCCAAACTAAAACCGAAATTGACTCGGATGAAACTGGTATATTAGTATCCCAAAAAGTGGTCAAAGTTCATGTATATTATGATAATATGTTAATCATGCCAGGATGTGGTCGAAATCCACTCTAATGTGGTGGAAATTGACTTAAACTGGTTTGTTTGGCCAAACTAAAACCGAAATTTACTCGGATGAAACTGGTATATAAGGATCCCAAAAGAGGTCAAATTTCAAGTATATTATGATAATATGTTAATCATGCCAGGATGTGGTCGAAATCCACTCTAAAGTGGTGGAAAGTGTCTTAAATTGGTTAGTTTGGCCAAACTAGAGCCGAAATGGACTCGGGTGAAACTGTTATCGGAGGACCCCAAAAAATGGTAATAGTTGATGTAAATTCTGAAAATATGTTAATCATGCCAGGAAGTGGTCGAAATCCACTCTAATGTGGTGGAAATTGACTTAAATTGGTTTGTTTGGCCAAACTAAAACCGAAATTGACTCGGATGAAACTGGTATATGAGTATCCCAAAAAGTGGTCAAAGTTCATGTATCTTATGATACTATGTTAATAATGCCAGGATGTGGTCGAAATCCACTCTAAAGTGGTGGAAATTGACTTAAACTGGTTTGTTTGGCCAAACTAAAACCGAAATTGACTCGGATGAAACTGGTATATAAGGATCCCAAAAAGTGGTCAAAGTTCATGTATATTATGATAATATGTTAATCATGCCAGGATGTGGTCGAAATCCAATCTAAAGTGGTGGAAAGTGACTTAAATTGGTTACTTTGGCCAAACTAGAGCCGAAATTGACTCGGATGAAACTGTTATTGGATGACCCCCAAAAATGGTCATAGTTGATGTATCTTATGATAATATGTTAATCATGCCAAGAAGTGTTCGAAATCCACTCTAATGTGGTGGAAATTGACTTAAATTGGTTTGATTGGCTAAACTAAAACCGAAATTTACTCGGATGAAACTGGTATATGAGGATCCCAAAAAGAGGTCAAATTTCAAGTATATTATGATAATACGTTAATCATGCCAGGATGTGGTCGAAATCCACTCTAAAGTGGTGGAAAGTGACTTAAATTGGTTAGTTTGGCCAAACTAGAGCCGAAATGGACTCGGGTGAAACTGTTATCGGAGGACCCCAAAAAATGGTAATAGTTGATGTAAATTCTGAAAATATGTTAATCATGCCAGGAAGTGGTCGAAATCCACTCTAATGTGGTGGAAATTGACTTAAATTGGTTTGTTTGGCCAAACTAAAACCGAAATTGACTCGGATGAAACTGGTATATGAGTATCCCAAAAAGTGGTCAAAGTTCATGTATATTATGATAATATGTTAATCATGCCAGGATGTGGTGGAAATCCACTCTAATATGGTGGAAAGTGACTTAAATTGGTGAGTTGGCCAAACTAGAGCCGAAATGGACTCGGATCGAACTGTTATCAGAAGACCCCAAAAAGTGGTCAAAGTTGATGTAAATTATGATAATATGATAATCATGCCAGGATGAGCTCGAATTCCACTCTAATGTGGTGGAAAGTTACTTAAATTGGTTAGTTTAGCCAAACTAGAGCCATAATTGACTTGAATGAAACTGGTATTAGAGGACCCCAAAAAGTGGTCAAAGATGATGTAAATTATGATAATATATTAATCATGCCAGGATGTGGTCGAAATCCACTCTAATGTGGTGGAAAGTGACTTAAATTGGTTACTTTGGCCAAACTAGAGCCGAAATTGACTCGGATGAAAGTGTTATTGGAGGACCCCCAAAAATGGTCATAGTTGATGTATCTTATGATAATATGTTAATCATGCCAGGAAGTGGTCGAAATCCACTCTAATGTGGTGGAAATTGACTTAAATTGGTTTGTTTAGCCAAACTAAAACCGAAATTGACTCGGATGAAACTGGTATATGAGTATCCCAAAAAGTGGTCAAAGTTCATGTATATTATGATACTATGTTAATCATGCCAGGATGTGGTCGAAATCCACTCTAAAGTGGTGGAAATTGACTTAAACTGGTTTGTTTGGCCAAACTAAAACCGAAATTGACTCGAATGAAACTGGTATATAAGGATCCCAAAAAGTGGTCAAAGTTCATGTATATTATGATAATATGTTAATCATGCCAGGATGTGGTCGAAATCCAATCTAAAGTGGTGGAAAGTGACTTAAATTGGTTACTTTGGCCAAACCAGAGCCGAAATTGACTCGGATGAAACTGTTATTGGAGGACCCCCAAAAATGGTCATAGTTGATGTATCTTATGATAATATGTTAATCATGCCATGAAGTGGTCGAAATCCACTCTAATGTGGTGGAAATTGACTTAAATTGGTTTGTTTAGCCAAACTAAAACCGAAATTGACTCGGATGAAACTGGTATATGAGTATCCCAAAAAGTGGTCAAAGTTCATGTATATTATGATAATATGTTAATCATGCCAGGATGTGGTCGAAATCCAATCTAAAGTGGTGGAAAGTGACTTAAATTGGTTACTTTGGCCAAACCAGAGCCGAAATTGACTCGGATGAAACTGTTATTGGAGGACCCCAAAAAATGGTCATAGTTGATGTATCTTATGATATTATGTTAATCATGCCAGGAAGTGGTCGAAATCCACTCTAATGTGGTGGAAATTGACTTAAATTGGTTTGTTTAGCCAAACTAAAACCGAAATTGACTCGGATGAAACTGGAATATGAGTATCCCAAAAAGTGGTCAAAGTTCATGTATATTATGATACTATGTTAATCATGCCAGGATGTGGTCGAAATCCACTCTAAAGTGGTGGAAATTGACTTAAACTGGTTTGTTTGGCCAAACTAAAACCGAAATTGACTCGGATGAAACTGGTATATAAGGATCCCAAAAAGTGGTCAATGTTCATGTATATTATGATAATATGTTAATCATGCCAGGATGTGGTCGAAATCCAATCTAAAGTGGTGGAAAGTGACTTAAATTGGTTACTTTGGCCAAACCAGAGACGAAATTGACTCGGAATAAACTGTTATTGGAGGACCCCCAAAAATGGTCATAGTTGATGTATCTTATGATAATATGTTAATCATGCCAAGAAGTGTTCGAAATCCACTCTAATGTGGGGGAAACTGACTTAAATTGGTTTGATTGGCTAAACTAAAACCGAAATTGACTCGGATGAAACTGGTATATGAGGATCCCAAAAAGAGGTCAAATTTCAATTATATTATGATAATATGTTAATCATGCCAGGATGTGGTCGAAATCCCCTCTAAAGTGGTGGAAAGTGACTTAAATTGGTTAGTTTGGCCAAACTAGAGCCGAAATGGACTCGGGTGAAACTGTTATTGGAGGACCCCAAAAAATGGTAATAGTTGATGTAAATTCTGAAAATATGTTAATCATGCCATGAAGTGGTCGAAATCCACTCTAATGTGGTGGAAATTGACTTAAATTGGTTTGTTTAGCCAAACTAAAACCGAAATTGACTCGGATGAAACTGGTAAATGAGTATCCCAAAAAGTGGTCAAAGTTCATGTATATTATGATACTATGTTAATCATGCCAGGATGTGGTCGAAATCCACTCTAAAGTGGTGGAAATTGACTTAAACTGGTTTGTTTGGCCAAACTAAAACCGAAATTGACTCGAATGAAACTGGTATATAAGGATCCCAAAAAGTGGTCAAAGTTCATGTATATTATGATAATATGTTAATCATGCCAGGATGTGGTCGAAATCCAATCTAAAGTGGTGGAAAGTGACTTAAATTGGTTACTTTGGCCAAACCAGGGCCGAAATTGACTCGGATGAAACTGTTATTGGAGGACCCCCAAAAATGGTCATAGTTGATGTATCTTATGATAATATGTTAATCATGCCAAGAAGTGTTCGAAATCCACTCTAATGTGGCGGAAATTCACTTAAATTGGTTTGATTGGCTAAACTAAAACCGAAATTGACTCGGATGAAACTGGTATATGAGGATCCCAAAAAGAGGTCAAATTTCAATTATATTATGATAATATGTTAATCATGCCAGGATGTGGTCGAAATCCCCTCTAAAGTGGTGGAAAGTGACTTAAATTGGTTAGTTTGGCCAAACTAGAGCCGAAATGGACTCGGGTGAAACTGTTATTGGAGGACCCCAAAAAATGGTAATAGTTGATGTAAATTCTGAAAATATGTTAATCATGCCATGAAGTGGTCGAAATCCACTCTAATGTGGTGGAAATTGACTTAAATTGGTTTCTTTGGCCAAACTAAAACCGAAATTGACTCGGATGAAACTGGTATATGAGTATCCCAAAAAGTGGTCAAAGTTCATGTATATTATGATAATATGTTAATCATGCCAGGATGTGGTCGAAATCCACTCTAAAGTGGTGGAAATTGACTTAAACTGGTTTGTTTGGCCAAACTAAAACCGAAATTGACTCGGATGAAACGTGTATATAAGGATCCCAAAAAGTGGTCAAAGTTGATGTAAATTATGATAATATGATAATCATGCCAGGATGAGCTCGAATTCCACTCTAATGTGGTGGAAAGTTACTTAAATTGGTTAGTTTAGCCAAACTAGAGCCATAATTGACTTGAATGAAACTGGTATTAGAGGACCCCAAAAAGTGGTCAAAGATGATGTAAATTATGATAATATATTAATCATGCCAGGATGTGGTCGAAATCCAATCTAAAGTGGTGGAAAGTGACTTAAATTGGTTACTTTGGCCAAACTAGAGCCGAAATTGACTCGGATGAAACTGTTATTGGAGGACCCCAAAAAATGGTCATAGTTGATGTATTTTATGATAATATGTTAATCATGTCAAGAAGTGGTCGAAATCCACTCTAATGTGGTGAAAATTGACTTAAATCGGTTTGTTTGGCTAAACTAAAGCCGAAATTGACTCGGATGAAACTGGTATATGAGGATCCCAAAAAGTGGTCAAAGTTCATGTATATTATGATATTATGTTAATAACTGTTATTGAGGGACCCCAAAAAATGGTAATAGTTGATGTAAATTCTGAAAATATTTTAATCATGCCAGGAAGTGGTCGAAATCCACTCTAATGTGGTGGAAATTGACTTAAATTGGTTTGTTTGGCCAAACTAAAACCGAAATTGACTCGGATGAAACTGGTATATTAGTATCCCAAAAAGTGGTCAAAGTTCATGTATATTATGATAATATGTTAATCATGCCAGGATGTGGTCGAAATCCACTCTAATGTGGTGGAAATTGACTTAAACTGGTTTGTTTGGCCAAACTAAAACCGAAATTTACTCGGATGAAACTGGTATATAAGGATCCCAAAAGAGGTCAAATTTCAAGTATATTATGATAATATGTTAATCATGCCAGGATGTGGTCGAAATCCACTCTAAAGTGGTGGAAAGTGTCTTAAATTGGTTAGTTTGGCCAAACTAGAGCCGAAATGGACTCGGGTGAAACTGTTATCGGAGGACCCCAAAAAATGGTAATAGTTGATGTAAATTCTGAAAATATGTTAATCATGCCAGGAAGTGGTCGAAATCCACTCTAATGTGGTGGAAATTGACTTAAATTGGTTTGTTTGGCCAAACTAAAACCGAAATTGACTCGGATGAAACTGGTATATGAGTATCCCAAAAAGTGGTCAAAGTTCATGTATCTTATGATACTATGTTAATAATGCCAGGATGTGGTCGAAATCCACTCTAAAGTGGTGGAAATTGACTTAAACTGGTTTGTTTGGCCAAACTAAAACCGAAATTGACTCGGATGAAACTGGTATATAAGGATCCCAAAAAGTGGTCAAAGTTCATGTATATTATGATAATATGTTAATCATGCCAGGATGTGGTCGAAATCCAATCTAAAGTGGTGGAAAGTGACTTAAATTGGTTACTTTGGCCAAACTAGAGCCGAAATTGACTCGGATGAAACTGTTATTGGATGACCCCCAAAAATGGTCATAGTTGATGTATCTTATGATAATATGTTAATCATGCCAAGAAGTGTTCGAAATCCACTCTAATGTGGTGGAAATTGACTTAAATTGGTTTGATTGGCTAAACTAAAACCGAAATTTACTCGGATGAAACTGGTATATGAGGATCCCAAAAAGAGGTCAAATTTCAAGTATATTATGATAATACGTTAATCATGCCAGGAAGTGGTCGAAATCCACTCTAATGTGGTGGAAATTGACTTAAATTGGTTTGTTTGGCCAAACTAAAACCGAAATTGACTCGGATGAAACTGGTATATGAGTATCCCAAAAAGTGGTCAAAGTTCATGTATATTATGATAATATGTTAATCATGCCAGGATGTGGTGGAAATCCACTCTAATATGGTGGAAAGTGACTTAAATTGGTGAGTTGGCCAAACTAGAGCCGAAATGGACTCGGATCGAACTGTTATCAGAAGACCCCAAAAAGTGGTCAAAGTTGATGTAAATTATGATAATATGATAATCATGCCAGGATGAGCTCGAATTCCACTCTAATGTGGTGGAAAGTTACTTAAATTGGTTAGTTTAGCCAAACTAGAGCCATAATTGACTTGAATGAAACTGGTATTAGAGGACCCCAAAAAGTGGTCAAAGATGATGTAAATTATGATAATATATTAATCATGCCAGGATGTGGTCGAAATCCACTCTAATGTGGTGGAAAGTGACTTAAATTGGTTACTTTGGCCAAACTAGAGCCGAAATTGACTCGGATGAAAGTGTTATTGGAGGACCCCCAAAAATGGTCATAGTTGATGTATCTTATGATAATATGTTAATCATGCCAGGAAGTGGTCGAAATCCACTCTAATGTGGTGGAAATTGACTTAAATTGGTTTGTTTAGCCAAACTAAAACCGAAATTGACTCGGATGAAACTGGTATATGAGTATCCCAAAAAGTGGTCAAAGTTCATGTATATTATGATACTATGTTAATCATGCCAGGATGTGGTCGAAATCCACTCTAAAGTGGTGGAAATTGACTTAAACTGGTTTGTTTGGCCAAACTAAAACCGAAATTGACTCGAATGAAACTGGTATATAAGGATCCCAAAAAGTGGTCAAAGTTCATGTATATTATGATAATATGTTAATCATGCCAGGATGTGGTCGAAATCCAATCTAAAGTGGTGGAAAGTGACTTAAATTGGTTACTTTGGCCAAACCAGAGCCGAAATTGACTCGGATGAAACTGTTATTGGAGGACCCCCAAAAATGGTCATAGTTGATGTATCTTATGATAATATGTTAATCATGCCATGAAGTGGTCGAAATCCACTCTAATGTGGTGGAAATTGACTTAAATTGGTTTGTTTAGCCAAACTAAAACCGAAATTGACTCGGATGAAACTGGTATATGAGTATCCCAAAAAGTGGTCAAAGTTCATGTATATTATGATAATAGGTTAATCATGCCAGGATGTGGTCGAAATCCAATCTAAAGTGGTGGAAAGTGACTTAAATTGGTTACTTTGGCCAAACCAGAGCCGAAATTGACTCGGATGAAACTGTTATTGGAGGACCCCAAAAAATGGTCATAGTTGATGTATCTTATGATATTATGTTAATCATGCCAGGAAGTGGTCGAAATCCACTCTAATGTGGTGGAAATTGACTTAAATTGGTTTGTTTAGCCAAACTAAAACCGAAATTGACTCGGATGAAACTGGTATATGAGTATCCCAAAAAGTGGTCAAAGTTCATGTATATTATGATACTATGTT
The DNA here is from genome assembly GCA_030848705.1 of Heracleum sosnowskyi. NCBI lineage: Eukaryota > Viridiplantae > Streptophyta > Magnoliopsida > Apiales > Apiaceae > Heracleum > Heracleum sosnowskyi. Next base: position 98,197 of record JAUIZM010000089.1, read on the forward strand.
AATCATGCCAGGATGTGGTCGAAATCCACTCTAAAGTGGTGGAAATTGACTTAAACTGGTTTGTTTGGCCAAACTAAAACCGAAATTGACTCGGATGAAACTGGTATATAAGGATCCCAAAAAGTGGTCAATGTTCATGTATATTATGATAATATGTTAATCATGCCAGGATGTGGTCGAAATCCAATCTAAAGTGGTGGAAAGTGACTTAAATTGGTTACTTTGGCCAAACCAGAGACGAAATTGACTCGGAATAAACTGTTATTGGAGGACCCCCAAAAATGGTCATAGTTGATGTATCTTATGATAATATGTTAATCATGCCAAGAAGTGTTCGAAATCCACTCTAATGTGGTGGAAACTGACTTAAATTGGTTTGATTGGCTAAACTAAAACCGAAATTGACTCGGATGAAACTGGTATATGAGGATCCCAAAAAGAGGTCAAATTTCAAGTATATTATGATAATACGTTAATCATGCCAGGATGTGGTCGAAATCCACTCTAAAGTGGTGGAAAGTGACTTAAATTGGTTAGTTTGGCCAAACTAGAGCCGAAATGGACTCGGGTGAAACTGTTATCGGAGGACCCCAAAAAATGGTAATAGTTGATGTAAATTCTGAAAATATGTTAATCATGCCAGGAAGTGGTCGAAATCCACTCTAATGTGGTGGAAATTGACTTAAATTGGTTTGTTTGGCCAAACTAAAACCGAAATTGACTCGGATGAAACTGGTATATGAGTATCCCAAAAAGTGGTCAAAGTTCATGTATATTATGATAATATGTTAATCATGCCAGGATGTGGTGGAAATCCACTCTAATATGGTGGAAAGTGACTTAAATTGGTGAGTTGGCCAAACTAGAGCCGAAATGGACTCGGATCGAACTGTTATCAGAAGACCCCAAAAAGTGGTCAAAGTTGATGTAAATTATGATAATATGATAATCATGCCAGGATGAGCTCGAATTCCACTCTAATGTGGTGGAAAGTTACTTAAATTGGTTAGTTTAGCCAAACTAGAGCCATAATTGACTTGAATGAAACTGGTATTAGAGGACCCCAAAAAGTGGTCAAAGATGATGTAAATTATGATAATATATTAATCATGCCAGGATGTGGTCGAAATCCACTCTAATGTGGTGGAAAGTGACTTAAATTGGTTACTTTGGCCAAACTAGAGCCGAAATTGACTCGGATGAAAGTGTTATTGGAGGACCCCCAAAAATGGTCATAGTTGATGTATCTTATGATAATATGTTAATCATGCCAGGAAGTGGTCGAAATCCACTCTAATGTGGTGGAAATTGACTTAAATTGGTTTGTTTAGCCAAACTAAAACCGAAATTGACTCGGATGAAACTGGTATATGAGTATCCCAAAAAGTGGTCAAAGTTCATGTATATTATGATACTATGTTAATCATGCCAGGATGTGGTCGAAATCCACTCTAAAGTGGTGGAAATTGACTTAAACTGGTTTGTTTGGCCAAACTAAAACCGAAATTGACTCGAATGAAACTGGTATATAAGGATCCCAAAAAGTGGTCAAAGTTCATGTATATTATGATAATATGTTAATCATGCCAGGATGTGGTCGAAATCCAATCTAAAGTGGTGGAAAGTGACTTAAATTGGTTACTTTGGCCAAACCAGAGCCGAAATTGACTCGGATGAAACTGTTATTGGAGGACCCCCAAAAATGGTCATAGTTGATGTATCTTATGATAATATGTTAATCATGCCATGAAGTGGTCGAAATCCACTCTAATGTGGTGGAAATTGACTTAAATTGGTTTGTTTAGCCAAACTAAAACCGAAATTGACTCGGATGAAACTGGTATATGAGTATCCCAAAAAGTGGTCAAAGTTCATGTATATTATGATAATATGTTAATCATGCCAGGATGTGGTCGAAATCCAATCTAAAGTGGTGGAAAGTGACTTAAATTGGTTACTTTGGCCAAACCAGAGCCGAAATTGACTCGGATGAAACTGTTATTGGAGGACCCCAAAAAATGGTCATAGTTGATGTATCTTATGATATTATGTTAATCATGCCAGGAAGTGGTCGAAATCCACTCTAATGTGGTGGAAATTGACTTAAATTGGTTTGTTTAGCCAAACTAAAACCGAAATTGACTCGGATGAAACTGGTATATGAGTATCCCAAAAAGTGGTCAAAGTTCATGTATATTATGATACTATGTTAATCATGCCAGGATGTGGTCGAAATCCACTCTAAAGTGGTGGAAATTGACTTAAACTGGTTTGTTTGGCCAAACTAAAACCGAAATTGACTCGGATGAAACTGGTATATAAGGATCCCAAAAAGTGGTCAATGTTCATGTATATTATGATAATATGTTAATCATGCCAGGATGTGGTCGAAATCCAATCTAAAGTGGTGGAAAGTGACTTAAATTGGTTACTTTGGCCAAACCAGAGACGAAATTGACTCGGAATAAACTGTTATTGGAGGACCCCCAAAAATGGTCATAGTTGATGTATCTTATGATAATATGTTAATCATGCCAAGAAGTGTTCGAAATCCACTCTAATGTGGTGGAAACTGACTTAAATTGGTTTGATTGGCTAAACTAAAACCGAAATTGACTCGGATGAAACTGGTATATGAGGATCCCAAAAAGAGGTCAAATTTCAAGTATATTATGATAATACGTTAATCATGCCAGGATGTGGTCGAAATCCACTCTAAAGTGGTGGAAAGTGACTTAAATTGGTTAGTTTGGCCAAACTAGAGCCGAAATGGACTCGGGTGAAACTGTTATCGGAGGACCCCAAAAAATGGTAATAGTTGATGTAAATTCTGAAAATATGTTAATCATGCCAGGAAGTGGTCGAAATCCACTCTAATGTGGTGGAAATTGACTTAAATTGGTTTGTTTGGCCAAACTAAAACCGAAATTGACTCGGATGAAACTGGTATATGAGTATCCCAAAAAGTGGTCAAAGTTCATGTATATTATGATAATATGTTAATCATGCCAGGATGTGGTGGAAATCCACTCTAATATGGTGGAAAGTGACTTAAATTGGTGAGTTGGCCAAACTAGAGCCGAAATGGACTCGGATCGAACTGTTATCAGAAGACCCCAAAAAGTGGTCAAAGTTGATGTAAATTATGATAATATGATAATCATGCCAGGATGAGCTCGAATTCCACTCTAATGTGGTGGAAAGTTACTTAAATTGGTTAGTTTAGCCAAACTTGAGCCGAAATTGACTCGAATGAAACTGTTATTGGAGGACCCCCAAAAATGGTCGTAGTTGATGTATCTTATGATAATATGTTAATCATGCCAAGAAGTGTTCGAAATCCACTCTAATGTGGGGGAAATTGACTTAAATTGGTTTGATTGGCTAAACTAAAACCGAAATTTACTCGGATGAAACTGGTATATAAGGATCCCAAAAGAAGTCAAATTTCAAGTATATTATGATAATATGTTAATCATGCCAGGATGTGGTCGAAATCCACTCTAAAGTGGTGGAAAGTGTCTTAAATTGGTTAGTTTGGCCAAACTAGAGCCAAAATGGACTCGGGTGAAACTGTTATCGGAGGACCCCAAAAAATGGTAATAGTTGATGTAAATTCTGAAAATATGTTAATCATGCCAGGAAGTGGTCGAAATCCACTCTAATGTGGTGGAAATTGACTTAAATTGGTTTGTTTGGCCAAACTAAAACCGAAATTGACTCGGATGAAACTGGTATATGAGTATCCCAAAAAGTGGTCAAAGTTCATGTATCTTATGATACTATGTTAATAATGCCAGGATGTGGTCGAAATCCACTCTAAAGTGGTGGAAATTGACTTAAACTGGTTTGTTTGGCCAAACTAAAACCGAAATTGACTCGGATGAAACTGGTATATAAGGATCCCAAAAAGTGGTCAAAGTTCATGTATATTATGATAATATGTTAATCATGCCAGGATGTGGTCGAAATCCAATCTAAAGTGGTGGAAAGTGACTTAAATTGGTTACTTTGGCCAAACTAGAGCCGAAATTGACTCGGATGAAACTGTTATTGGATGACCCCCAAAAATGGTCATAGTTGATGTATCTTATGATAATATGTTAATCATGCCAAGAAGTGTTCGAAATCCACTCTAATGTGGTGGAAACTGACTTAAATTGGTTTGATTGGCTAAACTAAAACCGAAATTGACTCGGATGAAACTGGTATATGAGGATCCCAAAAAGAGGTCAAATTTCAAGTATATTATGATAATACGTTAATCATGCCAGGATGTGGTCGAAATCCACTCTAAAGTGGTGGAAAGTGACTTAAATTGGTTAGTTTGGCCAAACTAGAGCCGAAATGGACTCGGGTGAAACTGTTATCGGAGGACCCCAAAAAATGGTAATAGTTGATGTAAATTCTGAAAATATGTTAATCATGCCAGGAAGTGGTCGAAATCCACTCTAATGTGGTGGAAATTGACTTAAATTGGTTTGTTTGGCCAAACTAAAACCGAAATTGACTCGGATGAAACTGGTATATGAGTATCCCAAAAAGTGGTCAAAGTTCATGTATATTATGATAATATGTTAATCATGCCAGGATGTGGTGGAAATCCACTCTAATATGGTGGAAAGTGACTTAAATTGGTGAGTTGGCCAAACTAGAGCCGAAATGGACTCGGATCGAACTGTTATCAGAAGACCCCAAAAAGTGGTCAAAGTTGATGTAAATTATGATAATATGATAATCATGCCAGGATGAGCTCGAATTCCACTCTAATGTGGTGGAAAGTTACTTAAATTGGTTAGTTTAGCCAAACTAGAGCCATAATTGACTTGAATGAAACTGGTATTAGAGGACCCCAAAAAGTGGTCAAAGATGATGTAAATTATGATAATATATTAATCATGCCAGGATGTGGTCGAAATCCACTCTAATGTGGTGGAAAGTGACTTAAATTGGTTACTTTGGCCAAACTAGAGCCGAAATTGACTCGGATGAAAGTGTTATTGGAGGACCCCCAAAAATGGTCATAGTTGATGTATCTTATGATAATATGTTAATCATGCCAGGAAGTGGTCGAAATCCACTCTAATGTGGTGGAAATTGACTTAAATTGGTTTGTTTAGCCAAACTAAAACCGAAATTGACTCGGATGAAACTGGTATATGAGTATCCCAAAAAGTGGTCAAAGTTCATGTATATTATGATACTATGTTAATCATGCCAGGATGTGGTCGAAATCCACTCTAAAGTGGTGGAAATTGACTTAAACTGGTTTGTTTGGCCAAACTAAAACCGAAATTGACTCGAATGAAACTGGTATATAAGGATCCCAAAAAGTGGTCAAAGTTCATGTATATTATGATAATATGTTAATCATGCCAGGATGTGGTCGAAATCCAATCTAAAGTGGTGGAAAGTGACTTAAATTGGTTACTTTGGCCAAACCAGAGCCGAAATTGACTCGGATGAAACTGTTATTGGAGGACCCCCAAAAATGGTCATAGTTGATGTATCTTATGATAATATGTTAATCATGCCATGAAGTGGTCGAAATCCACTCTAATGTGGTGGAAATTGACTTAAATTGGTTTGTTTAGCCAAACTAAAACCGAAATTGACTCGGATGAAACTGGTATATGAGTATCCCAAAAAGTGGTCAAAGTTCATGTATATTATGATAATATGTTAATCATGCCAGGATGTGGTCGAAATCCAATCTAAAGTGGTGGAAAGTGACTTAAATTGGTTACTTTGGCCAAACCAGAGCCGAAATTGACTCGGATGAAACTGTTATTGGAGGACCCCAAAAAATGGTCATAGTTGATGTATCTTATGATATTATGTTAATCATGCCAGGAAGTGGTCGAAATCCACTCTAATGTGGTGGAAATTGACTTAAATTGGTTTGTTTAGCCAAACTAAAACCGAAATTGACTCGGATGAAACTGGTATATGAGTATCCCAAAAAGTGGTCAAAGTTCATGTATATTATGATACTATGTTAATCATGCCAGGATGTGGTCGAAATCCACTCTAAAGTGGTGGAAATTGACTTAAACTGGTTTGTTTGGCCAAACTAAAACCGAAATTGACTCGGATGAAACTGGTATATAAGGATCCCAAAAAGTGGTCAATGTTCATGTATATTATGATAATATGTTAATCATGCCAGGATGTGGTCGAAATCCAATCTAAAGTGGTGGAAAGTGACTTAAATTGGTTACTTTGGCCAAACCAGAGACGAAATTGACTCGGAATAAACTGTTATTGGAGGACCCCCAAAAATGGTCATAGTTGATGTATCTTATGATAATATGTTAATCATGCCAAGAAGTGTTCGAAATCCACTCTAATGTGGTGGAAACTGACTTAAATTGGTTTGATTGGCTAAACTAAAACCGAAATTGACTCGGATGAAACTGGTATATGAGGATCCCAAAAAGAGGTCAAATTTCAAGTATATTATGATAATACGTTAATCATGCCAGGATGTGGTCGAAATCCACTCTAAAGTGGTGGAAAGTGACTTAAATTGGTTAGTTTGGCCAAACTAGAGCCGAAATGGACTCGGGTGAAACTGTTATCGGAGGACCCCAAAAAATGGTAATAGTTGATGTAAATTCTGAAAATATGTTAATCATGCCAGGAAGTGGTCGAAATCCACTCTAATGTGGTGGAAATTGACTTAAATTGGTTTGTTTGGCCAAACTAAAACCGAAATTGACTCGGATGAAACTGGTATATGAGTATCCCAAAAAGTGGTCAAAGTTCATGTATATTATGATAATATGTTAATCATGCCAGGATGTGGTGGAAATCCACTCTAATATGGTGGAAAGTGACTTAAATTGGTGAGTTGGCCAAACTAGAGCCGAAATGGACTCGGATCGAACTGTTATCAGAAGACCCCAAAAAGTGGTCAAAGTTGATGTAAATTATGATAATATGATAATCATGCCAGGATGAGCTCGAATTCCACTCTAATGTGGTGGAAAGTTACTTAAATTGGTTAGTTTAGCCAAACTTGAGCCGAAATTGACTCGAATGAAACTGTTATTGGAGGACCCCCAAAAATGGTCGTAGTTGATGTATCTTATGATAATATGTTAATCATGCCAAGAAGTGTTCGAAATCCACTCTAATGTGGGGGAAATTGACTTAAATTGGTTTGATTGGCTAAACTAAAACCGAAATTTACTCGGATGAAACTGGTATATAAGGATCCCAAAAGAAGTCAAATTTCAAGTATATTATGATAATATGTTAATCATGCCAGGATGTGGTCGAAATCCACTCTAAAGTGGTGGAAAGTGTCTTAAATTGGTTAGTTTGGCCAAACTAGAGCCAAAATGGACTCGGGTGAAACTGTTATCGGAGGACCCCAAAAAATGGTAATAGTTGATGTAAATTCTGAAAATATGTTAATCATGCCAGGAAGTGGTCGAAATCCACTCTAATGTGGTGGAAATTGACTTAAATTGGTTTGTTTGGCCAAACTAAAACCGAAATTGACTCGGATGAAACTGGTATATGAGTATCCCAAAAAGTGGTCAAAGTTCATGTATCTTATGATACTATGTTAATAATGCCAGGATGTGGTCGAAATCCACTCTAAAGTGGTGGAAATTGACTTAAACTGGTTTGTTTGGCCAAACTAAAACCGAAATTGACTCGGATGAAACTGGTATATAAGGATCCCAAAAAGTGGTCAAAGTTCATGTATATTATGATAATATGTTAATCATGCCAGGATGTGGTCGAAATCCAATCTAAAGTGGTGGAAAGTGACTTAAATTGGTTACTTTGGCCAAACTAGAGCCGAAATTGACTCGGATGAAACTGTTATTGGATGACCCCCAAAAATGGTCATAGTTGATGTATCTTATGATAATATGTTAATCATGCCAAGAAGTGTTCGAAATCCACTCTAATGTGGTGGAAATTGACTTAAATTGGTTTGATTGGCTAAACTAAAACCGAAATTTACTCGGATGAAACTGGTATATGAGGATCCCAAAAAGAGGTCAAATTTCAAGTATATTATGATAATACGTTAATCATGCCAGGATGTGGTCGAAATCCACTCTAAAGTGGTGGAAAGTGACTTAAATTGGTTAGTTTGGCCAAACTAGAGCCGAAATGGACTCGGGTGAAACTGTTATCGGAGGACCCTAAAAAATGGTAATAGTTGATGTAAATTCTGAAAATATGTTAATCATGCCAGGAAGTGGTCGAAATCCACTCTAATGTGGTGGAAATTGACTTAAATTGGTTTGTTTGGCCAAACTAAAACCGAAATTGACTCGGATGAAACTGGTATATGAGTATCCCAAAAAGTGGTCAAAGTTCATGTATATTATGATAATATGTTAATCATGCCCTGATGTGGTGGAAATCCACTCTAATATGGTGGAAAGTGACTTAAATTGGTGAGTTGGCCAAACTAGAGCCGAAATGGACTCGGATCGAACTGTTATCAGAAGACCCCAAAAAGTGGTCAAAGTTGATGTAAATTATGATAATATGATAATCATGCCAGGATGAGCTCGAATTCCACTCTAATGTGGTGGAAAGTTACTTAAATTGGTTAGTTTAGCCAAACTAGAGCCATAATTGACTTGAATGAAACTGGTATTAGAGGACCCCAAAAAGTGGTCAAAGATGATGTAAATTATGATAATATATTAATCATGCCAGGATGTGGTCGAAATCCACTCTAATGTGGTGGAAAGTGACTTAAATTGGTTACTTTGGCCAAACTAGAGCCGAAATTGACTCGGATGAAAGTGTTATTGGAGGACCCCCAAAAATGGTCATAGTTGATGTATCTTATGATAATATGTTAATCATGCCAGGAATTGGTCGAAATCCACTCTAATGTGGTGGAAATTGACTTAAATTGGTTTGTTTAGCCAAACTAAAACCGAAATTGACTCGGATGAAACTGGTATATGAGTATCCCAAAAAGTGGTCAAAGTTCATGTATATTATGATACTATGTTAATCATGCCAGGATGTGGTCGAAATCCACTCTAAAGTGGTGGAAAGTGACTTAAATTGGTTACTTTGGCCAAACCAGAGCCGAAATTGACTCGGATGAAACTGTTATTGGAGGACCCCCAAAAATGGTCATAGTTGATGTATCTTATGATAATATGTTAATCATGCCAGGAAGTGGTCGAAATCCACTCTAATGTGGTGGAAATTGACTTAAATTGGTTTGTTTAGCCAAACTAAAACCGAAATTGACTCGGATGAAACTGGTATATGAGTATCCCAAAAAGTGGTCAAAGTTCATGTATATTATGATACTATGTTAATCATGCCAGGATGTGGTCGAAATCCACTCTAAAGTGGTGGAAATTGACTTAAACTGGTTTGTTTGGCCAAACTAAAACCGAAATTGACTCGGATGAAACTGGTATATAAGGATCCCAAAAAGTGGTCAATGTTCATGTATATTATGATAATATGTTAATCATGCCAGGATGTGGTCGAAATCCAATCTAAAGTGGTGGAAAGTGACTTAAATTGGTTACTTTGGCCAAACCAGAGACGAAATTGACTCGGAATAAACTGTTATTGGAGGACCCCCAAAAATGGTCATAGTTGATGTATCTTATGATAATATGTTAATCATGCCAAGAAGTGTTCGAAATCCACTCTAATGTGGTGGAAACTGACTTAAATTGGTTTGATTGGCTAAACTAAAACCGAAATTGACTCGGATGAAACTGGTATATGAGGATCCCAAAAAGAGGTCAAATTTCAAGTATATTATGATAATACGTTAATCATGCCAGGATGTGGTCGAAATCCACTCTAAAGTGGTGGAAAGTGACTTAAATTGGTTAGTTTGGCCAAACTAGAGCCGAAATGGACTCGGGTGAAACTGTTATCGGAGGACCCCAAAAAATGGTAATAGTTGATGTAAATTCTGAAAATATGTTAATCATGCCAGGAAGTGGTCGAAATCCACTCTAATGTGGTGGAAATTGACTTAAATTGGTTTGTTTGGCCAAACTAAAACCGAAATTGACTCGGATGAAACTGGTATATGAGTATCCCAAAAAGTGGTCAAAGTTCATGTATATTATGATAATATGTTAATCATGCCAGGATGTGGTGGAAATCCACTCTAATATGGTGGAAAGTGACTTAAATTGGTGAGTTGGCCAAACTAGAGCCGAAATGGACTCGGATCGAACTGTTATCAGAAGACCCCAAAAAGTGGTCAAAGTTGATGTAAATTATGATAATATGATAATCATGCCAGGATGAGCTCGAATTCCACTCTAATGTGGTGGAAAGTTACTTAAATTGGTTAGTTTAGCCAAACTTGAGCCGAAATTGACTCGAATGAAACTGTTATTGGAGGACCCCCAAAAATGGTCGTAGTTGATGTATCTTATGATAATATGTTAATCATGCCAAGAAGTGTTCGAAATCCACTCTAATGTGGGGGAAATTGACTTAAATTGGTTTGATTGGCTAAACTAAAACCGAAATTTACTCGGATGAAACTGGTATATAAGGATCCCAAAAGAAGTCAAATTTCAAGTATATTATGATAATATGTTAATCATGCCAGGATGTGGTCGAAATCCACTCTAAAGTGGTGGAAAGTGTCTTAAATTGGTTAGTTTGGCCAAACTAGAGCCAAAATGGACTCGGGTGAAACTGTTATCGGAGGACCCCAAAAAATGGTAATAGTTGATGTAAATTCTGAAAATATGTTAATCATGCCAGGAAGTGGTCGAAATCCACTCTAATGTGGTGGAAATTGACTTAAATTGGTTTGTTTGGCCAAACTAAAACCGAAATTGACTCGGATGAAACTGGTATATGAGTATCCCAAAAAGTGGTCAAAGTTCATGTATCTTATGATACTATGTTAATAATGCCAGGATGTGGTCGAAATCCACTCTAAAGTGGTGGAAATTGACTTAAACTGGTTTGTTTGGCCAAACTAAAACCGAAATTGACTCGGATGAAACTGGTATATAAGGATCCCAAAAAGTGGTCAAAGTTCATGTATATTATGATAATATGTTAATCATGCCAGGATGTGGTCGAAATCCAATCTAAAGTGGTGGAAAGTGACTTAAATTGGTTACTTTGGCCAAACTAGAGCCGAAATTGACTCGGATGAAACTGTTATTGGATGACCCCCAAAAATGGTCATAGTTGATGTATCTTATGATAATATGTTAATCATGCCAAGAAGTGTTCGAAATCCACTCTAATGTGGTGGAAATTGACTTAAATTGGTTTGATTGGCTAAACTAAAACCGAAATTTACTCGGATGAAACTGGTATATGAGGATCCCAAAAAGAGGTCAAATTTCAAGTATATTATGATAATACGTTAATCATGCCAGGATGTGGTCGAAATCCACTCTAAAGTGGTGGAAAGTGACTTAAATTGGTTAGTTTGGCCAAACTAGAGCCGAAATGGACTCGGGTGAAACTGTTATCGGAGGACCCTAAAAAATGGTAATAGTTGATGTAAATTCTGAAAATATGTTAATCATGCCAGGAAGTGGTCGAAATCCACTCTAATGTGGTGGAAATTGACTTAAATTGGTTTGTTTGGCCAAACTAAAACCGAAATTGACTCGGATGAAACTGGTATATGAGTATCCCAAAAAGTGGTCAAAGTTCATGTATATTATGATAATATGTTAATCATGCCCTGATGTGGTGGAAATCCACTCTAATATGGTGGAAAGTGACTTAAATTGGTGAGTTGGCCAAACTAGAGCCGAAATGGACTCGGATCGAACTGTTATCAGAAGACCCCAAAAAGTGGTCAAAGTTGATGTAAATTATGATAATATGATAATCATGCCAGGATGAGCTCGAATTCCACTCTAATGTGGTGGAAAGTTACTTAAATTGGTTAGTTTAGCCAAACTAGAGCCATAATTGACTTGAATGAAACTGGTATTAGAGGACCCCAAAAAGTGGTCAAAGATGACGTAAATTATGATAATATATTAATCATGCCAGGATGTGGTCGAAATCCACTCTAATGTGGTGGAAAGTGACTTAAATTGGTTACTTTGGCCAAACTAGAGCCGAAATTGACTCGAATGAAACTGTTATTGGAGGACCCCCAAAAATGGTCATAGTTGATGTATCTTATGATAATATGTTAATCATGCCAGGAAGTGGTCGAAATCCACTCTAATGTGGTGGAAATTGACTTAAATTGGTTTGTTTAGCCAAACTAAAACCGAAATTGACTCGGATGAAACTGGTATATGAGTATCCCAAAAAGTGGTCAAAGTTCATGTATATTATGATAATATGTTAATCATGCCAGGATGTGGTCGAAATCCAATCTAAAGTGGTGGAAAGTGACTTAAATTGGTTACTTTGGCCAAACCAGAGCCGAAATTGACTCGGATGAAACTGTTATTGGAGGACCCCAAAAAATGGTCATAGTTGATGTATCTTATGATATTATGTTAATCATGCCAGGAAGTGGTCGAAATCCACTTTAATGTGGTGGAAATTGACTTAAATTGGTTTGTTTAGCCAAACTAAAACCGAAATTGACTCGGATGAAACTGGTATATGAGTATCCCAAAAAGTGGTCAAAGTTCATGTATATTATGATACTATGTTAATCATGCCAGGATGTGGTCGAAATCCACTCTAAAGTGGTGGAAATTGACTTAAACTGGTTTGTTTGGCCAAACTAAAACCGAAATTGACTCGGATGAAACTGGTATATAAGGATCCCAAAAAGTGGTCAATGTTCATGTATATTATGATAATATGTTAATCATGCCAGGATGTGGTCGAAATCCAATCTAAAGTGGTGGAAAGTGACTTAAATTGGTTACTTTGGCCAAACCAGAGCCGAAATTGACTCGGAATAAACTGTTATTGGAGGACCCCCAAAAATGGTCATAGTTGATGTATCTTATGATAATATGTTAATCATGCCAAGAAGTGTTCGAAATCCACTCTAATGTGGTGGAAATTGACTTAAATTGGTTTGATTGGCTAAACTAAAACCGAAATTGACTCGGATGAAACTGGTATATGAGGATCCCAAAAAGAGGTCAAATTTCAAGTATATTATGATAATACGTTAATCATGCCAGGATGTGGTCGAAATCCACTCTAAAGTGGTGGAAAGTGACTTAAATTGGTTAGTTTGGCCAAACTAGAGCCGAAATGGACTCGGGTGAAACTGTTATCGGAGGACCCCAAAAAATGGTAATAGTTGATGTAAATTCTGAAAATATGTTAATCATGCCAGGAAGTGGTCGAAATCCACTCTAATGTGGTGGAAATTGACTTAAATTGGTTTGTTTGGCCAAACTAAAACCGAAATTGACTCGGATGAAACTGGTATATGAGTATCCCAAAAAGTGGTCAAAGTTCATGTATATTATGATAATATGTTAATCATGCCAGGATGTGGTGGAAATCCACTCTAATATGGTGGAAAGTGACTTAAATTGGTGAGTTGGCCAAACTAGAGCCGAAATGGACTCGGATCGAACTTTTATCAGAAGACCCCAAAAAGTGGTCAAAGTTGATGTAAATTATGATAATATGATAATCATGCCAGGATGAGCTCGAATTCCACTCTAATGTGGTGGAAAGTTACTTAAATTGGTTAGTTTAGCCAAACTAGAGCCATAATTGACTTGAATGAAACTGGTATTAGAGGACCCCAAAAAGTGGTCAAAGATGATGTAAATTATGATAATATATTAATCATGCCAGGATGTGGTCGAAATCTACTCTAATGTGGTGGAAAGTGACTTAAATTGGTTACTTTGGCCAAACTAGAGCCGAAATTGACTCGGATGAAACTGTTATTGGAGGACCCCCAAAAATGGTCATAGTTGATGTATCTTATGATAATATGTTAATCATGCCAGGAAGTGGTCGAAATCCACTCTAATGTGGTGGAAATTGACTTAAATTGGTTTGTTTAGCCAAACTAAAACCGAAATTGACTCGGATGAAACTGGTATATGAGTATCCCAAAAAGTGGTCAAAGTTCATGTATATTATGATACTATGTTAATCATGCCAGGATGTGGTCGAAATCCACTCTAAAGTGGTGGAAATTGACTTAAACTGGTTTGTTTGGCCAAACTAAAACCGAAATTGACTCGAATGAAACTGGTATATAAGGATCCCAAAAAGTGGTCAAAGTTCATGTATATTATGATAATATGTTAATCATGCCAGGATGTGGTCGAAATCCAATCTAAAGTGGTGGAAAGTGACTTAAATTGGTTACTTTGGCCAAACCAGAGCCGAAATTGACTCGGATGAAACTGTTATTGGAGGACCCCCAAAAATGGTCATAGTTGATGTATCTTATGATAATATGTTAATCATGCCAGGAAGTGGTCGAAATCCACTCTAATGTGGTGGAAATTGAATTAAATTGGTTTGTTTAGCCAAACTAAAACCGAAATTGACTCGGATGAAACTGGTATATGAGTATCCCAAAAAGTGGTCAAAGTTCATGTATATTATGATAATATGTTAATCATGCCAGGATGTGGTCGAAATCCAATCTAAAGTGGTGGAAAGTGACTTAAATTGGTTACTTTGGCCAAACCAGAGCCGAAATTGACTCGGATGAAACTGTTATTGGAGGACCCCAAAAAATGGTCATAGTTGATGTATCTTATGATATTATGTTAATCATGCCAGGAAGTGGTCGAAATCCACTCTAATGTGGTGGAAATTGACTTAAATTGGTTTGTTTAGCCAAACTAAAACCGATATTGACTCGGATGAAACTGGTATTTGAGTATCCCAAAAAGTGGTCAAAGTTCATGTATATTATGATACTATGTTAATCATGCCAGGATGTGGTCGAAATCCACTCTAAAGTGGTGGAAATTGACTTAAACTGGTTTGTTTGGCCAAACTAAAACCGAAATTGACTCGGATGAAACTGGTATATAAGGATCCCAAAAAGTGGTCAATGTTCATGTATATTATGATAATATGTTAATCATGCCAGGATGTGGTCGAAATCCAATCTAAAGTGGTGGAAAGTGACTTAAATTGGTTACTTTGGCCAAACCAGAGCCGAAATTGACTCGGAATAAACTGTTATTGGAGGACCCCCAAAAATGGTCATAGTTGATGTATCTTATGATAATATGTTAATCATGCCAAGAAGTGTTCGAAATCCACTCTAATGTGGTGGAAATTGACTTAAATTGGTTTGATTGGCTAAACTAAAACCGAAATTGACTCGGATGAAACTGGTATATGGGGATCCCAAAAAGAGGTCAAATTTCAAGTATATTATGATAATATGTTAATCATGCCAGGATGTGGTCGAAATCCACTCTAAAGTGGTGGAAAGTGACTTAAATTGGTTAGTTTGGCCAAACTAGAGCCGAAATGGACTCGGGTGAAACTGTTATTGGAGGACCCCAAAAAATGGTAATAGTTTATGTAAATTCTGAAAATATGTTAATCATGCCAGGAAGTGGTCGAAATCCACTCTAATGTGGTGGAAATTGACTTAAATTGGTTTGTTTGGCCAAACTAAAACCGAAATTGACTCGGATGAAACTGGTATATGAGTATCCCAAAAAGTGGTCAAAGTTCATGTATATTATGATAATATGTTAATCATGCCAGGATGTGGTGGAAATCCACTCTAATATGGTGGAAAGTGACTTAAATTGGTGAGTTGGCCAAACTAGAGCCGAAATGGACTCGGATCGAACTTTTATCAGAAGACCCCAAAAAGTGGTCAAAGTTGATGTAAATTATGATAATATGATAATCATGCCAGGATGAGCTCGAATTCCACTCTAATGTGGTGGAAAGTTACTTAAATTGGTTAGTTTAGCCAAACTAGAGCCATAATTGACTTGAATGAAACTGGTATTAGAGGACCCCAAAAAGTGGTCAAAGATGATGTAAATTATGATAATATATTAATCATGCCAGGATGTGGTCGAAATCCACTCTAATGTGGTGGAAAGTGACTTAAATTGGTTACTTTGGCCAAACTAGAGCCGAAATTGACTCGGATGAAACTGTTATTGGAGGACCCCCAAAAATGGTCATAGTTGATGTATCTTATGATAATATGTTAATCATGCCAGGAAGTGGTCGAAATCCACTCTAATGTGGTGGAAATTGACTTAAATTGGTTTGTTTAGCCAAACTAAAACCGAAATTGACTCGGATGAAACTGGTATATGAGTATCCCAAAAAGTGGTCAAAGTTCATGTATATTATGATACTATGTTAATCATGCCAGGATGTGGTCGAAATCCACTCTAAAGTGGTGGAAATTGACTTAAACTGGTTTGTTTGGCCAAACTAAAACCGAAATTGACTCGAATGAAACTGGTATATAAGGATCCCAAAAAGTGGTCAAAGTTCATGTATATTATGATAATATGCTAATCATGCCAGGATGTGGTCGAAATCCAATCTAAAGTGGTGGAAAGTGACTTAAATTGGTTACTTTGGCCAAACCAGAGCCGAAATTGACTCGGATGAAACTGTTATTGGAGGACCCCCAAAAATGGTCATAGTTGATGTATCTTATGATAATATGTTAATCATGCCAGGAAGTGGTCGAAATCCACTCTAATGTTGTGGAAATTGACTTAAATTGGTTTGTTTAGCCAAACTAAAACCGAAATTGACTCGGATGAAACTGGTATATGAGTATCCCAAAAAGTGGTCAAAGTTCATGTATATTATGATAATATGTTAATCATGCCAGGATGTGGCCGAAATCCAATCTAAAGTGGTGGAAAGTGACTTAAATTGGTTACTTTGGCCATACCAGAGCCGAAATTGACTCGGATGAAACTGTTATTGGAGGACCCCAAAAAATGGTCATAGTTGATGTATCTTATGATATTATGTTAATCATGCCAGGAAGTGGTCGAAATCCACTCTAATGTGGTGGAAATTGACTTAAATTGGTTTGTTTAGCCAAACTAAAACCGATATTGACTCGGATGAAACTGGTATTTGAGTATCCCAAAAAGTGGTCAAAGTTCATGTATATTATGATACTATGTTAATCATGCCAGGATGTGGTCGAAATCCACTCTAAAGTGGTGGAAATTGACTTAAACTGGTTTGTTTGGCCAAACTAAAACCGAAATTGACTCGGATGAAACTGGTATATAAGGATCCCAAAAAGTGGTCAATGTTCATGTATATTATGATAATATGTTAATCATGCCAGGATGTGGTCGAAATCCAATCTAAAGTGGTGGAAAGTGACTTAAATTGGTTACTTTGGCCAAACCAGAGCCGAAATTGACTCGGAATAAACTGTTATTGGAGGACCCCCAAAAATGGTCATAGTTGATGTATCTTATGATAATATGTTAATCATGCCAAGAAGTGTTCGAAATCCACTCTAATGTGGTGGAAATTGACTTAAATTGGTTTGATTGGCTAAACTAAAACCGAAATTGACTCGGATGAAACTGGTATATGGGGATCCCAAAAAGAGGTCAAATTTCAAGTATATTATGATAATATGTTAATCATGCCAGGATGTGGTCGAAATCCACTCTAAAGTGGTGGAAAGTGACTTAAATTGGTTAGTTTGGCCAAACTAGAGCCGAAATGGACTCGGGTGAAACTGTTATTGGAGGACCCCAAAAAATGGTAATAGTTTATGTAAATTCTGAAAATATGTTAATCATGCCAGGAAGTGGTCGAAATCCACTCTAATGTGGTGGAAATTGACTTAAATTGGTTTGTTTAGCCAAACTAAAACCGAAATTGACTCGGATGAAACTGGTATATGAGTATCCCAAAAAGTGGTCAAAGTTCATGTATATTATGATAATATGTTAATCATGCCAGGATGTGGTCGAAATCCAATCTAAAGTGGTGGAAAGTGACTTAAATTGGTTACTTTGGCCAAACCAGAGCCGAAATTGACTCGGATGAAACTGTTATTGGAGGACCCCAAAAAATGGTCATAGTTGATGTATCTTATGATATTATGTTAATCATGCCAGGAAGTGGTCGAAATCCACTCTAATGTGGTGGAAATTGACTTAAATTGGTTTGTTTAGCCAAACTAAAACCGATATTGACTCGGATGAAACTGGTATTTGAGTATCCCAAAAAGTGGTCAAAGTTCATGTATATTATGATACTATGTTAATCATGCCAGGATGTGGTCGAAATCCACTCTAAAGTGGTGGAAATTGACTTAAACTGGTTTGTTTGGCCAAACTAAAACCGAAATTGACTCGGATGAAACTGGTATATAAGGATCCCAAAAAGTGGTCAATGTTCATGTATATTATGATAATATGTTAATCATGCCAGGATGTGGTCGAAATCCAATCTAAAGTGGTGGAAAGTGACTTAAATTGGTTACTTTGGCCAAACCAGAGCCGAAATTGACTCGGAATAAACTGTTATTGGAGGACCCCCAAAAATGGTCATAGTTGATGTATCTTATGATAATATGTTAATCATGCCAAGAAGTGTTCGAAATCCACTCTAATGTGGTGGAAATTGACTTAAATTGGTTTGATTGGCTAAACTAAAACCGAAATTGACTCGGATGAAACTGGTATATGGGGATCCCAAAAAGAGGTCAAATTTCAAGTATATTATGATAATATGTTAATCATGCCAGGATGTGGTCGAAATCCACTCTAAAGTGGTGGAAAGTGACTTAAATTGGTTAGTTTGGCCAAACTAGAGCCGAAATGGACTCGGGTGAAACTGTTATTGGAGGACCCCAAAAAATGGTAATAGTTTATGTAAATTCTGAAAATATGTTAATCATGCCAGGAAGTGGTCGAAATCCACTCTAATGTGGTGGAAATTGACTTAAATTGGTTTGTTTGGCCAAACTAAAACCGAAATTGACTCGGATGAAACTGGTATATGAGTATCCCAAAAAGTGGTCAAAGTTCATGTATATTATGATAATATGTTAATCATGCCAGGATGTGGTGGAAATCCACTCTAATATGGTGGAAAGTGACTTAAATTGGTGAGTTGGCCAAACTAGAGCCGAAATGGACTCGGATCGAACTTTTATCAGAAGACCCCAAAAAGTGGTCAAAGTTGATGTAAATTATGATAATATGATAATCATGCCAGGATGAGCTCGAATTCCACTCTAATGTGGTGGAAAGTTACTTAAATTGGTTAGTTTAGCCAAACTAGAGCCATAATTGACTTGAATGAAACTGGTATTAGAGGACCCCAAAAAGTGGTCAAAGATGATGTAAATTATGATAATATATTAATCATGCCAGGATGTGGTCGAAATCCACTCTAATGTGGTGGAAAGTGACTTAAATTGGTTACTTTGGCCAAACTAGAGCCGAAATTGACTCGGATGAAACTGTTATTGGAGGACCCCCAAAAATGGTCATAGTTGATGTATCTTATGATAATATGTTAATCATGCCAGGAAGTGGTCGAAATCCACTCTAATGTGGTGGAAATTGACTTAAATTGGTTTGTTTAGCCAAACTAAAACCGAAATTGACTCGGATGAAACTGGTATATGAGTATCCCAAAAAGTGGTCAAAGTTCATGTATATTATGATACTATGTTAATCATGCCAGGATGTGGTCGAAATCCACTCTAAAGTGGTGGAAATTGACTTAAACTGGTTTGTTTGGCCAAACTAAAACCGAAATTGACTCGAATGAAACTGGTATATAAGGATCCCAAAAAGTGGTCAAAGTTCATGTATATTATGATAATATGCTAATCATGCCAGGATGTGGTCGAAATCCAATCTAAAGTGGTGGAAAGTGACTTAAATTGGTTACTTTGGCCAAACCAGAGCCGAAATTGACTCGGATGAAACTGTTATTGGAGGACCCCCAAAAATGGTCATAGTTGATGTATCTTATGATAATATGTTAATCATGCCAGGAAGTGGTCGAAATCCACTCTAATGTTGTGGAAATTGACTTAAATTGGTTTGTTTAGCCAAACTAAAACCGAAATTGACTCGGATGAAACTGGTATATGAGTATCCCAAAAAGTGGTCAAAGTTCATGTATATTATGATAATATGTTAATCATGCCAGGATGTGGTCGAAATCCAATCTAAAGTGGTGGAAAGTGACTTAAATTGGTTACTTTGGCCAAACCAGAGCCGAAATTGACTCGGATGAAACTGTTATTGGAGGACCCCAAAAAATGGTCATAGTTGATGTATCTTATGATATTATGTTAATCATGCCAGGAAGTGGTCGAAATCCACTCTAATGTGGTGGAAATTGACTTAAATTGGTTTGTTTAGCCAAACTAAAACCGATATTGACTCGGATGAAACTGGTATTTGAGTATCCCAAAAAGTGGTCAAAGTTCATGTATATTATGATACTATGTTAATCATGCCAGGATGTGGTCGAAATCCACTCTAAAGTGGTGGAAATTGACTTAAACTGGTTTGTTTGGCCAAACTAAAACCGAAATTGACTCGGATGAAACTGGTATATAAGGATCCCAAAAAGTGGTCAATGTTCATGTATATTATGATAATATGTTAATCATGCCAGGATGTGGTCGAAATCCAATCTAAAGTGGTGGAAAGTGACTTAAATTGGTTACTTTGGCCAAACCAGAGCCGAAATTGACTCGGAATAAACTGTTATTGGAGGACCCCCAAAAATGGTCATAGTTGATGTATCTTATGATAATATGTTAATCATGCCAAGAAGTGTTCGAAATCCACTCTAATGTGGTGGAAATTGACTTAAATTGGTTTGATTGGCTAAACTAAAACCGAAATTGACTCGGATGAAACTGGTATATGGGGATCCCAAAAAGAGGTCAAATTTCAAGTATATTATGATAATATGTTAATCATGCCAGGATGTGGTCGAAATCCACTCTAAAGTGGTGGAAAGTGACTTAAATTGGTTAGTTTGGCCAAACTAGAGCCGAAATGGACTCGGGTGAAACTGTTATTGGAGGACCCCAAAAAATGGTAATAGTTTATGTAAATTCTGAAAATATGTTAATCATGCCAGGAAGTGGTCGAAATCCACTCTAATGTGGTGGAAATTGACTTAAATTGGTTTGTTTGGCCAAACTAAAACCGAAATTGACTCGGATGAAACTGGTATATGAGTATCCCAAAAAGTGGTCAAAGTTCATGTATATTATGATAATATGTTAATCATGCCAGGATGTGGTGGAAATCCACTCTAATATGGTGGAAAGTGACTTAAATTGGTGAGTTGGCCAAACTAGAGCCGAAATGGACTCGGATCGAACTTTTATCAGAAGACCCCAAAAAGTGGTCAAAGTTGATGTAAATTATGATAATATGATAATCATGCCAGGATGAGCTCGAATTCCACTCTAATGTGGTGGAAAGTTACTTAAATTGGTTAGTTTAGCCAAACTAGAGCCATAATTGACTTGAATGAAACTGGTATTAGAGGACCCCAAAAAGTGGTCAAAGATGATGTAAATTATGATAATATATTAATCATGCCAGGATGTGGTCGAAATCCACTCTAATGTGGTGGAAAGTGACTTAAATTGGTTACTTTGGCCAAACTAGAGCCGAAATTGACTCGGATGAAACTGTTATTGGAGGACCCCCAAAAATGGTCATAGTTGATGTATCTTATGATAATATGTTAATCATGCCAGGAAGTGGTCGAAATCCACTCTAATGTGGTGGAAATTGACTTAAATTGGTTTGTTTAGCCAAACTAAAACCGAAATTGACTCGGATGAAACTGGTATATGAGTATCCCAAAAAGTGGTCAAAGTTCATGTATATTATGATACTATGTTAATCATGCCAGGATGTGGTCGAAATCCACTCTAAAGTGGTGGAAATTGACTTAAACTGGTTTGTTTGGCCAAACTAAAACCGAAATTGACTCGAATGAAACTGGTATATAAGGATCCCAAAAAGTGGTCAAAGTTCATGTATATTATGATAATATGCTAATCATGCCAGGATGTGGTCGAAATCCAATCTAAAGTGGTGGAAAGTGACTTAAATTGGTTACTTTGGCCAAACCAGAGCCGAAATTGACTCGGATGAAACTGTTATTGGAGGACCCCCAAAAATGGTCATAGTTGATGTATCTTATGATAATATGTTAATCATGCCAGGAAGTGGTCGAAATCCACTCTAATGTTGTGGAAATTGACTTAAATTGGTTTGTTTAGCCAAACTAAAACCGAAATTGACTCGGATGAAACTGGTATATGAGTATCCCAAAAAGTGGTCAAAGTTCATGTATATTATGATAATATGTTAATCATGCCAGGATGTGGCCGAAATCCAATCTAAAGTGGTGGAAAGTGACTTAAATTGTTTACTTTGGCCATACCAGAGCCGAAATTGACTCGGATGAAACTGTTATTGGAGGACCCCAAAAAATGGTCATAGTTGATGTATCTTATGATATTATGTTAATCATGCCAGGAAGTGGTCGAAATCCACTCTAATGTGGTGGAAATTGACTTAAATTGGTTTGTTTAGCCAAACTAAAACCGATATTGACTCGGATGAAACTGGTATTTGAGTATCCCAAAAAGTGGTCAAAGTTCATGTATATTATGATACTATGTTAATCATGCCAGGATGTGGTCGAAATCCACTCTAAAGTGGTGGAAATTGACTTAAACTGGTTTGTTTGGCCAAACTAAAACCGAAATTGACTCGGATGAAACTGGTATATAAGGATCCCAAAAAGTGGTCAATGTTCATGTATATTATGATAATATGTTAATCATGCCAGGATGTGGTCGAAATCCAATCTAAAGTGGTGGAAAGTGACTTAAATTGGTTACTTTGGCCAAACCAGAGCCGAAATTGACTCGGAATAAACTGTTATTGGAGGACCCCCAAAAATGGTCATAGTTGATGTATCTTATGATAATATGTTAATCATGCCAAGAAGTGTTCGAAATCCACTCTAATGTGGTGGAAATTGACTTAAATTGGTTTGATTGGCTAAACTAAAACCGAAATTGACTCGGATGAAACTGGTATATGGGGATCCCAAAAAGAGGTCAAATTTCAAGTATATTATGATAATATGTTAATCATGCCAGGATGTGGTCGAAATCCACTCTAAAGTGGTGGAAAGTGACTTAAATTGGTTAGTTTGGCCAAACTAGAGCCGAAATGGACTCGGGTGAAACTGTTATTGGAGGACCCCAAAAAATGGTAATAGTTTATGTAAATTCTGAAAATATGTTAATCATGCCAGGAAGTGGTCGAAATCCACTCTAATGTGGTGGAAATTGACTTAAATTGGTTTGTTTGGCCAAACTAAAACCGAAATTGACTCGGATGAAACTGGTATATGAGTATCCCAAAAAGTGGCCAAAGTTCATGTATATTATGATAATATGTTAATCATGCCAGGATGTGGTGGAAATCCACTCTAATGTGGTGGAAAGTGACTTAAATTGGTGAGTTGGCCAAACTAGAGCCGAAATGGACTCGGATGGAACTGTTATCAGAAGACCCCAAAAAGTGGTCAAAGTTGATGTAAATTATGATAATATGATAATCATGCCAGGATGTGCTCGAATTCCACTCTAATGTGGTGGAAAGTTACTTAAATTGGTTAGTTTAGCCAAACTAGAGCCATAATTGACTTGAATGAAACTGGTATTAGAGGACCCCAAAAAGTGGTCAAAGTTGATGTAAATTATGATAATATATTAATCATGCCAGGATGTGGTCGAAATCCACTCTAATGTGGGGGAAAGTGACTTAAATTGGTTACTTTGGCCAAACTAGAGCCGAAATTGACTCGGATGAAACTGTTATTGGAGGACCCCCAAAAATGGTCATAGTTTATGTATCTTATGATAATATGTTAATCATGCCAGGAAGTGGTCGAAATCCACTCTAATGTGGTGGAAATTGACTTAAATTGGTTTGTTTAGCCAAACTAAAACCGAAATTGACTCGGATGAAACTGGTATATGAGTATCCCAAAAAGTGGTCAAAGTTCATGTATATTATGATACTATGTTAATCATGCCAGGATGTGGTCGAAATCCACTCTAAAGTGGTGGAAATTGACTTAAACTGGTTTGTTTGGCCAAACTAAAACCGAAATTGACTCGGATGAAACTGGTATATAAGGATCCCAAAAAGTGGTCAAAGTTCATGTATATTATGATAATATGTTAATCATGCCAGGATGTGGTCGAAATCCAATCTAAAGTGGTGGAAAGTGACTTAAATTGGTTACTTTGGCCAAACCAGAGCCGAAATTGACTCGGATGAAACTGTTATTGGAGGACCCCCAAAAATGGTCATAGTTGATGTATCTTATGATAATATGTTAATCATGCCAAGAAGTGTTCGAAATCCACTCTAATGTGGTGGAAACTGACTTAAATTGGTTTGATTGGCTAAACTAAAACCGAAATTGACTCGGATGAAACTGGTATATGAGGATCCCAAATAGAGGTCAAATTTCAAGTATATTATGATAATATGTTAATCATGCCAGGATGTGGTCGAAATCCACTCTAAAGTGGTGGAAAGTGACTTAAATTGGTTAGTTTGGCCAAACTAGAGCCGAAATGGACTCGGGTGAAACTGTTATTGGAGGACCCCAAAAAATGGTAATAGTTGATGTAAATTCTGAAAATATGTTAATCATGCCAGGAAGTGGTCGAAATCCACTCTAATGTGGTGGAAATTGACTTAAATTGGTTTGTTTGGCCGAACTAAAACCGAAATTCACTCGGATGAAACTGATATATGAGTATCGCAAAAAGTGGTCAAAGTTCAGGTATATTATGATAATATGTTAATCATGCCAGGATGTGGTCGAAATCCACTCTAATGTGGTGGAAAGTGACTTAAATTGGTGAGTTGGCCAAACTAGAGCCGAAATGGACTCGGATGGAACTGGTATCAGAAGACCCCAAAAAGGGGTCAAAGTTGATGTAAATTATGATAATATGATAATCATGCCAGGATATGCTCGAATTCCACTCTAATGTGGTGGAAAGTTACTTAAATTGGTTAGTTTAGCCAAACTAGAGCCATAATTGACTTGAATGAAACTGGTATTAGAGGACCCCAAAAAGTGGTCAAAGTTGATGTAAATTATGATAATATATTAATCATGCCAGGATGTGGTCGAAATCCACTCTAATGTGGGGGAAAGTGACTTAAATTGTTTACTTTGGCCAAACTAGAGCCGAAATTGACTCGGATGAAACTGTTATTGGAGGACCCCCAAAAATGGTCATAGTTGATGTATCTTATGATAATATGTTAATCATGCCAGGAAGTGGTCGAAATCCACTCTAATGTGGTGGAAATTGACTTAAATTGGTTTGTTTAGCCAAACTCAAACCGAAATTGACTCGGATGAAACTGGTATATGAGTATCCCAAAAAGTGGTCAAAGTTCATGTATATTATGATACTATGTTAATCATGCCAGGATGTGGTCGAAATCCACTCTAAAGTGGTGGAAATTGACTTAAACTGGTTTTTTTGGCCAAACTAAAACCGAAATTGACTCGGATGAAACTGGTATATAAGGATCCCAAAAAGTGGTCAAAGTTCATGTATATTATGATAATATGTTAATCATGTCAGGATGTGGTCGAAATCCAATCTAAAGTGGTGGAAAGTGACTTAAATTGGTTACTTTGGCCGAACCAGAGCCGAAATTGACTCGGATGAAACTGTTATTGGAGGACCCCCAAAAATGGTCATAGTTGATGTATCTTATGATAATATGTTAATCATGCCAAGAAGTGTTCGAAATCCACTCTAATGTGGTGGAAATTGACTTAAATTGGTTTGATTGGCTAAACTAAAACCGAAATTGACTCGGATAAAACTGGTATATGAGGATCCCAAAAAGAGGTCAAATTTCAAGTATATTATGATAATATGTTAATCATGCCAGGATGTGGTCGAAATCCACTCTAAAGTGGTGGAAAGTGACTTAAATTGGTTAGTTTGGCCAAACTAGAGCCGAAATGGACTCGGGTGAAACTGTTATTGGAGGACCCCAAAAAATGGTAATAGTTGATGTAAATTCTGAAAATATGTTAATCATGCCAGGAAGTGGTCGAAATCCACTCTAATGTGGTGGAAATTGACTTAAATTGGTTTGTTTGGCCAAACTAAAACCGAAATTCACTCGGATGAAACTGGTATATGAGTATCGCAAAAAGTGGTCAAAGTTCAGGTATATTATGATAATATGTTAATCATGCCAGGATGTGGTCGAAATCCACTCTAATGTGGTGGAAAGTGACTTAAATTGGTGAGTTGGCCAAACTAGAGCCGAAATGGACTCGGATGGAACTGGTATCAGAAGACCCCAAAAAGGGGTCAAAGTTGATGTAAATTATGATAATATGATAATCATGCCAGGATGTGCTCGAATTCCACTCTAATGTGGTGGAAAGTTACTTAAATTGGTTAGTTTAGCCAAACTAGAGCCATAATTGACTTGAATGAAACTGGTATTAGAGGACCCCAAAAAGTGGTCAAAGTTGATGTAAATTATGATAATATATTAATCATGCCAGGATGTGGTCGAAATCCACTCTAATGTGGGGGAAAGTGACTTAAATTGTTTACTTTGGCCAAACTAGAGCCGAAATTGACTCGAATGAAACTGTTATTGGAGGACCCCCAAAAATGGTCATAGTTGATGTATCTTATGATAATGTCACTTTCCAATACATTAGAGTGGATTTCGACCACATCCTGGCATGATTAATATATTATCATAATTTACATCAACTTTGACCATTTTTTGGGGACCTCTGATACCAGTTTCATCCAAGTCAATTATGGCTCTAGTTTGGCTAAACTAACCAATTTAAGTAACTTTCCACCACATTAGAGTGGAATTCGAGCACATCCTGGCATGATTATCATATTATCATAATTTACATCAACTTTGACCACTTTTTGGGGTCCTCTGATACCAGTTCCATCCGAGTCAATATCGGCTCTAGTTTGGCCAACTCACCAATTTAAGTCAATTTCCACCACATTAGAGTGGATTTCGACCACATCCTGGCATGATTAACATAATATCATAATATACATGAACTTTGACCACTTTTTGGGATCCTCATATACCAGTTTCATTCGAGTCAATTTCGGTTTTAGTTTGGCCAAACAAACCAGTTTAAGTCAATTTCCACCACATTAGAGTGGATGATTTCGAACACTTCTTGGCATGATTAACATATTATCATAATATACATGAACTTTGACCAGTTTTTGGGATACTCATATACCAGTTTCATCCGAGTCAATTTCAGTTTTAGTTTGGCCAAACAAACCAATTTAAGTCAATTTCCACCACATTAGAGTGGATTTCGACCACTACCTGGCATGATTAACATATTTTCAGAATTTACATCAACTATTACCATTTTTTGGGGTCCTCCAATAATAGTTTCACCCGAGTCCATTTCGGCTCTAGTTTGGCCAAATTAACCAATTTAAGTCACTTTCCACCACTTTAGAGTGGATTTCGACCACATCCTGCTATGATTAAAATATTATCATAATATACTTGAAATTTGACCTCTTTTTGGGATCCTCATATACCAGTTTCATCCGAGTCAATTTCGGTTTTAGTTTAGCCAATCAAACCAATTTAAGTCAATTTCCACCACATTAGATTGGATTTCGAACACTTCTTGGCATGATTTACATATTATCATAAGATAAATCAACTATGACCATTTTTGGGGGTCCTCCAATAACAGTTTCATCCGAGTCAATTTCGGCTCTAGTTTGGCCAAAGTAACCAATTTAAGTCACTTTCCACCACTTTAGAGTGGATTTCGACCACATCCTGGCATGATTAACATATTATCATAATATACTTGAAATTTGACCTCTTTTTGGGATCCTCATATACCAGTTTCATCCGAGTAAATTTCGGTTTTAGTTTAGCCAATCAAACCAATTTAAGTCAATTTCCACCACATTAGAGTGGATGATTTCGAACACTTCTTGGCATGATTAACATATTATCATAATATACATGAACTTTGACCAGTTTTTGGGATACTCATATACCAGTTTCATCCGAGTCAATTTCGGTTTTAGTTTGGCCAAACAAACCAATTTAAGTCAATTTCCACCACATTAGAGTGGATTTCGACCACTACCTGGCATGATTAACATATTTTCAGAATTTACATCAACTATTACCATTTTTTGGGGTCCTCCAATAATAGTTTCACCCGAGTCCATTTCGGCTCTAGTTTGGCCAAATTAACCAATTTAAGTCACTTTCCACCACTTTAGAGTGAATTTCGACCACATCCTGCTATGATTAACATATTATCATAATATACTTGAAATTTGACCTCTTTTTGGGATCCTCATATACCAGTTTCATCCGAGTCAATTTCGGTTTTAGTTTAGCCAATCAAACCAATTTAAGTCAATTTCCACCACATTAGATTGGATTTCGAACACTTCTTGGCATGATTAACATATTATCATAAGATACATCAACTATGACCATTTTTGGGGGTCCTCCAATAACAGTTTCATCCGAGTCAATTTCGGCTCTAGTTTGGCCAAAGTAACCAATTTAAGTCACTTTCCACCACATTAGAGTGGATTTCGACCACATCCTGGCATGATTAATATATTATCATAATTTACATCAACTTTGACCATTTTTTGGGGACCTCTGATACCAGTTTCATCCAAGTCAATTATGGCTCTAGTTTGGCTAAACTAACCAATTTAAGTAACTTTCCACCACATTAGAGTGGAATTCGAGCACATCCTGGCATGATTATCATATTATCATAATTTACATCAACTTTGACCACTTTTTGGGGTCCTCTGATACCAGTTCCATCCGAGTCAATATCGGCTCTAGTTTGGCCAACTCACCAATTCAAGTCAATTTCCACCACATTAGAGTGGATTTCGACCACATCCTGGCATGATTAACATAATATCATAATATACATGAACTTTGACCACTTTTTGGGATCCTCATATACCAGTTTCATTCGAGTCAATTTCGGCTTTAGTTTAGTCAAACAAACCAATTTAAGTCAATTTCCACCACATTATAGTGAATTTCGACCACTTCTTGACATGATTAACATATTATCATAAAATACATCAACTATGACCATTTTTTGGGATCCTCCAATAACAGTTTCATCCGAGTCAATTTCGGCTCTAGTTTGGCCAAAGTAAGCAATTTAAGTCAATTTCCACCACTTTAGATTGGATTTCGACCACAACCTGGCATGATTAACATAGTATCATAATGTACATGAACTTTGACCACTTTTTGGGATACTCATATACCAGTTTCATCCGAGTCAATTTCGGTTTTAGTTTGGCCAAACAAACCAGTTTAAAGTCAATTTCCACCACTTTAGAGTGGATTTCGACCACATCCTGGCATGATTAACATATTATCATAATATACATGAACTTTGACCAGTTTTTGGGATACTCATATACCAGTTTCATCCGAGTCAATTTCGGTTTTAGTTTGGCCAAACAAACCAATTTAAGTCAATTTCCACCACATTAGAGTGGATTTCGACCACTTCCTGGCATGATTAACATATTTTCAGAATTTACATCAACTATTACCATTTTTTGGGGTCCTCCAATAATAGTTTCACCCGAGTCCATTTCGGCTCTAGTTTGGCCAAACTAACCAATTTAAGTCACTTTCCACCACTTTAGAGTGGATTTCGACCACATCCTGGCATGATTAACATATTATCATAATATACTTGAAATTTGACCTCTTTTTGGGATCCTCATATACCAGTTTCATCCGAGTAAATTTCGGTTTTAGTTTAGCCAATCAAACCAATTTAAGTCAATTTCCACCACATTAGAGTGGATGATTTCGAACACTTCTTGGCATGATTAACATATTATCATAAGATACATCAACTATGACCATTTTTGGGGGTCCTCCAATAACAGTTTCATCCGAGTCAATTTCGGCTCTAGTTTGGCCAAAGTAACCAATTTAAGTCACTTTCCACCACTTTAGATTGGATTTCGACCACATCCTGGCATGATTAACATATTATCATAATATACATGAACTTTGACCACTTTTTGGGATCCTTATATACCAGTTTCATCCGAGTCAATTTCGGTTTTAGTTTGGCCAAACAAACCAGTTTAAGTCAATTTCCACCACTTTAGAGTGGATGTCGACCACTTCTTGGCATGATTAACATATTATCATAAGATACATCAACTATGACCATTTTTGGGGGTCCTCCAATAACAGTTTCATCCAAGTCAATTTCGGCTCTATTTTGGCCAAAGTAACCAATTTAAGTCACTTTCCACCACTTTAGATTGGATTTCGACCACATCCTGGCATGATTAACATATTATCATAATATACTTGAAATTTGACCTCTTTTTGGGATCCTCATATACCAGTTTCATCCGAGTAAATTTCGGTTTTAGTTTAGCCAATCAAACCAATTTAAGTCAATTTCCACCACATTAGAGTGGATGATTTCGAACACTTCTTGGCATGATTAACATATTATCATAAGATACATCAACTATGACCATTTTTGGGGGTCCTCCAATAACAGTTTCATCCGAGTCAATTTCGGCTCTAGTTTGGCCAAAGTAACCAATTTAAGTCACTTTCCACCACTTTAGATTGGATTTCGACCACATCCTGGCGTGATTAACATATTATCATAATATACATGAACTTTGACCACTTTTTGGGATCCTTATATACCAGTTTCATCCGAGTCCATTTCGGCTCTAGTTTGGCCAAACTAACCAATTTAAGTCACTTTCCACCACTTTAGAGTGGATTTCGACCACTTCTTGGCATGATTAACATATTATCATAATATACTTGAAATTTGACCTCTTTTTGGGATCCTCATATACCAGTTTCATCCGAGTCAATTTCGGTTTTAGTTTAGCCAATCAAACCAATTTAAGTCAATTTCCACCACATTAGATTGGATTTCGAACACTTCTTGGCATGATTTACATATTATCATAAGATAAATCAACTATGACCATTTTTGGGGGTCCTCCAATAACAGTTTCATCTGAGTCAATTTCGGCTCTAGTTTGGCCAAAGTAACCAATTTAAGTCACTTTCCACCACTTTAGAGTGGATTTCGACCACATCCTGGCATGTTTAACATATTATCATAATATACTTGAAATTTGACCTCTTTTTGGGATCCTCATATACCAGTTTCATCCGAGTAAATTTCGGTTTTAGTTTAGCCAATCAAACCAATTTAAGTCAATTTCCACCACATTAGAGTGGATGATTTCGAACACTTCTTGGCATGATTAACATATTATCATAATATACATGAACTTTGACCAGTTTTTGGGATACTCATATACCAGTTTCATCCGAGTCAATTTCGGTTTTAGTTTGGCCAAACAAACCAATTTAAGTCAATTTCCACCACATTAGAGTGGATTTCGACCACTACCTGGCATGATTAACATATTTTCAGAATTTACATCAACTATTACCATTTTTTGGGGTCCTCCAATAATAGTTTCACCCCGAGTCCATTTCGGCTCTAGTTTGGCCAAATTAACCAATTTAAGTCACTTTCCACCACTTTAGAGTGAATTTCGACCACATCCTGCTATGATTAACATATTATCATAATATACTTGAAATTTGACCTCTTTTTGGGATCCTCATATACCAGTTTCATCCGAGTCAATTTCGGTTTTAGTTTAGCCAATCAAGCAAATTTAAGTCAATTTCCACCACATTAGATTGGATTTCGAACACTTCTTGGCATGATTAACATATTATCATAAGATACATCAACTATGACCATTTTTGGGGGTCCTCCAATAATAGTTTCATCCGAGTCAATTTCGGCTCTAGTTTGGCCAAAGTAACCAATTTAAGTCACTTTCCAATACATTAGAGTGGATTTCGACCACATCCTGGCATGATTAATATATTATCATAATTTACATCAACTTTGACCATTTTTTGGGGACCTCTGATACCAGTTTCATCCAAGTCAATTATGGCTCTAGTTTGGCTAAACTAACCAATTTAAGTAACTTTCCACCACATTAGAGTGGAATTCGAGCACATCCTGGCATGATTATCATATTATCATAATTTACATCAACTTTGACCACTTTTTGGGGTCCTCTGATACCAGTTCCATCCGAGTCAATATCGGCTCTAGTTTGGCCAACTCACCAATTTAAGTCAATTTCCACCACATTAGAGTGGATTTCGACCACATCCTGGCATGATTAACATAATATCATAATATACATGAACTTTGACCACTTTTTGGGATCCTCATATACCAGTTTCATTCGAGTCAATTTCGGCTTTAGTTTAGCCAAACAAACCAATTTTAGTCAATTTCCACCACATTAGAGTGGATTTCGACCACTTCTTGACATGATTAACATATTATCATAAAATACATCAACTATGACCATTTTTTGGGGTCCTCCAATAACAGTTTCATCCGAGTCAATTTCGGCTCTAGTTTGGCCAAAGTAAGCAATTTAAGTCAATTTCCACCACTTTAGAGTGGATTTCGACCACAGCCTGGCATGATTAACATAGTATCATAATGTACATGAACTTTGACCACTTTTTGGGATACTCATATACCAGTTTCATCCGAGTCAATTTCGGTTTTAGTTTGGCCAAACAAACCAGTTTAAAGTCAATTTCCACCACTTTAGAGTGGATTTCGACCACATCCTGGCATGATTAACATATTATCATAATATACATGAACTTTGACCACTTTTTGGGATACTCATATACCAGTTTCATCCGAGTCAATTTCGGTTTTAGTTTGGCCAAACAAACCAATTTAAGTCAATTTCCACCACATTAGAGTGGATTTCGACCACTTCCTGGCATGATTAACATATTTTCAGAATTTACATCAACTATTACCATTTTTTGGGGTCCTCCAATAACAGTTTCACCCGAGTCCATTTCGGCTCTAGTTTGGCCAAACTAACCAATTTAAGTCACTTTCCACCACTTTAGAGTGGATTTCGACCACATCCTGGCATGATTAACATATTATCATAATATACTTGAAATTTGACCTCTTTTTGGGATCCTCATATACCAGTTTCATCCGAGTAAATTTCGGTTTTAGTTTAGCCAATCAAACCAATTTAAGTCAATTTCCACCACATTAGAGTGGATGATTACGAACACTTCTTGGCATGATTAACATATTATCATAAGATACATCAACTATGACCATTTTTGGGGGTCCTCCAATAACAGTTTCATCCGAGTCAATTTCGGCTCTAGTTTGGCCAAAGTAACCAATTTAAGTCACTTTCCACCACTTTAGATTGGATTTCGACCACATCCTGGCATGATTAACATATTATCATAATATACATGAACTTTGACCACTTTTTGGGATCCTTATATACCAGTTTCATCCGAGTCAATTTCGGTTTTAGTTTGGCCAAACAAACCAGTTTAAGTCAATTTCCACCACTTTAGAGTGGATTTCGACCACATCCTAGCATAGTATCATAATATACATGAACTTTGACCACTTTTTGGGATACTCATATACCAGTTTCATCCGAGTCAATTTCGGTTTTAGTCTGGCCAAACAAACCAATTTAAGTCAATTTCCACCACATTAGAGTGGATTTCGACCACTTCCTGACATGATTAACATATTTTCAGAATTTACATCAACTATTACCATTTTTTGGGGTCCTCCAATAACAGTTTCACCCGAGTCCATTTCGGCTCTAGTTTGGCCAAACTAACCAATTTAAGTCACTTTCCACCACTTTAGAGTGGATTTCGACCACATCCTGGCATGATTAACATATTATCATAATATACTTGAAATTTGACCTCTTTTGGGATCCTCATATACCAGTTTCATCCGAGTAAATTTCGGTTTTAGTTTAGCCAATCAAACCAATTTCAGTCAATTTCCACCACATTAGAGTGGATTTCGAACACTTCTTGGCATGATTAACATATTATCATAAGATACATCAACTATGACCATTTTTGGGGGTCCTCCAATAACAGTTTCATCCGAGTCAATTTCGGCTCTAGTTTGGCCAAAGTAACCAATTTAAGTCACTTTCCACCACTTTAGATTGGATTTCGACCACATCCTGGCATGATTAACATATTATCATAATATACATGAACTTTGACCACTTTTTGGGATCCTTATATACCAGTTTCATCCGAGTCAATTTCGGTTTTAGTTTGGCCAAACAAACCAGTTTAAGTCAATTTCCACCACATTAGAGTGGATTTCGACCACATCCTGGCATGATTAACATATTATCATAATATACTTGAACTTTGACCAGTTTTTGCGATACTCATATACCAGTTTCATCCGAGTCAATTTCGGTTTAAATTTGGCCAAACAAACCAATTTAAGTCAATTTCCACCACATTAGAGTGGATTTCGACCACTTCCTGACATGATTAACATATTTTCAGAATTTACATCAACTATTACCATTTTTTGGGGTCCTCCAATAACAGTTTCACCCGAGTCCATTTCGGCTCTAGTTTGGCCAAACTAACCAATTTAAGTCACTTTCCACCACTTTAGAGTGGATTTCGACCACATCCTGGCATGATTAACATATTATCATAATATACTTGAAATTTGACCTCTTTTTGGGATCCTCATATACCAGTTTCATCCGAGTCAATTTCGGTTTTAGTTTAGCCAATCAAACCAATTTAAGTCAATTTCCACCACATTAGAGTGGATTTCGAACACTTCTTGGCATGATTAACATATTATCATAAGATACATCAACTATGACCATTTTTGGGGGTCCTCCAATAACAGTTTCATCCAAGTCAATTTCGGCTCTAGTTTGGCCAAAGTAACCAATTTAAGTCACTTTCCACCACTTTAGATTGGATTTCGACCACATCCTGGCATGATTAACATATTATCATAATATACATGAACTTTGACCACTTTTTGGGATCCTTATATACCAGTTTCATCCGAGTCAATTTCGGTTTTAGTTTGGCCAAACAAACCAGTTTAAGTCAATTTCCACCACATTAGAGTGGATTTCGACCACTTCTTGACATGATTAACATATTATCATAAAATACATCAACTATGACCATTTTTGGGGGTCCTCCAATAACAGTTTCATCCGAGTCAATTTCGGCTCTAGTTTGGCCAAAGTAACCAATTTAAGTCACTTTCCACCACTTTAGATTGGATTTCGACCACATCCTGGCATGATTAACATATTATCATAATATACATGAACTTTGACCACTTTTTGGGATCCTTATATACCAGTTTCATCCGAGTCAATTTCGGTTTTAGTTTGGCCAAACAAACCAGTTTAAGTCAATTTCCACCACATTAGAGTGGATTTCGACCACATCCTGGCATGATTAACATATTATCATAATATACATGAACTTTGACCAGTTTTTGGGATACTCATATACCAGTTTCATCCGAGTCAATTTCGGTTTTAGTTTGGCCAAACAAACCAATTTAAGTCAATTTCCACCACATTAGAGTGGATTTCGACCACTATCTGGCATGATTAACATATTTTCAGAATTTACATCAACTATAACCATTTTTTGGGGTCGTCCAATAATAGTTTCACCCGAGTCCATTTCGGCTCTAGTTTGGCCAAATTAACCAATTTAAGTCACTTTCCACCACTTTAGAGTGAATTTCGACCACATCCTGCTATGATTAACATATTATCATAATATACTTGAAATTTGACCTCTTTTTGGGATCCTCATATACCAGTTTCATCCGAGTCAATTTCGGTTTTAGTTTAGCCAATCAAACCAATTTAAGTCAATTTCCACCACATTAGATTGGATTTCGAACACTTCTTGGCATGATGAACATATTATCATAAGATACATCAACTATGACCATTTTTGGGGGTCCTCCAATAACAGTTTCATCCGAGTCAATTTCGGCTCTAGTTTGGCCAAAGTAACCAATTTAAGTCACTTTCCAATACATTAGAGTGGATTTCGACCACATCCTGGCATGATTAATATATTATCATAATTTACATCAACTTTGACCATTTTTTGGGGACCTCTGATACCAGTTTCATCCAAGTCAATTATGGCTCTAGTTTGGCTAAACTAACCAATTTAAGTAACTTTCCACCACATTAGAGTGGAATTCGAGCACATCCTGGCATGATTATCATATTATCATAATTTACATCAACTTTGACCACTTTTTGGGGTCCTCTGATACCAGTTCCATCCGAGTCAATTTTGGCTCTAGTTTGGCCAACTCACCAATTTAAGTCACTTTCCACCACATTAGAGTGGATTTCGACCACATCCTGGCATGATTAACATAATATCATAATATACATGAACTTTGACCACTTTTTGGGATCCTCATATACCAGTTTCATTCGAGTCAATTTTTGCTTTAGTTTAGCCAAACAAACCAATTTAAGTCAATTTCCACCACATTAGAGTGGATTTCGACCACTTCTTGACATGATTCACATATTATCATAAAATACATCAACTATGACCATTTTTTGGGGTCCTCCAATAACAGTTTCATCCGAGTCAATTTCGGCTCTAGTTTGGCCAAAGTAACCAATTTAAGTCACTTTCCACCACTTTAGATTGGATTTCGACCACATCCTGGCATGATTAACATATTATCATAATATACATGAACTTTGACCACTTTTTGGGATCCTTATATACCAGTTTCATCCGAGTCAATTTCGGTTTTAGTTTGGCCAAACAAACCAGTTTAAGTCAATTTCCACCACATTAGAGTGGATTTCGACCACTTCTTGACATGATTAACATATTATCATAAAATACATCAACTATGACCATTTTTTGGGTCCTCCAATAACAGTTTCATCCGAGTCAATTTCGGCTCTAGTTTGGCCAAAGTAACCAATTTAAGTCACTTTCCACCACTTTAGATTGGATTTCGACCACATCCTGGCATGATTAACATATTATCATAATATACATGAACTTTGACCACTTTTTGGGATCCTTATATACCAGTTTCATCCGAGTCAATTTCGGTTTTAGTTTGGCCAAACAAACCAGTTTAAGTCAATTTCCACCACATTAGAGTGGATTTCGACCACATCCTGGCATGATTAACATATTATCATAATATACATGAACTTTGACCAGTTTTTGGGATACTCATATACCAGTTTCATCCGAGTCAATTTCGGTTTTAGTTTGGCCAAACAAACCAATTTAAGTCAATTTCCACCACATTAGAGTGGATTTCGACCACTATCTGGCATGATTAACATATTTTCAGAATTTACATCAACTATAACCATTTTTTGGGGTCGTCCAATAATAGTTTCACCCGAGTCCATTTCGGCTCTAGTTTGGCCAAATTAACCAATTTAAGTCACTTTCCACCACTTTAGAGTGAATTTCGACCACATCCTGCTATGATTAACATATTATCATAATATACTTGAAATTTGACCTCTTTTTGGGATCCTCATATACCAGTTTCATCCGAGTCAATTTCGGTTTTAGTTTAGCCAATCAAACCAATTTAAGTCAATTTCCACCACATTAGATTGGATTTCGAACACTTCTTGGCATGATGAACATATTATCATAAGATACATCAACTATGACCATTTTTGGGGGTCCTCCAATAACAGTTTCATCCGAGTCAATTTCGGCTCTAGTTTGGCCAAAGTAACCAATTTAAGTCACTTTCCAATACATTAGAGTGGATTTCGACCACATCCTGGCATGATTAATATATTATCATAATTTACATCAACTTTGACCATTTTTTGGGGACCTCTGATACCAGTTTCATCCAAGTCAATTATGGCTCTAGTTTGGCTAAACTAACCAATTTAAGTAACTTTCCACCACATTAGAGTGGAATTCGAGCACATCCTGGCATGATTATCATATTATCATAATTTACATCAACTTTGACCACTTTTTGGGGTCCTCTGATACCAGTTCCATCCGAGTCAATTTTGGCTCTAGTTTGGCCAACTCACCAATTTAAGTCACTTTCCACCACATTAGAGTGGATTTCGACCACATCCTGGCATGATTAACATAATATCATAATATACATGAACTTTGACCACTTTTTGGGATCCTCATATACCAGTTTCATTCGAGTCAATTTTTGCTTTA
This sequence comes from Heracleum sosnowskyi, assembly GCA_030848705.1. Taxonomy (NCBI): domain Eukaryota; kingdom Viridiplantae; phylum Streptophyta; class Magnoliopsida; order Apiales; family Apiaceae; genus Heracleum; species Heracleum sosnowskyi. Next base: position 136,392 of record JAUIZM010000089.1, read on the forward strand.
GTTTAGCCAAACAAACCAATTTAAGTCAATTTCCACCACATTAGAGTGGATTTCGACCACTTCTTGACATGATTCACATATTATCATAAAATACATCAACTATGACCATTTTTTGGGGTCCTCCAATAACAGTTTCATCCGAGTCAATTTCGGCTCTAGTTTGGCCAAAGTAACCAATTTAAGTCACTTTCCACCACTTTAGATTGGATTTCGACCACATCCTGGCATGATTAACATATTATCATAATATACATGAACTTTGACCACTTTTTGGGATCCTTATATACCAGTTTCATCCGAGTCAATTTCGGTTTTAGTTTGGCCAAACAAACCAGTTTAAGTCAATTTCCACCACATTAGAGTGGATTTCGACCACTTCTTGACATGATTAACATATTATCATAAAATACATCAACTATGACCATTTTTTGGGTCCTCCAATAACAGTTTCATCCGAGTCAATTTCGGCTCTAGTTTGGCCAAAGTAACCAATTTAAGTCACTTTCCACCACTTTAGATTGGATTTCGACCACATCCTGGCATGATTAACATATTATCATAATATACATGAACTTTGACCACTTTTTGGGATCCTTATATACCAGTTTCATCCGAGTCAATTTCGGTTTTAGTTTGGCCAAACAAACCAGTTTAAGTCAATTTCCACCACATTAGAGTGGATTTCGACCACATCCTGGCATGATTAACATATTATCATAATATACATGAACTTTGACCAGTTTTTGGGATACTCATATACCAGTTTCATCCGAGTCAATTTCGGTTTTAGTTTGGCCAAACAAACCAATTTAAGTCAATTTCCACCACATTAGAGTGGATTTCGACCACTATCTGGCATGATTAACATATTTTCAGAATTTACATCAACTATAACCATTTTTTGGGGTCGTCCAATAATAGTTTCACCCGAGTCCATTTCGGCTCTAGTTTGGCCAAATTAACCAATTTAAGTCACTTTCCACCACTTTAGAGTGAATTTCGACCACATCCTGCTATGATTAACATATTATCATAATATACTTGAAATTTGACCTCTTTTTGGGATCCTCATATACCAGTTTCATCCGAGTCAATTTCGGTTTTAGTTTAGCCAATCAAACCAATTTAAGTCAATTTCCACCACATTAGATTGGATTTCGAACACTTCTTGGCATGATGAACATATTATCATAAGATACATCAACTATGACCATTTTTGGGGGTCCTCCAATAACAGTTTCATCCGAGTCAATTTCGGCTCTAGTTTGGCCAAAGTAACCAATTTAAGTCACTTTCCAATACATTAGAGTGGATTTCGACCACATCCTGGCATGATTAATATATTATCATAATTTACATCAACTTTGACCATTTTTTGGGGACCTCTGATACCAGTTTCATCCAAGTCAATTATGGCTCTAGTTTGGCTAAACTAACCAATTTAAGTAACTTTCCACCACATTAGAGTGGAATTCGAGCACATCCTGGCATGATTATCATATTATCATAATTTACATCAACTTTGACCACTTTTTGGGGTCCTCTGATACCAGTTCCATCCGAGTCAATTTTGGCTCTAGTTTGGCCAACTCACCAATTTAAGTCACTTTCCACCACATTAGAGTGGATTTCGACCACATCCTGGCATGATTAACATAATATCATAATATACATGAACTTTGACCACTTTTTGGGATCCTCATATACCAGTTTCATTCGAGTCAATTTTTGCTTTAGTTTAGCCAAACAAACCAATTTAAGTCAATTTCCACCACATTAGAGTGGATTTCGACCACTTCTTGACATGATTCACATATTATCATAAAATACATCAACTATGACCATTTTTTGGGGTCCTCCAATAACAGTTTCATCCGAGTCAATTTCGGCTCTAGTTTGGCCAAAGTAACCAATTTAAGTCACTTTCCACCACTTTAGATTGGATTTCGACCACATCCTGACATGATTAACATATTATCATAATATACATGAACTTTGACAACTTTTTGGGATCCTTATATACCAGTTTCATCCGAGTCAATTTCGGTTTTAGTTTGGCCAAACAAACCAGTTTAAGTTAATTTCCACCACATTAGAGTGGATTTCGACCACATCCTGGCATGATTAACATATTATCATAATATACATGAACTTGACCACTGTTTGGGATACTCATATACCAGTTTCATCCGAGTCAATTTCGGTTTTAGTTTAGCCAATCAAACCAATTTAAGTCAATTTCCACCACATTAGAGTGGATTTCGAACACTTCTTGGCATGATTAACATATTATCATAAGATACATCAACTATGACCATTTTTGGGGGTCCTCCAATAACAGTTTCATCCGAGTCAATTTCGGCTCTAGTTTGGCCAAAGTAACCAATTTAAGTCACTTTCCACCACTTTAGATTGGATTTCGACCACATCCTGGCATGATTAACATATTATCATAATATACATGAACTTTGACCACTTTTTGGGATCCTTATATACCAGTTTCATCCGAGTCAATTTCGGTTTTAGTTTGGCCAAACAAACCAGTTTAAGTCAATTTCCACCACATTAGAGTGGATTTCGACCACTTCTTGACATGATTAACATATTATCATAAAATACATCAACTATGACCATTTTTTGGGGTCCTCCAATAACAGTTTCATCCGAGTCAATTTCGGCTCTAGTTTGGCCAAAGTAACCAATTTTGTCACTTTCCACCACTTTAGATTGGATTTCGACCACATCCTGGCATGATTAACATATTATCATAATATACATGAACTTTGACCACTTTTTGGGATCCTTATATACCAGTTTCATCCGAGTCAATTTCGGTTTTAGTTTGGCCAAACAAACCAGTTTAAGTCAATTTCCACCACATTAGAGTGGATTTCGACCACATCCTGGCATGATTAACATATTATCATAATATACATGAACTTTGACCAGTTTTTGGGATACTCATATACCAGTTTCATCCGAGTCAATTTCGGTTTTAGTTTGGCCAAACAAACCAATTTAAGTCAATTTCCACCACATTAGAGTGGATTTCGACCACTACCTGGCATGATTAACATATTTTCAGAATTTACATCAACTATTACCATTTTTTGGGGTCCTCCAATAATAGTTTCACCCGAGTCCATTTCGGCTCTAGTTTGGCCAAATTAACCAATTTAAGTAACTTTCCACCACTTTAGAGTGGATTTCGACCACATCCTGCTATGATTAACATATTATCATAATATACTTGAAATTTGACCTCTTTTTGGGATCCTCATATACCAGTTTCATCCGAGTCAATTTCGGTTTTAGTTTAGCCAATCAAACCAATTTAAGTCAATTTCCACCACATTAGATTGGATTTCGAACACTTCTTGGCATGATTAACATATTATCATAAGATACATCAACTATGACCATTTTTGGGGGTCCTCCAATAACAGTTTCATCCGAGTCAATTTCGGCTCTAGTTTGGCCAAAGTAACCAATTTAAGTCACTTTCCACCACATTAGAGTGGATTTCGACCACATCCTGGCATGATTAATATATTAATTTACATCAACTTTGACCACTTTTTGGGTTCTCTAATACCAGTTTCATTAAAGTCCATTATGGCTCTAGTTTGGCTAAACTAACCAATTTAAGTAACTTTCCACCACATTAGAGTGGAATTCGAGCACATCCTGGCATGATTATCATATTATCATAATTTACATCAACTTTGACCACTTTTTGGGGTCTTCTGATACCAGTTCCATCCGAGTCCATTTCGGCTCTAGTTTGGCCAACTCACCAATTAAAGTCACTTTCCACCACATTAGAGTGGATTTCGACCACATCCTGGCATGATAAACATATTATCATAATATACCTGAACTTTGACCACTTTTTGGGATACTCATATACCAGTTTCATCCGAGTCAATTTCGGTTTTAGTTTGGCCAGACAAACCAATTTAAGTCAATTTCCAACACATTAGAGTGGATTTCGACCACTTCCTGGCATGATTAAAATATTTTCAGAATTTACATCAACTATCACCATTTTTGGGGTCGAATAACAGTTTCATCCGTGTCAATTTCGGCTCTAGTTTGGCCAAAGTAACCAATTTAAGTCACTTTCCACCACATTAGAGTGGATTTCGACCACATCCTGGCATGATTAATATATTATCATAATTTACATCAACTTTGACCACTTTTTGGGGTCCTCTGATACCAGTTTCATTCAAGTCAATTATGGCTCTAGTTTGGCTAAACTAACCAATTTAAGTAACTTTCCACCACATTAGAGTGGAATTCGAGCACATCCTGGAATGATTATCATCTTATCATAATTTACATCAACTTTGACCACTTTTTGGGGTCTTCTGATACCAGTTCCATCCGAGTCCATTTCGGCTCTAGTTTGGCCAACTCACCAATTTAAGTCACTTTCCACCACATTAGAGTGTATTTCGACCACATCCTGGCATGATTAACATATTATCATAATATACATGAACTTTGACCACTTTTTGGGATACTCATATGCCAGTTTCATTCGAGCCAATTTCGGTTTTAGTTTGGCCAAACAAACCAATTTAAGTCAATTTCCACCACATTAGAGTGGATTTCGACCACTTCCTGGCATGATTAACATATTATCAGAATTTACATCAACTACGACCATTTTTTGGGGTCCTCCAATAACAGTTTCACCCGAGTCAATTTCGGCTCTAGTTTGGCCAAACTAACCAATTTAAGTCACTTTCGACCACTTTAGAGTGGATTTCGACCACATCCTGGCATGATTAACATATCATCATAATATACTTGAACCTTGACCACTTTTTGGGATCTTCATATACCAGTTTCATCCGAGTCAATTTCGGTTTTAGTTTAGCCAAACAAACCAATTTAAGTCATTTTCCACCACATTAGAGTGGATTTCGACCACTTCTTGGCATGATTAACATATTATAATAAAATACATCAACTATGACCATTTTTGGGGGTCCTCCAATAACAGTTTCATCCGAGTCAATTTCGGCTCTAGTTTGGCCGAAGTAACCAATTGAAGTCACTTTCCACCACATTAGAGTGGATTTCGACCACATCCTGGCATGATTAATATATTATCATAATTTACATCAACTTTAACCATTTTTTGGGGACCTCTGATACCAGTTTCATCCAAGTCAATTATGGCTCTAGTTTGGCTAAACTAACCAATTTAAGTAACTTTCCACCACATTAGAGTGGAATTCGAGCACATCCTGGCATGATTATCATATTATCATAATTTACATCAACTTTGACCACTTTTTGGGGTCCTCTGATACCAGTTCCATCCGAGTCAATATCGGCTCTAGTTTGGCCAACTCACCAATTTAAGTCAATTTCCACCACATTAGAGTGGATTTCGACCACATCCTGGCATGATTAACATAATATCATAATATACATGAACTTTGACCACTTTTTGGGATCCTCATATACCAGTTTCATTCGAGTCAATTTCGGCTTTAGTTTAGCCAAACAAACCAATTTAAGTCAATTTCCACCACATTAGAGTGGATTTCGACCACTTCTTGACATGATTAACATATTATCATAAAATACATCAACTATGACCATTTTTTGGGGTCCTCCAATAACAGTTTCATCCGAGTCAATTTCGGCTCTAGTTTGGCCAAAGTAACCAATTTAAATCACTTTCCACCACTTTAGATTGGATTTCGACCACATCCTGACATGATTAACATATTATCATAATATACATGAACTTTGACCACTTTTTGGGATCCTTATATACCAGTTTCATCCGAGTCAATTTCGGTTTTAGTTTGGCCAAACAAACCAGTTTTAGTCAATTTCCACCACATTAGAGTGGATTTCGACCACATCCTGGCATGATTAACATATTATCATAATATACATGAACTTGACCACTTTTTGGGATACTCATATACCAGTTTCATCCGAGTCGATTTCGGTTTTAGTTTGGCCAAACAAACCAATTTAAGTCAATTTCCACCACATTAGAGTGGATTTCGACCACTTCCTGGCATGATTAAAATACTTTCAGAATTTACATCAACTATTACCATTTTTGGGGTCGAATAACAGTTTCATCCGAGTCAATTTCGGCTCTAGTTTGGCCAAAGTAACCAATTTAAGTCACTTTCCACCACATTAGAGTGGATTTCGACCACATCCTGGCATGATTAATATATTATCATAATTTACATCAACTTTGACCACTTTTTGGGGTCCTCTGATACCAGTTTCATTCAAGTCAATTATGGCTCTAGTTTGGCTAAACTAACCAATTTAAGTAACTTTCCACCACATTAGAGTGGAATTCGAGCACATCCTGGAATGATTATCATCTTATCATAATTTACATCAACTTTGACCACTTTTTGGGGTCTTCTGATACCAGTTCCATCCGAGTCCATTTCGGCTCTAGTTTGGCCAACTCACCAATTTAAGTCACTTTCCACCACATTAGAGTGTATTTCGACCACATCCTGGCATGATTAACATATTATCATAATATACATGAACTTTGACCACTTTTTGGGATGCTCATATGCCAGTTTCATCCGAGTCAATTTCGGTTTTAGTTTGGCCAAACAAACCAATTTAAGTCAATTTCCACCACATTTGAGTGGATTTCGACCTCTTCCTGGCATGATTAACATATTATCATAAAATACATCAACTATGACCATTTTTTGGGGTCCTCCAATAACAGTTTCACCGAGTCAATTTCGGCTCTAGTTTGGCCAAACTAACCAATTTAAGTCACTTTCGACCACTTTAGAGTGGATTTCGACCACATCCTGGCATGATTAACATATCATCATAATATACTTGAACTTTGACCACTTTTTGGGATCCTCATATACCAGTTTCATCCGAGTCAATTTCGGTTTTAGTTTAGCCAAACAAACCAATTTAAGTCAATTTCCACCACATTAGAGTGGATTTCGACCACTTCTTGACATGATTAACATATTATCATAAAATACATCAACTATGACCATTTTTTGGGGTCCTCCAATAACAGTTTCATCCGAGTCAATTTCGGCTCTAGTTTGGCCAAAGTAACCAATTTAAGTCACTTTCCACCACTTTAGATTGGATTTCGACCACATCCTGACATGATTAACATATTATCATAATATACATGAACTTTGACCACTTTTTGGGATCCTTATATACCAGTTTCATCCGAGTCAATTTCGGTTTTAGTTTGGCCAAACAAACCAGTTTAAGTCAATTTCCACCACATTAGAGTGGATTTCGACCACATCCTGGCATGATTAACATATTATCATAATATACATGAACTTGACCACTTTTTGGGATACTCATATACCAGTTTCATCCGAGTCAATTTCGGTTTTAGTTTGGCCAAACAAACCAATTTAAGTCAATTTCCACCACATTAGAGTGGATTTCGACCACTTCCTGGCATGATTAAAATATTTTCAGAATTTACATCAACTATTACCATTTTTGGGGTCGAATAACAGTTTCATCCGAGTCAATTTCGGCTCTAGTTTGGCCAAAGTAACCAATTTAAGTCACTTTCCACCACATTAGAGTGGATTTCGACCACATCCTGGCATGATTAATATATTATCATAATTTATATCAACTTTGACCACTTTTTGGGGTCCTCTGATACCAGTTTCATTCAAGTCAATTATGGCTCTAGTTTGGCTAAACTAACCAATTTAAGTAACTTTCCACCACATTAGAGTGGAATTCGAGCACATCCTGGAATGATTATCATCTTATCATAATTTACATCAACTTTGACCACTTTTTGGGGTCTTCTGATACCAGTTCCATCCGAGTCCATTTCGGCTCTAGTTTGGCCAACTCACCAATTTAAGTCACTTTCCACCACATTAGAGTGTATTTCGACCACATCCTGGCATGATTAACATATTATCATAATATACATGAACTTTGACCACTTTTTGGGATGCTCATATGCCAGTTTCATCCGAGTCAATTTCGGTTTTAGTTTGGCCAAACAAACCAATTTAAGTCAATTTCCACCACATTTGAGTGGATTTCGACCTCTTCCTGGCATGATTAACATATAATCAGAATTTACATCAACTACGACCATTTTTTGGGGTCCTCCAATAACAGTTTCACCCGAGTCAATTTCGGCTCTAGTTTGGCCAAACTAACCAATTTAAGTCACTTTCGACCACTTTAGAGTGGATTTCGACCACATCCTGGCATGATTAACATATCATCATAATATACTTGAACTTTGACCACTTTTTGGGATCCTCATATACCAGTTTCATCCGAGTCAATTTCGGTTTTAGTTTAGCCAAACAAACCAATTTAAGTCAATTTCCACCACATTAGAGTGGATTTCGACCACTTCTTGGCATGATTAACATATTATAATAAAATACATCAACTATGACCATTTTTGGGGGTCCTCCAATAACAGTTTCATCCGAGTCAATTTCGGCTCTAGTTTGGCCAAAGTAACCAATTGAAGTCACTTTCCACCACATTAGAGTGGATTTCGACCACGTCCTGGCATGATTAATATATTATCATAATTTACATCAACTTTGACCAGTTTTTTGGGGACCTCTGATACCAGTTTCATCCAAGTCAATTATGGCTCTAGTTTGGCTAAACTAACCAATTTAAGTAACTTTCCACCACATTAGAGTGGAATTCGAGCACATCCTGGCATGATTATCATATTATCATAATTTACATCAACTTTGACCACTTTTTGGGGTCCTCTGATACCAGTTCCATCTGAGTCAATATCGGCTCTAGTTTGGCCAACTCACCAATTTAAGTCAATTTCCACCACATTAGAGTGGATTTCGACCACATCCTGGCATGATTAACATAATATCATAATATACATGAACTTTGACCACTTTTTGGGATCCTCATATACCAGTTTCATTCGAGTCAATTTTGGCTTTAGTTTAGCCAAACAAACCAATTTAAGTCAATTTCCACCACATTAGAGTGGATTTCGACCACTTCTTGACATGATTAACATATTATCATAAAATACATCAACTATGACCATTTTTTGGGGTCCTCCAATAACAGTTTCATCCGAGTCAATTTCGGCTCTAGTTTGGCCAAAGTAACCAATTTAAGTCACTTTCCACCACTTTAGATTGGATTTCGACCACATCCTGACATGATTAACATATTATCATAATATACATGAACTTTGACCACTTTTTGGGATCCTTATATACCAGTTTTATCCGAGTCAATTTCGGTTTTAATTTGGCCAAACAAACCAGTTTAAGTCAATTTCCACCACATTAGAGTGGATTTCGACCACATCCTGGCATGATTAACATATTATCATAATATACATGAACTTGACCACTTTTTGGGATACTCATATACCAGTTTCATCCGAGTCAATTTCGGTTTTAGTTTGGCCAAACAAACCAATTTAAGTCAATTTCCACCACATTAGAGTGGATTTCGACCACTTCCTGGCATGATTAAAATATTTTCAGAATTTACATCAACTATTACCATTTTTGGGGTCGAATAACAGTTTCATCCGAGTCAATTTCGGCTCTAGTTTGGCCAAAGTAACCAATTTAAGTCACTTTCCACCACATTAGAGTGGATTTCGACCACATCCTGGCATGATTAATATATTATCATAATTTACATCAACTTTGACCACTTTTTGGGGTCCTCTGATACCAGTTTCATTCAAGTCAATTATGGCTCTAGTTTGGCTAAACTAACCAATTTAAGTAACTTTCCACCACATTAGGGTGGAATTCGAGTACATCCTGGAATGATTATCATCTTATCATAATTTACATCAACTTTGACCACTTTTTGGGGTCTTCTGATACCAGTTCCATCCGAGTCCATTTCGGCTCTAGTTTGGCCAACTCACCAATTTAAGTCACTTTCCACCACATTAGAGTGTATTTCGACCACATCCTGGCATGATTAACATATTATCATAATATACATGAACTTTGACCACTTTTTGGGATGCTCATATGCCAGTTTCATCCGAGTCAATTTCGGTTTCAGTTTGGCCAAACAAACCAATTTAAGTCAATTTCCACCACATTAGAGTGGATTTCGACCACTTCCTGGCATGATTAACATATAATCAGAATTTACATCAACTACGACCATTTTTTGGGGTCCTCCAATAACAGTTTCACCCGAGTCAATTTCGGCTCTAGTTTGGCCAAACTAACCAATTTAAGTCACTTTCGACCACTTTAGAGTGGATTTCGACCACATCCTGGCATGATTAACATATCATCATAATATACTTGAACTTTGACCAATTTTTGGGATCCTCATATACCAGTTTCATCCGAGTCAATTTCGGTTTTAGTTTAGCCAAACAAACCAATTTAAGTCAATTTCCACCATATTAGAGTGGATTTCGACCACTTCTTGACATGATTAACATATTATCATAAAATACATCAACTATGACCATTTTTTTGGGGTCCTCCAATAACAGTTTCATCCGAGTCAATTTCGGCTCTAGTTTGGCCAAAGTAACCAATTTAAGTCACTTTCCACCACTTTAGATTGGATTTCGACCACATCCTGACATGATTAACATATTATCATAATATACATGAACTTTGACCACTTTTTGGGATCCTTATATACCAGTTTTATCCGAGTCAATTTCGGTTTTAATTTGGCCAAACAAACCAGTTTAAGTCAATTTCCACCACATTAGAGTGGATTTCGACCACATCCTGGCATGATTAACATATTATCATAATATACATGAACTTGACCACTTTTTGGGATACTCATATACCAGTTTCATCCGAGTCAATTTCGGTTTTAGTTTGGCCAAACAAACCAATTTAAGTCAATTTCCACCACATTAGAGTGGATTTCGACCACTTCCTGGCATGATTAAAATATTTTCAGAATTTACATCAACTATTACCATTTTTGGGGTCGAATAACAGTTTCATCCGAGTCAATTTCGGCTCTAGTTTGGCCAAAGTAACCAATTTAAGTCACTTTCCACCACATTAGAGTGGATTTCGACCACATCCTGGCATGATTAATATATTATCATAATTTACATCAACTTTGACCACTTTTTGGGGTCCTCTGATACCAGTTTCATTCAAGTCAATTATGGCTCTAGTTTGGCTAAACTAACCAATTTAAGTAACTTTCCACCACATTAGGGTGGAATTCGAGCACATCCTGGAATGATTATCATCTTATCATAATTTACATCAACTTTGACCACTTTTTGGGGTCTTCTGATACCAGTTCCATCCGAGTCCATTTCGGCTCTAGTTTGGCCAACTCACCAATTTAAGTCACTTTCCACCACATTAGAGTGTATTTCGACCACATCCTGGCATGATTAACATATTATCATAATATACATGAACTTTGACCACTTTTTGGGATGCTCATATGCCAGTTTCATCCGAGTCAATTTCGGTTTTAGTTTGGCCAAACAAACCAATTTAAGTCAATTTCCACCACATTAGAGTGGATTTCGACCACTTCCTGGCATGATTAACATATAATCAGAATTTACATCAACTACGACCATTTTTTGGGGTCCTCCAATAACAGTTTCACCCGAGTCAATTTCGGCTCTAGTTTGGCCAAACTAACCAATTTAAGTCACTTTCGACCACTTTAGAGTGGATTTCGACCACATCCTGGCATGATTAACATATCATCATAATATACTTGAACTTTGACCAATTTTTGGGATCCTCATATACCAGTTTCATCCGAGTCAATTTCGGTTTTAGTTTAGCCAAACAAACCAATTTAAGTCAATTTCCACCATATTAGAGTGGATTTCGACCACTTCTTGGCATGATTAACATATTATAATAAAATACATCAACTATGACCATTTTTGGGGGTCCTCCAATAACAGTTTCATCCGAGTCAATTTCGGCTCTAGTTTGGCCAAAGTAACCAATTGAAGTCACTTTCCACCACATTAGAGTGGATTTCGACCACGTCCTGGCATGATTAATATATTATCATAATTTACATCAACTTTGACCATTTTTTGGGGATCTTTGATACCAGTTTCATCCAAGTCAATTATGGCTCTAGTTTGGCTAAACTAACCAATTTAAGTAACTTTCCACCACATTAGAGTGGAATTCGAGCACATCCTGGCATGATTATCATATTATCATAATTTACATCAACTTTGACCACTTTTTGGGGTCCTCTGATACCAGTTCCATCCGAGTCAATATCGGCTCTAGTTTGGCCAACTCACCAATTTAAGTCAATTTCCACCACATTAGAGTGGATTTCGACCACATCCTGGCATGATTAACATAATATCATAATATACATGAACTTTGACCACTTTTTGGGATCCTCATATACCAGTTTCATTCGAGTCAATTTCGGCTTTAGTTTAGCCAAACAAACCAATTTAAGTCAATTTCCACCACATTAGAGTGGATTTCGACCACTTCTTGACATGATTAACATATTATCATAAAATACATCAACTATGACCATTTTTTGGGGTCCTCCAATAACAGTTTCATCCGAGTCAATTTCGGCTCTAGTTTGGCCAAAGTAACCAATTTAAGTCACTTTCCACCACTTTAGATTGGATTTCGACCACATCCTGACATGATTAACATATTATCATAATATACATGAACTTTGACCACTTTTTGGGATCCTTATATACCAGTTTCATCCGAGTCAATTTCGGTTTTAGTTTGGCCAAACAAACCAGTTTAAGTCAATTTCCACCACATTAGAGTGGATTTCGACCACATCCTGGCATGATTAACATATTATCATAATATACATGAACTTGACCACTTTTTGGGATACTCATATACCAGTTTCATCCGAGTCAATTTCGGTTTTAGTTTGGCCAAACAAACCAATTTAAGTTAATTTCCACCACATTAGAGTGGATTTCGACCACTTCCTGGCATGATTAAAATATTTTCAGAATTTACATCAACTATTACCATTTTTGGGGTCGAATAACAGTTTCATCCGAGTCAATTTCGGCTCTAGTTTGGCCAAAGTAACCAATTTAAGTCACTTTCCACCACATTAGAGTGGATTTCGACCACATCCTGGCATGATTAATATATTATCATAATTTACATCAACTTTGACCACTTTTTGGGGTCCTCTGATACCAGTTTCATTCAATTCAATTATGGCTCTAGTTTGGCTAAACTAACCAATTTAAGTAACTTTCCACCACATTAGAGTGGAATTCGAGCACATCCTGGAATGATTATAATCTTATCATAATTTACATCAACTTTGACCACTTTTTGGGGTCTTCTGATACCAGTTCCATCCGAGTCCATTTCGGCTCTAGTTTGGCCAACTCACCAATTTAAGTCACTTTCCACCACATTAGAGTGTATTTCGACCACATCCTGGCATGATTAACATATTATCATAATATACATGAACTTTGACCACTTTTTGGGATGCTCATATGCCAGTTTCATCCGAGTCAATTTCGGTTTTAGTTTGGCCAAACAAACCAATTTAAGTCAATTTCCACCACATTAGAGTGGATTTCGACCACTTCCTGGCATGATTAACATATAATCAGAATTTACATCAACTACGACCATTTTTTGGGGTCCTCCAATAACAGTTTCACCCGAGTCAATTTCGGCTCTAGTTTGGCCAAACTAACCAATTTAAGTCACTTTCGACCAATTTAGAGTGGATTTCGACCACATCCTGGCATGATTAACATATCATCATAATATACTTGAACTTTGACCACCTTTTGGGATCCTCATATACCAGTTTCATCCGAGTCAATTTCGGTTTTAGTTTAGCCAAACAAACCAATTTAAGTCAATTTCCACCACATTAGAGTGGATTTCGACCACTTCTTGGCATGATTAACATATTATAATAAAATACATCAACTATGACCATTTTTGGGGGTCCTCCAATAACAGTTTCATCCGAGTCAATTTCGGCTCTAGTTTGGCCAAAGTAACCAATTGAGGTCACTTTCCACCACATTAGAGTGGATTTCGACCACATCCTGGCATGATTAATATATTATCATAATTTACATCAACTTTGACCATTTTTTGGGGACCTCTGATACCAGTTTCATCCAAGTCAATTATGGCTCTAGTTTGGCTAAACTAACCAATTTAAGTAACTTTCCACCACATTAGAGTGGAATTCGAGCACATCCTGGCATGATTATCATATATCATAAAATACATCAACTATGACCATTTTTTGGGGTCCTCCAATAACAGTTTCATCCGAGTCAATTTCGGCTCTAGTTTGGCCAAAGTAACCAATTTAAGTCACTTTCCACCACTTTAGATTGGATTTCGACCACATCCTGACATGATTAACATATTATCATAATATACATGAACTTTGACCACTTTTTGGGATCCTTATATACCAGTTTCATCCGAGTCAATTTCGGTTTTAGTTTGGCCAAACAAACCAGTTTAAGTCAATTTCCACCACATTAGAGTGGATTTCGACCACATCCTGGCATGATTAACATATTATCATAATATACATGAACTTGACCACTTTTTGGGATACTCATATACCAGTTTCATCCGAGTCAATTTCGGTTTTAGTTTGGCCAAACAAACCAATTTAAGTCAATTTCCACCACATTAGAGTGGATTTCGACCACTTCCTGGCATGATTAACATATTTTCAGAATTTACATCAACTATTACCATTTTTTTGGGGTCCTCCAATAACAGTTATTAACATAATATCATAATATACATGAACTCTGACCACTTTTTGGGATCCTCATATACCAATTTCATCCGAGTCAATTTCGGCTTTAGTTTAGTCAAACAAACCAATTTAAGTCAATTTCCACCACATTATAGTGAATTTCGACCACTTCTTGACATGATTAACATATTATCATAAAATACATCAACTATGACCATTTTTTGGGGTCCTCCAATAACAGTTTCATCCGAGTCAATTTCGGCTCTAGTTTGGCCAAAGTAACCAATTTAAGTCACTTTCCACCACTTTAGATTGGATTTCGACCACATCCTGGCATGATTAACATATTATCATAATATACATGAAATTTGACCACTTTTTGGGATCCTTATATACCAGTTTCATCCGAGTCAATTTCGGTTTTAGTTTGGCCAAACAAACCAGTTTAAAGTCAATTTCCACCACTTTAGAGTGGATTTCGACCACATCCTGGCATGATTAACATATTATCATAATATACATGAACTTTGACCACTTTTTGGGATACTCATATACCAGTTTCATCCGAGTCAATTTTGGTTTTAGTTTGGCCAAACAAACCAATTTAAGTCAATTTCCACCACATTAGAGTGGATTTCGACCACTTCCTGGCATGATTAACATATTTTCAGAATTTACATCAACTATTATCATTTTTTGGGGTCCTCCAATAACAG
This sequence comes from Heracleum sosnowskyi, assembly GCA_030848705.1. Classification (NCBI taxonomy): domain Eukaryota; kingdom Viridiplantae; phylum Streptophyta; class Magnoliopsida; order Apiales; family Apiaceae; genus Heracleum; species Heracleum sosnowskyi. Next base: position 151,865 of record JAUIZM010000089.1, read on the forward strand.
TTTCACCCGAGTCCATTTCGGCTCTAGTTTGGCCAAACTAACCAATTTAAGTCACTTTCCACCACTTTAGAGTGGATTTCGACCACATCCTGGCATGATTAACATATTATCATAATATACATGAAATTTGACCTCTTTTTGGGATCCTCATATACCAGTTTCATCCGAGTAAATTTCGGTTTTAGTTTAGCCAATCAAACCAATTTAAGTCAATTTCCACCACATTAGAGTGGATTTCGAACACTTCTTGGCATGATTAACATATTATCATAAGATACATCAACTATGACCATTTTTGGGGGTCCTCCAATAACAGTTTCATCCGAGTGAATTTCGGCTCTAGTTTGGCCAAAGTAACCAATTTAAGTCACTTTCCACCACTTTAGATTGGATTTCGACCACATCCGGGCATGATTAACATATTATCATAATATACATGAACTTTGACCACTTTTTGGGATCCTTATATACCAGTTTCATCCGAGTCAATTTCGGTTTTAGTTTGGCCAAACAAACCAGTTTAAGTCAATTTCCACCACTTTAGAGTGGATTTCGACCACATCCTGGCATGCTTAACATAGTATCATAATATACATGAACTTTGACCACTTTTTGGGATACTCATATACCAGTTTCATCCGAGTCAATTTCGGTTTTAGTTTGGCCAAACAAACCAATTTAAGTCAATTTCCACCACATTAGAGTGGATTTCGACCACTTCCTGGCATGATTAACATATTTTCAGAATTTACATCAACTATTATCATTTTTTGGGGTCCTCCAATAACAGTTTCACCCGAGTCCATTTCGGCTCTAGTTTGGCCAAACTAACCAATTTAAGTCACTTTCCACCACTTTAGAGTGGATTTCGACCACATCCTGGCATGATTAACATATTATCATAATATACATGAAATTTGACCTCTTTTTGGGATCCTCATATACCAGTTTCATCCGAGTAAATTTCGGTTTTAGTTTAGCCAATCAAACCAATTTAAGTCAATTTCCACCACATTAGAGTGGATTTCGAACACTTCTTGGCATCATTAACATATTATCATAAGATACATCAACTATGACCATTTTTGGGGGTCCTCCAATAACAGTTTCATCTGAGTCAATTTCGGCTCTAGTTTGGCCAAAGTAACCAATTTAAGTCACTTTCCACCACTTTAGATTGGATTTCGACCACATCCGGGCATGATTAACATATTATCATAATATACATGAACTTTGACCACTTTTTGGGATCCTTATATACCAGTTTCATCCGAGTCAATTTCGGTTTTAGTTTGGCCAAACAAACCAGTTTAAGTCAATTTCCACCACTTTAGAGTGGATTTCGACCACATCCTGGCATGCTTAACATAGTATCATAATATACATGAACTTTGACCACTTTTTGGGATAGTCATATACCAGTTTCATCCGAGTCAATTTCGGTTTTAGTTTGGCCAAACAAACCAATTTAAGTCAATTTCCACCACATTAGAGTGGATTTCGACCACTTCCTGGCATGATTAACATATTTTCAGAATTTACATCAACTATTACCATTTTTTTGGGGTCCTCCAATAACAGTTATTAACATAATATCATAATATACATGAACTTTGACCACTTTTTGGGATCCTCATATACCAATTTCATCCGAGTCAATTTCGGCTTTAGTTTAGTCAAACAAACCAATTTAAGTCAATTTCCACCACATTATAGTGAATTTCGACCACTTCTTGACATGATTAACATATTATCAAAAAATACATCAACTATGACCATTTTTTGGGGTCCTCCAATAACAGTTTCATCCGAGTCAATTTCGGCTCTAGTTTGGCCAAAGTAACCAATTTAAGTCACTTTCCACCACTTTAGATTGGATTTCGACCACATCCTGGCATGATTAACATATTATCATAATATACATGAAATTTGACCACTTTTTGGGATCCTTATATACCAGTTTCATCCGAGTCAATTTCGGTTTTAGTTTGGCCAAACAAACCAGTTTAAAGTCAATTTCCACCACTTTAGAGTGGATTTCGACCACATCCTGGCATGATTAACATATTATCATAATATACATGAACTTTGACCACTTTTTGGGATACTCATATACCAGTTTCATCCCAGTCAATTTCGGTTTTAGTTTGGCCAAACAAACCAATTTAAGTCAATTTCCACCACATTAGAGTGGATTTCGACCACTTCCTGGCATGATTAACATATTTTCAGAATTTACATCAACTATTATCATTTTTTGGGGTCCTCCAATAACAGTTTCACCCGAGTCCATTTCGGCTCTAGTTTGGCCAAACTAACCAATTTAAGTCACTTTCCACCACTTTAGAGTGGATTTCGACCACATCCTGGCATGATTAACATATTATCATAATATACATGAAATTTGACCTCTTTTTGGGATCCTCATATACCAGTTTCATCCGAGTAAATTTCGGTTTTAGTTTAGCCAATCAAACCAATTTAAGTCAATTTCCACCACATTAGAGTGGATTTCGAACACTTCTTGGCATGATTAACATATTATCATAAGATACATCAACTATGACCATTTTTGGGGGTCCTCCAATAACAGTTTCATCTGAGTCAATTTCGGCTCTAGTTTGGCCAAAGTAACCAATTTAAGTCACTTTCCACCACTTTAGATTGGATTTCGACCACATCCGGGCATGATTAACATATTATCATAATATACATGAACTTTGACCACTTTTTGGGATCCTTATATACCAGTTTCATCCGAGTCAATTTCGGTTTTAGTTTGGCCAAACAAACCAGTTTAAGTCAATTTCCACCACTTTAGAGTGGATTTCGACCACATCCTGGCATGCTTAACATAGTATCATAATATACATGAACTTTGACCACTTTTTGGGATAGTCATATACCAGTTTCATCCGAGTCAATTTCGGTTTTAGTTTGGCCAAACAAACCAATTTAAGTCAATTTCCACCACATTAGAGTGGATTTCGACCACTTCCTGGCATGATTAACATATTTTCAGAATTTACATCAACTATTACCATTTTTTTGGGGTCCTCCAATAACAGTTATTAACATAATATCATAATATACATGAACTTTGACCACTTTTTGGGATCCTCATATACCAATTTCATCCGAGTCAATTTCGGCTTTAGTTTAGTCAAACAAACCAATTTAAGTCAATTTCCACCACATTATAGTGAATTTCGACCACTTCTTGACATGATTAACATATTATCAAAAAATACATCAACTATGACCATTTTTTGGGGTCCTCCAATAACAGTTTCATCCGAGTCAATTTCGGCTCTAGTTTGGCCAAAGTAACCAATTTAAGTCACTTTCCACCACTTTAGATTGGATTTCGACCACATCCTGGCATGATTAACATATTATCATAATATACATGAAATTTGACCACTTTTTGGGATCCTTATATACCAGTTTCATCCGAGTCAATTTCGGTTTTAGTTTGGCCAAACAAACCAGTTTAAAGTCAATTTCCACCACTTTAGAGTGGATTTCGACCACATCCTGGCATGATTAACATATTATCATAATATACATGAACTTTGACCACTTTTTGGGATACTCATATACCAGTTTCATCCGAGTCAATTTCGGTTTTAGTTTGGCCAAACAAACCAATTTAAGTCAATTTCCACCACATTAGAGTGGATTTCGACCACTTCCTGGCATGATTAACATATTTTCAGAATTTACATCAACTATTATCATTTTTTGGGGTCCTCCAATAACAGTTTCACCCGAGTCCATTTCGGCTCTAGTTTGGCCAAACTAACCAATTTAAGTCACTTTCCACCACTTTAGAGTGGATTTCGACCACATCCTGGCATGATTAACATATTATCATAATATACATGAAATTTGACCTCTTTTTGGGATCCTCATATACCAGTTTCATCCGAGTAAATTTCGGTTTTAGTTTAGCCAATCAAACCAATTTAAGTCAATTTCCACCACATTAGAGTGGATTTCGAACACTTCTTGGCATGATTAACATATTATCATAAGATACATCAACTATGACCATTTTTGGGGGTCCTCCAATAACAGTTTCATCCGAGTGAATTTCGGCTCTAGTTTGGCCAAAGTAACCAATTTAAGTCACTTTCCACCACTTTAGATTGGATTTCGACCACATCCGGGCATGATTAACATATTATCATAATATACATGAACTTTGACCACTTTTTGGGATCCTTATATACCAGTTTCATCCGAGTCAATTTCGGTTTTAGTTTGGCCAAACAAACCAGTTTAAGTCAATTTCCACCACTTTAGAGTGGATTTCGACCACATCCTGGCATGCTTAACATAGTATCATAATATACATGAACTTTGACCACTTTTTGGGATACTCATATACCAGTTTCATCCGAGTCAATTTCGGTTTTAGTTTGGCCAAACAAACCAATTTAAGTCAATTTCCACCACATTAGAGTGGATTTCGACCACTTCCTGGCATGATTAACATATTTTCAGAATTTACATCAACTATTATCATTTTTTGGGGTCCTCCAATAACAGTTTCACCCGAGTCCATTTCGGCTCTAGTTTGGCCAAACTAACCAATTTAAGTCACTTTCCACCACTTTAGAGTGGATTTCGACCACATCCTGGCATGATTAACATATTATCATAATATACATGAAATTTGACCTCTTTTTGGGATCCTCATATACCAGTTTCATCCGAGTAAATTTCGGTTTTAGTTTAGCCAATCAAACCAATTTAAGTCAATTTCCACCACATTAGAGTGGATTTCGAACACTTCTTGGCATCATTAACATATTATCATAAGATACATCAACTATGACCATTTTTGGGGGTCCTCCAATAACAGTTTCATCTGAGTCAATTTCGGCTCTAGTTTGGCCAAAGTAACCAATTTAAGTCACTTTCCACCACTTTAGATTGGATTTCGACCACATCCGGGCATGATTAACATATTATCATAATATACATGAACTTTGACCACTTTTTGGGATCCTTATATACCAGTTTCATCCGAGTCAATTTCGGTTTTAGTTTGGCCAAACAAACCAGTTTAAGTCAATTTCCACCACTTTAGAGTGGATTTCGACCACATCCTGGCATGCTTAACATAGTATCATAATATACATGAACTTTGACCACTTTTTGGGATAGTCATATACCAGTTTCATCCGAGTCAATTTCGGTTTTAGTTTGGCCAAACAAACCAATTTAAGTCAATTTCCACCACATTAGAGTGGATTTCGACCACTTCCTGGCATGATTAACATATTTTCAGAATTTACATCAACTATTACCATTTTTTTGGGGTCCTCCAATAACAGTTATTAACATAATATCATAATATACATGAACTTTGACCACTTTTTGGGATCCTCATATACCAATTTCATCCGAGTCAATTTCGGCTTTAGTTTAGTCAAACAAACCAATTTAAGTCAATTTCCACCACATTATAGTGAATTTCGACCACTTCTTGACATGATTAACATATTATCAAAAAATACATCAACTATGACCATTTTTTGGGGTCCTCCAATAACAGTTTCATCCGAGTCAATTTCGGCTCTAGTTTGGCCAAAGTAACCAATTTAAGTCACTTTCCACCACTTTAGATTGGATTTCGACCACATCCTGGCATGATTAACATATTATCATAATATACATGAAATTTGACCACTTTTTGGGATCCTTATATACCAGTTTCATCCGAGTCAATTTCGGTTTTAGTTTGGCCAAACAAACCAGTTTAAAGTCAATTTCCACCACTTTAGAGTGGATTTCGACCACATCCTGGCATGATTAACATATTATCATAATATACATGAACTTTGACCACTTTTTGGGATACTCATATACCAGTTTCATCCCAGTCAATTTCGGTTTTAGTTTGGCCAAACAAACCAATTTAAGTCAATTTCCACCACATTAGAGTGGATTTCGACCACTTCCTGGCATGATTAACATATTTTCAGAATTTACATCAACTATTATCATTTTTTGGGGTCCTCCAATAACAGTTTCACCCGAGTCCATTTCGGCTCTAGTTTGGCCAAACTAACCAATTTAAGTCACTTTCCACCACTTTAGAGTGGATTTCGACCACATCCTGGCATGATTAACATATTATCATAATATACATGAAATTTGACCTCTTTTTGGGATCCTCATATACCAGTTTCATCCGAGTAAATTTCGGTTTTAGTTTAGCCAATCAAACCAATTTAAGTCAATTTCCACCACATTAGAGTGGATTTCGAACACTTCTTGGCATGATTAACATATTATCATAAGATACATCAACTATGACCATTTTTGGGGGTCCTCCAATAACAGTTTCATCTGAGTCAATTTCGGCTCTAGTTTGGCCAAAGTAACCAATTTAAGTCACTTTCCACCACTTTAGATTGGATTTCGACCACATCCGGGCATGATTAACATATTATCATAATATACATGAACTTTGACCACTTTTTGGGATCCTTATATACCAGTTTCATCCGAGTCAATTTCGGTTTTAGTTTGGCCAAACAAACCAGTTTAAGTCAATTTCCACCACTTTAGAGTGGATTTCGACCACATCCTGGCATGCTTAACATAGTATCATAATATACATGAACTTTGACCACTTTTTGGGATAGTCATATACCAGTTTCATCCGAGTCAATTTCGGTTTTAGTTTGGCCAAACAAACCAATTTAAGTCAATTTCCACCACATTAGAGTGGATTTCGACCACTTCCTGGCATGATTAACATATTTTCAGAATTTACATCAACTATTACCATTTTTTTGGGGTCCTCCAATAACAGTTATTAACATAATATCATAATATACATGAACTTTGACCACTTTTTGGGATCCTCATATACCAATTTCATCCGAGTCAATTTCGGCTTTAGTTTAGTCAAACAAACCAATTTAAGTCAATTTCCACCACATTATAGTGAATTTCGACCACTTCTTGACATGATTAACATATTATCAAAAAATACATCAACTATGACCATTTTTTGGGGTCCTCCAATAACAGTTTCATCCGAGTCAATTTCGGCTCTAGTTTGGCCAAAGTAACCAATTTAAGTCACTTTCCACCACTTTAGATTGGATTTCGACCACATCCTGGCATGATTAACATATTATCATAATATACATGAAATTTGACCACTTTTTGGGATCCTTATATACCAGTTTCATCCGAGTCAATTTCGGTTTTAGTTTGGCCAAACAAACCAGTTTAAAGTCAATTTCCACCACTTTAGAGTGGATTTCGACCACATCCTGGCATGATTAACATATTATCATAATATACATGAACTTTGACCACTTTTTGGGATACTCATATACCAGTTTCATCCGAGTCAATTTCGGTTTTAGTTTGGCCAAACAAACCAATTTAAGTCAATTTCCACCACATTAGAGTGGATTTCGACCACTTCCTGGCATGATTAACATATTTTCAGAATTTACATCAACTATTATCATTTTTTGGGGTCCTCCAATAACAGTTTCACCCGAGTCCATTTCGGCTCTAGTTTGGCCAAACTAACCAATTTAAGTCACTTTCCACCACTTTAGAGTGGATTTCGACCACATCCTGGCATGATTAACATATTATCATAATATACATGAAATTTGACCTCTTTTTGGGATCCTCATATACCAGTTTCATCCGAGTAAATTTCGGTTTTAGTTTAGCCAATCAAACCAATTTAAGTCAATTTCCACCACATTAGAGTGGATTTCGAACACTTCTTGGCATGATTAACATATTATCATAAGATACATCAACTATGACCATTTTTGGGGGTCCTCCAATAACAGTTTCATCTGAGTCAATTTCGGCTCTAGTTTGGCCAAAGTAACCAATTTAAGTCACTTTCCACCACTTTAGATTGGATTTCGACCACATCCGGGCATGATTAACATATTATCATAATATACATGAACTTTGACCACTTTTTGGGATCCTTATATACCAGTTTCATCCGAGTCAATTTCGGTTTTAGTTTGGCCAAACAAACCAGTTTAAGTCAATTTCCACCACTTTAGAGTGGATTTCGACCACATCCTGGCATGCTTAACATAGTATCATAATATACATGAACTTTGACCACTTTTTGGGATAGTCATATACCAGTTTCATCCGAGTCAATTTCGGTTTTAGTTTGGCCAAACAAACCAATTTAAGTCAATTTCCACCACATTAGAGTGGATTTCGACCACTTCCTGGCATGATTAACATATTTTCAGAATTTACATCAACTATTACCATTTTTTTGGGGTCCTCCAATAACAGTTATTAACATAATATCATAATATACATGAACTTTGACCACTTTTTGGGATCCTCATATACCAATTTCATCCGAGTCAATTTCGGCTTTAGTTTAGTCAAACAAACCAATTTAAGTCAATTTCCACCACATTATAGTGAATTTCGACCACTTCTTGACATGATTAACATATTATCAAAAAATACATCAACTATGACCATTTTTTGGGGTCCTCCAATAACAGTTTCATCCGAGTCAATTTCGGCTCTAGTTTGGCCAAAGTAACCAATTTAAGTCACTTTCCACCACTTTAGATTGGATTTCGACCACATCCTGACATGATTAACATATTATCATAATATACATGAACTTTGACCACTTTTTGGGATCCTTATATACCAGTTTCATCCGAGTCAATTTCGGTTTTAGTTTGGCCAAACAAACCAGTTTAAGTCAATTTCCACCACATTAGAGTGGATTTCGACCACATCCTGGCATGATTAACATATTATCATAATATACATGAACTTGACCACTTTTTGGGATACTCATATACCAGTTTCATCCGAGTCAATTTCGGTTTTAGTTTGGCCAAACAAACCAATTTAAGTTAATTTCCACCACATTAGAGTGGATTTCGACCACTTCCTGGCATGATTAAAATATTTTCAGAATTTACATCAACTATTACCATTTTTGGGGTCGAATAACAGTTTCATCCGAGTCAATTTCGGCTCTAGTTTGGCCAAAGTAACCAATTTAAGTCACTTTCCACCACATTAGAGTGGATTTCGACCACATCCTGGCATGATTAATATATTATCATAATTTACATCAACTTTGACCACTTTTTGGGGTCCTCTGATACCAGTTTCATTCAATTCAATTATGGCTCTAGTTTGGCTAAACTAACCAATTTAAGTAACTTTCCACCACATTAGAGTGGAATTCGAGCACATCCTGGAATGATTATAATCTTATCATAATTTACATCAACTTTGACCACTTTTTGGGGTCTTCTGATACCAGTTCCATCCGAGTCCATTTCGGCTCTAGTTTGGCCAACTCACCAATTTAAGTCACTTTCCACCACATTAGAGTGTATTTCGACCACATCCTGGCATGATTAACATATTATCATAATATACATGAACTTTGACCACTTTTTGGGATGCTCATATGCCAGTTTCATCCGAGTCAATTTCGGTTTTAGTTTGGCCAAACAAACCAATTTAAGTCAATTTCCACCACATTAGAGTGGATTTCGACCACTTCCTGGCATGATTAACATATAATCAGAATTTACATCAACTACGACCATTTTTTGGGGTCCTCCAATAACAGTTTCACCCGAGTCAATTTCGGCTCTAGTTTGGCCAAACTAACCAATTTAAGTCACTTTCGACCAATTTAGAGTGGATTTCGACCACATCCTGGCATGATTAACATATCATCATAATATACTTGAACTTTGACCACCTTTTGGGATCCTCATATACCAGTTTCATCCGAGTCAATTTCGGTTTTAGTTTAGCCAAACAAACCAATTTAAGTCAATTTCCACCACATTAGAGTGGATTTCGACCACTTCTTGGCATGATTAACATATTATAATAAAATACATCAACTATGACCATTTTTGGGGGTCCTCCAATAACAGTTTCATCCGAGTCAATTTCGGCTCTAGTTTGGCCAAAGTAACCAATTGAAGTCACTTTCCACCACATTAGAGTGGATTTCGACCACATCCTGGCATGATTAATATATTATCATAATTTACATCAACTTTGACCATTTTTTGGGGACCTCTGATACCAGTTTCATCCAAGTCAATTATGGCTCTAGTTTGGCTAAACTAACCAATTTAAGTAACTTTCCACCACATTAGAGTGGAATTCGAGCACATCCTGGCATGATTATCATATATCATAAAATACATCAACTATGACCATTTTTTGGGGTCCTCCAATAACAGTTTCATCCGAGTCAATTTCGGCTCTAGTTTGGCCAAAGTAACCAATTTAAGTCACTTTCCACCACTTTAGATTGGATTTCGACCACATCCTGACATGATTAACATATTATCATAATATACATGAACTTTGACCACTTTTTGGGATCCTTATATACCAGTTTCATCCGAGTCAATTTCGGTTTTAGTTTGGCCAAACAAACCAGTTTAAGTCAATTTCCACCACATTAGAGTGGATTTCGACCACATCCTGGCATGATTAACATATTATCATAATATACATGAACTTGACCACTTTTTGGGATACTCATATACCAGTTTCATCCGAGTCAATTTCGGTTTTAGTTTGGCCAAACAAACCAATTTAAGTCAATTTCCACCACATTAGAGTGGATTTCGACCACTTCCTGGCATGATTAACATATTTTCAGAATTTACATCAACTATTACCATTTTTTTGGGGTCCTCCAATAACAGTTATTAACATAATATCATAATATACATGAACTTTGACCACTTTTTGGGATCCTCATATACCAATTTCATCCGAGTCAATTTCGGCTTTAGTTTAGTCAAACAAACCAATTTAAGTCAATTTCCACCACATTATAGTGAATTTCGACCACTTCTTGACATGATTAACATATTATCATAAAATACATCAACTATGACCATTTTTTGGGGTCCTCCAATAACAGTTTCATCCGAGTCAATTTCGGCTCTAGTTTGGCCAAAGTAACCAATTTAAGTCACTTTCCACCACTTTAGATTGGATTTCGACCACATCCTGGCATGATTAACATATTATCATAATATACATGAAATTTGACCACTTTTTGGGATCCTTATATACCAGTTTCATCCGAGTCAATTTCGGTTTTAGTTTGGCCAAACAAACCAGTTTAAAGTCAATTTCCACCACTTTAGAGTGGATTTCGACCACATCCTGGCATGATTAACATATTATCATAATATACATGAACTTTGACCACTTTTTGGGATACTCATATACCAGTTTCATCCGAGTCAATTTCGGTTTTAGTTTGGCCAAACAAACCAATTTAAGTCAATTTCCACCACATTAGAGTGGATTTCGACCACTTCCTGGCATGATTAACATATTTTCAGAATTTACATCAACTATTATCATTTTTTGGGGTCCTCCAATAACAGTTTCACCCGAGTCCATTTCGGCTCTAGTTTGGCCAAACTAACCAATTTAAGTCACTTTCCACCACTTTAGAGTGGATTTCGACCACATCCTGGCATGATTAACATATTATCATAATATACATGAAATTTGACCTCTTTTTGGGATCCTCATATACCAGTTTCATCCGAGTAAATTTCGGTTTTAGTTTAGCCAATCAAACCAATTTAAGTCAATTTCCACCACATTAGAGTGGATTTCGAACACTTCTTGGCATGATTAACATATTATCATAAGATACATCAACTATGACCATTTTTGGGGGTCCTCCAATAACAGTTTCATCTGAGTCAATTTCGGCTCTAGTTTGGCCAAAGTAACCAATTTAAGTCACTTTCCACCACTTTAGATTGGATTTCGACCACATCCGGGCATGATTAACATATTATCATAATATACATGAACTTTGACCACTTTTTGGGATCCTTATATACCAGTTTCATCCGAGTCAATTTCGGTTTTAGTTTGGCCAAACAAACCAGTTTAAGTCAATTTCCACCACTTTAGAGTGGATTTCGACCACATCCTGGCATGCTTAACATAGTATCATAATATACATGAACTTTGACCACTTTTTGGGATAGTCATATACCAGTTTCATCCGAGTCAATTTCGGTTTTAGTTTGGCCAAACAAACCAATTTAAGTCAATTTCCACCACATTAGAGTGGATTTCGACCACTTCCTGGCATGATACCAATTTAAGTCACTTTCCACCACTTTAGATTGGATTTCGACCACATCCTGGCATGATTAACATAATATCATAATATACATGAACTTTGACCAATTTTTGGGATCCTCATATACCAGTTTCATCCGAGTCAATTTCGGCTTTAGTTTAGCCAAACAAACCAATTTAAGTCAATTTCCACCACATTAGAGTGGATACCACTTCCTGGCATGATTAACATATTATCAGAATTTACATCAACTATGACCATTTTTCGGGGTCCTCCAATAACAGTTTCATCCAAGTCAATTTCGGCTCTAGTTTGGCCAAAGTAACCAATTTAAGTCACTTTCCACCACTTTAGATTGGATTTCGACCACATCCTGGCATGATTAACATATTATCATAAGATACATGAACTTTGACCACTTTTTGGGATCCTTATATACCAGTTTCATCCGAGTCAATTTCGGTTTTAGTTTATCCAAACAAACCAATTTAAGTCAATTTCCACCACATTAGAGTGGATTTCGACCACTTCTTGGCATGATTAACATATTATAATAAAATACATCAACTATGACCATTTTTTGGGGTCCTCCAATAACAGATTCATCCGAGTCAATTTCGGCTCTAATTTGGCCAAAGTAACCAATTTAAGTCACTTTCCACCACTTTAGATTGGATTTCGACCACATCCTGGCATGATTAACATAATATCATAATATACATGAACTTTGACCACTTTTTGGGATCCTCATATACCAGTTTCATCCGAGTCAATTTCGGCTTTAGTTTAGCCAAACAAACCAATTTAAGTCAATTTCCACCACATTAGAGTGGATTTCGACCACTTCCTGGCATGATTAACATATTATCAGAATTTACATCAACTATGACCATTTTTTGGGGTCCTCCAATAACAGTTTCACCAGAGTCAATTTCGGTTCTAGTTTGGCCAAAGTAACCAATTTAAGTCACTTTCCACCACTTTAGATTGGATTTCGACCACACCCTGGCATGATTAACATTTTATCATAATATACATGAACTTTGACCACTTTTTGGGATCCTTATATACCAGTTTCATCCGAGTCAATTTCGGTTTTAGTTTGGCCAAACAAACCAGTTTAAGTCAATTTCCACCACTTTAGAGTGGATTTCGACCACATCCTGGCATGCTTAACATAGTATCATAATATACATGAACTTTGACCACTTTTTGGGATAGTCATATACCAGTTTCATCCGAGTCAATTTCGGTTTTAGTTTGGCCAAACAAACCAATTTAAGTCAATTTCCACCACATTAGAGTGGATTTCGACCACTTCCTGGCATGATACCAATTTAAGTCACTTTCCACCACTTTAGATTGGATTTCGACCACATCCTGGCATGATTAACATAATATCATAATATACATGAACTTTGACCAATTTTTGGGATCCTCATATACCAGTTTCATCCGAGTCAATTTCGGCTTTAGTTTAGCCAAACAAACCAATTTAAGTCAATTTCCACCACATTAGAGTGGATACCACTTCCTGGCATGATTAACATATTATCAGAATTTACATCAACTATGACCATTTTTCGGGGTCCTCCAATAACAGTTTCATCCGAGTCAATTTCGGCTCTAGTTTGGCCAAAGTAACCAATTTAAGTCACTTTCCACCACTTTAGATTGGATTTCGACCACATCCTGGCATGATTAACATATTATCATAAGATACATGAACTTTGACCACTTTTTGGGATCCTTATATACCAGTTTCATCCGAGTCAATTTCGGTTTTAGTTTATCCAAACAAACCAATTTAAGTCAATTTCCACCACATTAGAGTGGATTTCGACCACTTCTTGGCATGATTAACATATTATAATAAAATACATCAACTATGACCATTTTTTGGGGTCCTCCAATAACAGATTCATCCGAGTCAATTTCGGCTCTAATTTGGCCAAAGTAACCAATTTAAGTCACTTTCCACCACTTTAGATTGGATTTCGACCACATCCTGGCATGATTAACATAATATCATAATATACATGAACTTTGACCACTTTTTGGGATCCTCATATACCAGTTTCATCCGAGTCAATTTCGGCTTTAGTTTAGCCAAACAAACCAATTTAAGTCAATTTCCACCACATTAGAGTGGATTTCGACCACTTCCTGGCATGATTAACATATTATCAGAATTTACATCAACTATGACCATTTTTTGGGGTCCTCCAATAACAGTTTCACCAGAGTCAATTTCGGTTCTAGTTTGGCCAAAGTAACCAATTTAAGTCACTTTCCACCACTTTAGATTGGATTTCGACCACACCCTGGCATGATTAACATTTTATCATAATATACATGAACTTTGACCACTTTTTGGGATCCTTATATACCAGTTTCATCCGAGTCAATTTCGGTTTTAGTTTAGCCAAACAAACCAATTTAAGTTAATTTCCACCACATTAGAGTGGATTTCGACCACTTCTTGGCATGATTAACATATTATAATAAAATACATCAACTATGACCATTTTTTGGGGTCCTCCAATAACAGTTTCATCCGAGTCAATTTCGGCTCTAGTTTGGCCAAAGTAACCAATTTAAGTCACTTTCCACCACTTTAGATTGGATTTCGACCACATCCTGGCATGATTAACATAATATCATAATATACATGAACTTTGACTAGTTTTTGGGATCCTCATATACCAGTTTCATCCGAGTCAATTTCGGCTTTAGTTTAGCCAAACAAACCAATTTAAGTCAATTTCCACCACATTAGAGTGGATTTCGACCACTTCCTGGCATGATTAACATATTTTCAGAATTTACATCAACTATTACCATTTTTTGGGGTCCTCCAATAACAGTTTCACCCGAGTCAATTTCGGCTCTAGTTTGGCCAAACTAACCAATTTTAGTCACTTTCCACCACTTTAGACTGGATTTCGACTACATCATGGCATGATTAAAATAATATCATAATATACATGAACTTTGACCACTTTTTGCGATCCTCATATACCAGTTTCATCCGAGTCAATTTCGGTTTTAGTTTTGCCAAACAAACCAATTTAAGTCAATTTCCACCACATTAGAGTGGATTTCGACCACTTCTTGTCATGATTAACATATTATCATAAAATACATCAACTATGACCATTTTTGGGGTCCTCCAATATCAGTTTCATCTGAGTCAACTTCGGCTCTAGTTTGGCCAAAGTAACCAATTTAAGTCACTTTCCACCACTTTAGATTGGATTTCGACCACATCCTGGCATGATTAACATATTATCATAATATACATGAACTTTGACCACTTTTTGGGATCCTTATATACCAGTTTCATCCGAGTCAATTTCGGTTTTAGTTTGGCCAAACTAGCCAATTTAAGTCAATTTCCACCACATTAGAGTGGATTTCGACCACTTCCTGGCATGATTACCATATTTTCAGAATTTACATCAGCTATTACCATTTTTTGGGGTCCTCCATTAATAGTTTCACCCGTGTCCATTTAGGCTCTAGTTTGGCCAACTCACCAATTTAAGTCACTTTCCACCACATTAGAGTGGATTTCGACCACATCCTGGCAGGACTAACATATTATCATAATATACATGAACTTTGACCACTTTTTGGGATACTCATATACCAGTTTCATCCGAGTCAATTTCGGTTTTAGTTTGGCCAAACAAACCAATTTAAGTCAATTTCCATCACATTAGAGTGGATTTCGACCACTTCCTGGCATGATTAACATATTATTAGAATTTACATCAACTATGACCATTTTTTGGGGTCCTCCAATAACAGTTTCACCCGAGTCAATTTCGGCTCTAATTTGGCCAAAGTAACCAATTTAAGTCACTTTCCACCACTTTAGATTGGATTTCGACCACATCCTGGCATGATTAACATTTTATCATAATATACATGAACTTTGACCACTTTTTGGGATCCTTATATACCAGTTTCATCCGAGTCAATTTCGGTTTTAGTTTAGCCAAACAAACCAATTTAAGTCAATTTCCAACACATTAGAGTGGATTTCGACCACTTCTTGGCATGATTAACATATTATAATAAAATACATCAACTATGACCATTTTTTGGGGTCCTCCAATAATAGTTTCATCCGAGTTAATTTCGGCTCTAGTTTGGCCAAAGTAACCAATTTAAGTCACTTTCCAGCACTTTAGATTGGATTTCGACCACATCCTGGCATGATTAACATAATATCATAATATACATGAACTTTGACCACTTTTTGGGATCCTCATATACCAGTTTCATCCGAGTCAATTTCGGCTTTAGTTTAGCCAAACAAACCAATTTAAGTCAATTTCCACCACATTAGAGTGGATTTCGACCACTTCCTGGCATGATTAACATATTTTCAGAATTTACATCAACTATTACCATTTTTTGGGGTCCTCCAACAACAGTTTCACCCGAGTCAATTTCGGCTCTAGTTTGGCCAAACTAACCAATTTTAGTCACTTTCCACCACTTTAGAGTGGATTTCGACTACATCATGGCATGATTAAAATAATATCATAATATACATGAACTTTGACCACTTTTTGCGATCCTCATATACCAGTTTCATCCGAGTCAATTTCGGTTTTAGTTTTGCCAAACAAACCAATTTAAGTCAATTTCCACCACATTAGAGTGGATTTCGACCACTTCTTGTCATGATTAACATATTATCATAAAATACATGAACTATGACCATTTTTGGGGTCCTCCAATATCAGTTTCATCTGAGTCAACTTCGGCTCTAGTTTGGCCAAAGTAACCAATTTAAGTCACTTTCCACCACTTTAGATTGGATTTCGACCACATCCTGGCATGATTAACATATTATCATAATATACATGAACTTTGACCACTTTTTGGGATCCTTATATACCAGTTTCATCCGAGTCAATTTCGGTTTTAGTTTGGCCAAACTAACCAATTTAAGTCAATTTCCACCACATTAGAGTGGATTTCGACCACTTCCTGGCATGATTACCATATTTTCAGAATTTACATCAGCTATTACCATTTTTTGGGGTCCTCCATTAACAGTTTCACCCGTGTCCATTTAGGCTCTAGTTTGGCCAACTCACCAATTTAAGTCACTTTCCACCACATTAGAGTGGATTTCGACCACATCCTGGCATGACTAACATATTATCATAATATACATGAACTTTGACCACTTTTTGGGATACTCATATACCAGTTTCATCCGAGTCAATTTCGGTTTTAGTTTGGCCAAACAAACCAATTTAAGTCAATTTCCATCACATTAGAGTGGATTTCGACCACTTCCTGGCATGATTAACATATTATCAGAATTTACATCAACTATGACCATTTTTTGGGGTCCTGCAATAACAGTTTCACCCGAGTCAATTTCGGCTCTAATTTGGCCAAAGTAACCAATTTAAGTCACTTTCCACCACTTTAGATTGGATTTCGACCACATCCTGGCATGATTAACATTTTATCATAATATACATGAACTTTGACCACTTTTTGGGATCCTTATATACCAGTTTCATCCGAGTCAATTTCGGTTTTAGTTTAGCCAAACAAACCAATTTAAGTCAATTTCCAACACATTAGAGTGGATTTCGACCACTTCTTGGCATGATTAACATATTATAATAAAATACATCAACTATGACCATTTTTTGGGGTCCTCCAATAATAGTTTCATCCGAGTTAATTTCGGCTCTAGTTTGGCCAAACTAACCAATTTAAGTCACTTTCCAGCACTTTAGATTGGATTTCGACCACATCCTGGCATGATTAATATAATATCAAAATATACATGAACTTTGACCACTTTTTGGGATCCTCATATACCAGTTTCATCCGAGTCAATTTCGGCTTTAGTTTAGCCAAACAAACCAATTTAAGTCAATTTCCACCACATTAGAGTGGATTTCGACCACTTCCTGGCATGATTAACATATTTTCAGAATTTACATCAACTATTACCATTTTTTGGGGTCCTCCAATAACAGTTTCACCCGAGTCAATTTCGGCTCTAGTTTGGCCAAACTAACCAATTTTAGTCACTTTCCACCACTTTAGAGTGGATTTCGACTACATCATGGCATGATTAAAATAATATCATAATATACATGAACTTTGACCACTTTTTGGGATCCTCACAGTTTCATCCGAGTCAATTTCGGTTTTAGTTTAGCCAAACAAACCAATTTAAGTCAATTTCCACCACATTAGAGTGGATTTCGACCACTTCTTGTCATGATTAACATATTATCATAAAATACATCAACTATGACCATTTTTTGGGGTCCTCCAATAACAGTTTCATCCGAGTCAATTTCGGCTCTAGTTTGGCCAAAGTAACCAATTTAAGTCACTTTCCACCACTTTAGATTGGATTTCGACCACATCCTGGCATGATTAACATATTATCATAATATACATGAACTTTGACCACTTTTTGGGATCCTTATATACCAGTTTCATCCGAGTCAATTTCGGTTTTAGTTTAGCCAAACAAACCAATTTAAGTCAATTTCCACCACATTAGAGTGGATTTCGACCACTTCTTGGCATGATTAACATATTATCATAGAATACATCACCTATGACCATTTTTTGGGGTCCTCTAATAACAGTTTCATCCGAGTCAATTTCGGCTCTAGTTTAGCCAAAGTAACCAATTTAAGTCACTTTCCACCACTTTAGATTGGATTTCGACCACATCCTGGCATGATTAGCATATTATCAAAATATACATGAACTTTGACCACTTTTTGGGATCCTTACATACCAGTTTCATCTGAGTCAATTTCGGTTTTAGTTTGGCCAAATAAACCAGTTTAAGTCAATTTCAACCACATTAGAGTGGATTTCGACCACATCCTTACATGATTACCATATTATCATAATATACATGAACTTTGACCACTTTTTGGGATACTCATATACCAGTTTCATCCGAGTCAATTTCTTTTTTTTTTTTTTTTTTTTGCTAAATGTCCCGAGTCAATTTCGGTTTTAGTTTGGCCAAACAAACCAATTTAAGTCAATTTCCACCAAATTAGAGTGGATTTCGACCACTTCTTGGCATGATTAACATATTATCATAGAATACATCACCTATGACCATTTTTTGGGGTCCTCTAATAACAGTTTCATCCGAGTCAATTTCGGCTCTAGTTTAGCCAAAGTAACCAATTTAAGTCACTTTCCACCACTTTAGATTGGATTTCGACCACATCCTGGCATGATTAACATATTATCATAATATACATGAACTTTGACCACTTTTTGGGATCCTTATATACCAGTTTCATCCGAGTCAATTTCGGTTTTAGTTTAGCCAAACAAACCAATTTAAGTCAATTTCCACCACATTAGAGTGGATTTCGACCACTTCTTGGCATGATGAACATATTATCATAGAATACATCACCTATGACCATTTTTTGGGGTCCTCTAATAACAGTTTCATCCGAGTCAATTTCGGCTCTAGTTTAGCCAAAGTAACCAATTTAAGTCACTTTCCACCACTTTAGATTGGATTTCGACCACATCCTGGCATGATTAGCATATTATCAAAATATACATGAACTTTGACCACTTTTTGGGATCCTTACATACCAGTTTCATCTGAGTCAATTTCGGTTTTAGTTTGGCCAAATAAACCAGTTTAAGTCAATTTCAACCACATTAGAGTGGATTTCGACCACATCCTTACATGATTACCATATTATCATAATATACATGAACTTTGACCACTTTTTGGGATACTCATATACCAGTTTCATCCGAGTCAATTTCTTTTTTTTTTTTTTTTTTTTGCTAAATGTCCCGAGTCAATTTCGGTTTTAGTTTGGCCAAACAAACCAATTTAAGTCAATTTCCACCAAATTAGAGTGGATTTCGACCACTTCTTGGCATGATTAACATATTATCATAGAATACATCACCTATGACCATTTTTTGGGGTCCTCTAATAACAGTTTCATCCGAGTCAATTTCGGCTCTAGTTTAGCCAAAGTAACCAATTTAAGTCACTTTCCACCACTTTAGATTGGATTTCGACCACATCCTGGCATGATTAACATATTATCATAATATACATGAACTTTGACCACTTTTTGGGATCCTTATATACCAGTTTCATCCGAGTCAATTTCGGTTTTAGTTTAGCCAAACAAACCAATTTAAGTCAATTTCCACCACATTAGAGTGGATTTCGACCACTTCTTGGCATGATTAACATATTATCATAGAATACATCACCTATGACCATTTTTTGGGGTCCTCTAATAACAGTTTCATCCGAGTCAATTTCGGCTCTAGTTTAGCCAAAGTAACCAATTTAAGTCACTTTCCACCACTTTAGATTGGATTTCGACCACATCCTGGCATGATTAGCATATTATCAAAATATACATGAACTTTGACCACTTTTTGGGATCCTTACATACCAGTTTCATCTGAGTCAATTTCGGTTTTAGTTTGGCCAAATAAACCAGTTTAAGTCAATTTCAACCACATTAGAGTGGATTTCGACCACATCCTTACATGATTACCATATTATCATAATATACATGAACTTTGACCACTTTTTGGGATACTCATATACCAGTTTCATCCGAGTCAATTTCTTTTTTTTTTTTTTTTTTTTGCTAAATGTCCCGAGTCAATTTCGGTTTTAGTTTGGCCAAACAAACCAATTTAAGTCAATTTCCACCAAATTAGAGTGGATTTCGACCACTTCTTGGCATGATTAACATATTATCATAGAATACATCACCTATGACCATTTTTTGGGGTCCTCTAATAACAGTTTCATCCGAGTCAATTTCGGCTCTAGTTTAGCCAAAGTAACCAATTTAAGTCACTTTCCACCACTTTAGATTGGATTTCGACCACATCCTGGCATGATTAACATATTATCATAATATACATGAACTTTGACCACTTTTTGGGATCCTTATATACCAGTTTCATCCGAGTCAATTTCGGTTTTAGTTTAGCCAAACAAACCAATTTAAGTCAATTTCCACCACATTAGAGTGGATTTCGACCACTTCTTGGCATGATTAACATATTATCATAGAATACATCACATATGACCATTTTTTGGGGTCCTCTAATAACAGTTTCATCCGAGTCAATTTCGGCTCTAGTTTAGCCAAAGTAACCAATTTAAGTCACTTTCCACCACTTTAGATTGGATTTCGACCACATCCTGGCATGATTAGCATATTATCAAAATATACATGAACTTTGACCACTTTTTGGGATCCTTACATACCAGTTTCATCTGAGTCAATTTCGGTTTTAGTTTGGCCAAATAAACCAGTTTAAGTCAATTTCAACCACATTAGAGTGGATTTCGACCACATCCTTACATGATTACCATATTATCATAATATACATGAACTTTGACCACTTTTTGGGATACTCATATACCAGTTTCATCCGAGTCAATTTCGGTTTTAGTTTGGCCAAACATACCAATTTAAGTCAATTTCCACCAAATTAGAGTGGATTTCGACCACATCCTGGCATGATTAACATATTATCATAATATACTTGAACTTTGACCACTTTTTGGGATCCTCATATACCAGTTTCATCCGAGTCAATTTCGGTTTTAGTTTAGCCAAACAAACCAATTTAAGTCAATTTCCACCACATTAGAGTGGATTTCGACCACTTCTTGGCATGATTAACATATTATCAGAAAATACATCAACTATGACTATTTTTGGGGGTCCTCCAATAAAAGTTTCATCCGAGTCAATTTCGGTTTTAGTTTAGCCAAACAAACCAATTTAAGTCAATTTCCACCACATTAGAGTGGATTTCGACCACTTCTTGGCATGATTAACATATTATCATAAAATACATCAATTATGACCATTTTAGGGGGTCCTCCAATAAAAGTTTCATCCGAGTCAATTTCGGCTCTAGTATGGCCAAAGTAACCAATTTAAGTCACTTTCCACCACATTAGAGTGGATTTCGACCACATCCTGGCATGATTAATATATTATCATAATTTACATCAACTTTGACCACTTTTTGGGGTCCCCTGATACCAGTTCCATCTGAGTCAATTTCGGCTCTAGTTTGGCCAACTCACCAATTTAAGTCACTTTCCACCACATTAGAGTGGATTTCGACCACATCCTAGCATGATTAACATATTATCATAATATACATGAACTTTGACCACTTTTTGGGATCCTCATATACCAGTTTCATCAGAGTCAATTTCGGTTTTAGTTTGGCCAAACAAACCAATTTAAGTCAATTTCCACCAAATTAGAGTGGATTTCGACCACTTCCTGGCATGATTAACATATTATCAGAATTTACATCAACTATGACCATTTTCTGGGGTCCTCCAATAACAGTTCCATCCGAGTCAATTTCGGCTCTAGTTTGGCCTACTCACCAATTTAAGTCACTTTCCACCACATTAGAGTGGATTTCGACCATATCCTGGCATGATTTACATAATATCATAATATACATGAACTTTGACCACTTTTTGGGATCCTCATATACCAGTTTTATCCGAGTCAATTTCGGTTTTAGTTTAGCCAAACAAACCAATTTAAGTCAATTTCCACCAAATTAGAGTGGATTTCGACCACTTCTTGTCATGATTAATATATTATCATAAAATACATCAACTATGACCATTTTTTGGGGTCCTCCAATAACAGTTTCACCCGAGTCAATTTCGGTTCTAGTTTGGCCAAACTAACCAATTTAAGTCACTTTACACCACTTTAGAGTGGATTTCGACCACATCCTGGCATGATTAACATATGATCATAATATACTTGAACTTTGACCACTTTTTGGGATCCTCATATACCAGTTTCATCCGAGTCAATTTCGGTTTTTTTTTTTTTTTGCTAAGTTGATATTAACATTAAACAGAAAAGAAGTTACATAAGCTAGGGGCATACCCCGCGACAAGGAAAACATACAGTACGACCATTCGAAGGCCACAACCTAACAACCAACAACATAAGTTGAATGAAATCAACCGAACAACATTACATTAGTACAATACTACTACAATAAAAAAGACATTTAGCATTAATACTTAATAAAGCAGCTGGACTAAATGAGGATTTTTCCTGATTGTTTTCTTTGCACTCGGGATTGTGAAAATCTTCTCCCGCACCATTTGCTTTACCAGATAAACCATCTTTTCCACATTTTTTGAATGCCCCGGGTTATGAATGCGGCTATTCCTTTCCAACCAAACAATATAAATCATAGCAGAGATGAACAAGTACCCAATATTTCTCAAGAATCCTGTTTGTCGTGACACAAAAAACTCACCAACTTCCCAATCATTCAAACTCAGCTTCAAGGGAACCGAGCATTGCTTCAAGATTAAATATGCTACAGGACAGTGAGAGAAGAGATGGCTAACGGTTTCAGCCTCACTTCGTCACATGACACATGTTTCATCAATCCGCATACCGAACGCTCTCATTCGGTCTTTCGTGAGAAGCCTGTTTTTAAGAGCAAACCAAGTGAATAGAGCACATTTAGGTATGTGAAACTGGTGCCAAATGGCTGACAACCATGGAGGAGGGTTGTGTCTTCGTCGAATGGCATTCCATACTACTGAGGTTGTCACTTTTTGCTGCCCATCCCAATACACCTTATCAATGCTGTTGATTGAACAAACACTTAAAAGCTGCCTCATCTTCATGGCTAACACATGGTTTGAACGACTTGTATTCCAGCTATTGTTCGAGATAATAGTACTAACAGTTGCTAGGCGTTGGGATTCCATTATAGAAATTATGGAGTCACCAAAATGTTCAATTAGTGGAGTTCGCATAAGCCAAGGATCATGCCATAGATAAAAGGAAGAATTTGCACTAGGCTCGCAGGTTATAAACTGCCTAGCTACATCCCGGTAATTGAGCATTTTTTGTACATTCCATGGGCAGGAAGTAGGCTTTTTTGCTGTCCAGAATGGCTTCCTTTGGAATAGACATTTATGCAGCCATAGGATCCAAAGAGAATCACTGGTTGGTTGAGTTACCCGCCAAACCTGGAAGAGGATTGCAGCAGTATTCCATTCTAATGTGTCTCGAATTCCGAGACCTCCTTCCACTCTCGGTATACAACAATCAAGCCATGCTACTTTGTGGTGACTTGAAGCATCATGATTTCCTCCCCAAAGGAAATTCGAAAAATAGGAGTTGATTTTCTTGAGAACACCCTTGGGAAGAAATAAATATGTAGACCAATAGCCCTGAATCCCATTGAGAACAGATTTAATAAGCTGAACCCTGCTGGACATACGGAGAGAGCTAGTAGTCCACGAATTGATTTTGCTGCAAAGTCTCCGGACTAGTGGGGCACAATCTGCAGTTTTTAACCTAGTTGCAATTAGAGGAAGTCCCAGATATTTAATAGGGAGAGCCCCCTGCCGGATCCCAGAGTGATTTA
Organism: Heracleum sosnowskyi; assembly: GCA_030848705.1. NCBI lineage: Eukaryota > Viridiplantae > Streptophyta > Magnoliopsida > Apiales > Apiaceae > Heracleum > Heracleum sosnowskyi. Next base: position 176,511 of record JAUIZM010000089.1, read on the forward strand.
CCGTGCAACTCTTAATGTCACTAGGGACATTGCAGAAGAACCAGTTGCTCTTACTGTGGTTAGGTTTAAGTCCAGAGACAGCTGAGAATCTGTTCACAGAGCCCAGAAGAGCATCAATGGAATTTCGGTCACCCTTACAGTATAATTTTTAGTTTAGCACAAACCAATTTAAGTCAATTTCCACCACATTAGAGTGGATTTCGACCACTTCTTGGCATGATTAACATATTATCAGAAAATACATCAACTATGACTATTTTTGGGGGTCCTCCAATAAAAGTTTCATCTGAGTCAATTTCGGCTCTAGTTTGGCCAAAGTCACCAATTTAAGTCACTTTCCACCACATTAGAGTGGATTTCGACCACATCCTGGCATGATTAATATATTATCATAATTTACATCAACTTTGACCACATTTTGGGGTCCTCTGATACCAGTTTCATCCAAGTCAATTATGGCTCTAGTTTGGCTAACCTAACCAATTTAAGTAACTTTCCTCCACATTAGAGTGGAATTCGAGCACATCCTGGCATGATTATCATATTATCATAATTTACATCAACTTTGACCACTTTTTGGGATCCTCATATACCAGTTTCATCCGAGTCAATTTCGGTTTTAGTTTAGCCAAACAAACCAATTTAAGTCAATTTCCACCACATTAGAGTGGATTTCGACCACTTCTTGGCATGATTAACATATTATCAGAAAATACATCAACTATGACTATTTTTGGGGGTCCTCCAATAAAAGTTTCATCCGAGTCAATTTCGGTTTTAGTTTAGCCAAACAAACCAATTTAAGTCAATTTCCACCACATTAGAGTGGATTTCGACCACTTCTTGGCATGATTAACATATTATCATAAAATACATCAATTATGACCATTTTAGGGGGTCCTCCAATAAAAGTTTCATCCGAGTCAATTTCGGCTCTAGTTTGGCCAAAGTAACCAATTTAAGTCACTTTCCACCACATTAGAGTGGATTTCGACCACATCCTGACATGATTAATATATTATCATAATTTACATCAACTTTGACCATTTTTTGGGGTCCTCTGATACCAGTTCCATCTGAGTCAATTTCGGCTCTAGTTTGGCCAACTCACCAATTTAAGTCACTTTCCACCACATTAGAGTGGATTTCGACCACATCCTAGCATGATTAACATATTATCATAATATACATGAACTTTGACCACTTTTTGGGATCCTCATATACCAGTTTCATCAGAGTCAATTTCGGTTTTAGTTTGGCCAAACAAACCAATTTAAGTCAATTTCCACCAAATTAGAGTGGATTTCGACCACTTCCTGGCATGATTAACATATTATCAGAATTTACATCAACTATGACCATTTTCTGGGGTCCTCCAATAACAGTTCCATCCGAGTCAATTTCGGCTCTAGTTTGGCCTACTCACCAATTTAAGTCACTTTCCACCACATTAGAGTGGATTTCGACCATATCCTGGCATGATTTACATAATATCATAATATACATGAACTTTGACCACTTTTTGGGATCCTCATATACCAGTTTTATCCGAGTCAATTTCGGTTTTAGTTTAGCCAAACAAACCAATTTAAGTCAATTTCCACCAAATTAGAGTGGATTTCGACCACTTCTTGTCATGATTAATATATTATCATAAAATACATCAACTATGACCATTTTTTGGGGTCCTCCAATAACAGTTTCACCCGAGTCAATTTCGGTTCTAGTTTGGCCAAACTAACCAATTTAAGTCACTTTACACCACTTTAGAGTGGATTTCGACCACATCCTGGCATGATTAACATATGATCATAATATACTTGAACTTTGACCACTTTTTGGGATCCTCATATACCAGTTTCATCCGAGTCAATTTCGGTTTTTTTTTTTTTTTTTTGCTAAGTTGATATTAACATTAAACAGAAAAGAAGTTACATAAGCTAGGGGCATACCCCGCGACAAGGAAAACATACAGTACGACCATTCGAAGGCCACAACCTAACAACCAACAACATAAGTTGAATGAAATCAACCGAACAACATTACATTAGTACAATACTACTACAATAAAAAAGACATTTAGCATTAATACTTAATAAAGCAGTTGGACTAAATGAGGATTTTTCCTGATTGTTTTCTTTGCACTCGGGATTGTGAAAATCTTCTCCCGCACCATTTGCTTTACCAGATAAACCATCTTTTCCACATTTTTTGAATGCCCCGGGTTATGAATGCGGCTATTCCTTTCCAACCAAACAATATAAATCATAGCAGAGATGAACAAGTACCCAATATTTCTCAAGAATCCTGTTTGTCGTGACACAAAAAACTCACCAACTTCCCAATCATTCCAACTCAGCTTCAAGGGAACCGAGCATTGCTTCAAGATTAAATATGCTACAGGACAGTGAGAGAAGAGATGGCTAACGGTTTCAGCCTCACTTCGTCACATGACACATGTTTCATCAATCCGCATACCGAACGCTCTCATTCGGTCTTTCGTGAGAAGCCTGTTTTTAAGAGCAAACCAAGTGAATAGAGCACATTTAGGTATGTGAAACTGGTGCCAAATGGCTGACAACCATGGAGGAGGGTTGTGTCTTCGTCGAATGGCATTCCATACTACTGAGGTTGTCACTTTTTGCTGCCCATCCCAATACACCTTATCAATGCTGTTGATTGAACAAACACTTAAAAGCTGCCTCATCTCCATGGCTAACACATGGTTTGAACGACTTGTATTCCAGCTATTGTTCGAGATAATAGTACTAACAGTTGCTAGGCGTTGGGATTCCATTATAGAAATTATGGAGTCACCAAAATGTTCAATTAGTGGAGTTCGCATAAGCCAAGGATCATGCCATAGATAAAAGGAAGAATTTGCACTAGGCTCGCAGGTTATAAACTGCCTAGCTACATCCCGGTAATTGAGCATTTTTTGTACATTCCATGGGCAGGAAGTAGGTTTTTTTGCTGTCCAGAATGGCTTCCTTTGGAATAGACATTTATGCAGCCATAGGATCCAAAGAGAATCACTGGTTGGTTGAGTTACCCGCCAAACCTGGAAGAGGATTGCAGCAGTATTCCATTCTAATGTGTCTCGAATTCCGAGACCTCCTTCCACTCTCGGTATACAACAATCAAGCCATGCTACTTTGTGGTGACTTGAAGCATCATGATTTCCTCCCCAAAGGAAATTCGAAAAATAGGAGTTGATTTTCTTGAGAACACCCTTGGGAAGAAATAAATATGTAGACCAATAGCCCTGAATCCCATTGAGAACAGATTTAATAAGCTGAACCCTGCTGGACATACGGAGAGAGCTAGTAGTCCACGAATTGATTTTGCTGCAAAGTCTCCGGACTAGTGGGGCACAATCTGCAGTTTTTAACCTAGTTGCAATTAGAGGAAGTCCCAGATATTTAATAGGGAGAGCCCCCTGCCGGATCCCAGAGTGATTTACCGTGCAACTCTTAATGTCACTAGGGACATTGCAGAAGAACCAGTTGCTCTTACTGTGGTTAGGTTTAAGTCCAGAGACAGCTGAGAATCTGTTCACAGAGCCCAGAAGAGCATCAATGGAATTTCGGTCACCCTTACAGTATAATTTTTAGTTTAGCACAAACCAATTTAAGTCAATTTCCACCACATTAGAGTGGATTTCGACCACTTCTTGGCATGATTAACATATTATCAGAAAATACATCAACTATGACTATTTTTGGGGGTCCTCCAATAAAAGTTTCATCCGAGTCAATTTCGGCTCTAGTTTGGCCAAAGTCACCAATTTAAGTCACTTTCCACCACATTAGAGTGGATTTCGACCACATCCTGGCATGATTAATATATTATCATAATGTACATCAACTTTGACCACATTTTGGGGTCCTCTGATACCAGTTTCATCCAAGTCAATTATGGCTCTAGTTTGGCTAACCTAACCAATTTAAGTAACTTTCCTCCACATTAGAGTGGAATTCGAGCACATCCTGGCATGATTATCATATTATCATAATTTACATCAACTTTGACCACTTTTTGGGATCCTCATATACCAGTTTCATCCGAGTCAATTTCGGTTTTAGTTTAGCCAAACAAACCAATTTAAGTCAATTTCCACCACATTAGAGTGGATTTCGACCACTTCTTGGCATGATTAACATATTATCAGAAAATACATCAACTATGACTATTTTTGGGGGTCCTCCAATAAAAGTTTCATCCGAGTCAATTTCGGTTTTAGTTTAGCCAAACAAACCAATTTAAGTCAATTTCCACCACATTAGAGTGGATTTCGACCACTTCTTGGCATGATTAACATATTATCATAAAATACATCAATTATGACCATTTTAGGGGGTCCTCCAATAAAAGTTTCATCCGAGTCAATTTCGGCTCTAGTTTGGCCAAAGTAACCAATTTAAGTCACTTTCCACCACATTAGAGTGGATTTCGACCACATCCTGACATGATTAATATATTATCATAATTTACATCAACTTTGACCATTTTTTGGGGTCCTCTGATACCAGTTCCATCTGAGTCAATTTCGGCTCTAGTTTGGCCAACTCACCAATTTAAGTCACTTTCCACCACATTAGAGTGGATTTCGACCACATCCTGGCATGATTAACATATTATCATAATATACATGAACTTTGACCACTTTTTGGGATCCTCATATACCAGTTTCATCAGAGTCAATTTCGGTTTTAGTTTGGCCAAACAAACCAATTTAAGTCAATTTCCACCAAATTAGAGTGGATTTCGACCACTTCCTGGCATGATTAACATATTATCAGAATTTATATCAACTATGACCATTTTCTGGGGTCCTCCAATAACAGTTTCACCCGAGTCAATTTCGATTCTAGTTTGGCCAAACTAACCAATTTAAGTCACTTTCCACCACTTTAGAGTGGATTTCGACCACATCCTGGCATGATTAACATATTATCATAATATACTTGAACTTTGACCACTTTTTGGGATCCTCATATACGAGTTTCATCCAAGTCAATTTCGGTTTTAGTTTAGCCAAACAAACCAATTTAAGTCAATTTCCACCACATTAGAGTGGATTTCGACCACTTTTTTGCATGATTAACATATTATCAAAAAATACATCAACTATGACCATTTTAGGGGGTCCTCCAATAAAAGTTTCATCCGAGTCAATTTCGGCTCTAGTTTGGCCAAAGTAACCAATTTAAGTCACTTTCCACCACATTAGAGTGGATTTCGACCACATCCTGACATGATTAATATATTATCATAATTTACATCAACTTTGACCATTTTTTGGGGTCCTCTGATACCAGTTCCATCTGAGTCAATTTCGGCTCTAGTTTGGCCAACTCACCAATTTAAGTCACTTTCCACCACATTAGAGTGGATTTCGACCACATCCTGGCATGATTAACATATTATCATAATATACATGAACTTTGACCACTTTTTGGGATCCTCATATACCAGTTTCATCAGAGTCAATTTCAGTTTTAGTTTGGCCAAACAAACCAATTTAAGTCAATTTCCACCAAATTAGAGTGGATTTCGACCACTTCCTGGCATGATTAACATATTATCAGAATTTACATCAACTATGACCATTTTCCGGGGTCCTCCAATAACAGTTTCACCCGAGTCAATTTCGATTCTAGTTTGGCCAAACTAACCAATTTAAGTCACTTTCCACCACTTTAGAGTGGATTTCGACCACATCCGGTATGATTAACATATTATCATAATATACTTGAACTTTGACCACTTTTTGGGATCCTCATATACGAGTTTCATCCAAGTCAATTTCGGTTTTAGTTTAGCCAAACAAACCAATTTAAGTCAATTTCAACCACATTAGAGTGGATTTCGACCACTTTTTGGCATGATTAACATATTATCAAAAAATACATCAACTATGACCATTTTAGGGGGTCCTCCAATAAAAGTTTCATCCGAGTCAATTTCGGCTCTAGTTTGGTAAAAGTAACCAATTTAAGTCACTTTCCACCACATTAGAGTGGATTTCGACCACATCCTGGCATGATTAATATATTATCATAATTTACATCAACTTTGACCACTTTTTGGGGTCCTCTGATACCAGTTCCATCCGATTCAATTTCGGCTCTAGTTTGGCCAACTCACCAATTTAAGTCACTTTCCACCACATTAGAGTGGATTTCGACCACATCCTGGCATGATTAATATATTATTATAATTTACATCAACTTTGACCACTTTTTGGGGTCCTCTGATACCAGTTCCATCCGAGTCAATTTCGGCTCTAGTTTGGCCTACTCACCAATTTAAGTCACTTTCCACCACATTAGAGTGGATTTCGACCGTATCCTGGCATGATTTACATAATATCATAATATACATGAACTTTGACCACTTTTTGGGATCCTCATATACCAGTTTTATCCGAGTCAATTTCGGTTTTAGTTTAGCCAAACAAACCAATTTAAGTCAATTTCCACAAAATTAGAGTGGATTTCGACCACTTCTTGTCATGATTAATATATTATCATAAAATACATCAACTATGACCATTTTTTGGGGTCCTCCAATAACAGTTTCACCCGAGTCAATTTCGGTTCTAGTTTGGCCAAACTAACCAATTTAAGTCACTTTACACCACTTTAGAGTGGATTTCGACCACATCCTGGCATGATTAACATATGATCATAATATACTTGAACTTTGACCACTTTTTGGGATCCTCATATACCAGTTTCATCCGAGTCAATTTCGGTTTTAGTTTAGCACAAACCAATTTAAGTCAATTTCCACCACATTAGAGTGGATTTAGACCACTTCTTGGCATGATTAACATATTATCAGAAAATACATCAACTATGACTATTTTTGGGGGTCCTCCAATAAAAGTTTCATCCGAGTCAATTTCGGCTCTAGTTTGGCCAAAGTCACCAATTTAAGTCACTTTCCACCACATTAGAGTGGATTTCGACCACATCCTGGCATGATTAATATATTATCATAATTTACATCAACTTTGACCACATTTTGGGGTCCTCTGATACCAGTTTCATCCAAGTCAATTATGGCTCTAGTTTGGCTAACCTAACCAATTTAAGTAACTTTCCTCCACATTAGAGTGGAATTCGAGCACATCCTGGCATGATTATCATATTATCATAATTTACATCAACTTTGACCACTTTTTGGGATCCTCATATACCAGTTTCATCGGAGTCAATTTCGGTTTTAGTTTAGCCAAACAAACCAATTTAAGTCAATTTCCACCACATTAGAGTGGATTTCGACCACTTCTTGGCATGATTAACATATTATCAGAAAATACATCAACTATGACTATTTTTGGGGGTCCTCCAATAAAAGTTTCATCCGAGTCAATTTCGGTTTTAGTTTAGCCAAACAAACCAATTTAAGTCAATTTCCACCACATTAGAGTGGATTTCGACCACTTCTTGGCATGATTAACATATTATCATAAAATACATCAATTATGACCATTTTAGGGGGTCCTCCAATAAAAGTTTCATCCGAGTCAATTTCGGCTCTAGTTTGGCCAAAGTAACCAATTTAAGTCACTTTCCACCACATTAGAGTGGATTTCGACCACATCCTAACATGATTAATATATTATCATAATTTACATCAACTTTGACCATTTTTTGGGGTCCTCTGATACCAGTTCCATCTGAGTCAATTTCGGCTCTAGTTTGGCCAACTCACCAATTTAAGTCACTTTCCACCACATTAGAGTGGATTTCGACCACATCCTGGCATGATTAACATATTATCATAATATACATGAACTTTGACCACTTTTTGGGATCCTCATATACCAGTTTCATCAGAGTCAATTTCGGTTTTAGTTTGGCCAAACAAACCAATTTAAGTCAATTTCCACCAAATTAGAGTGGATTTCGACCACTTCCTGGCATGATTAACATATTATCAGAATTTATATCAACTATGACCATTTTCTGGGGTCCTCCAATAACAGTTTCACCCGAGTCAATTTCGATTCTAGTTTGGCCAAACTAACCAATTTAAGTCACTTTCCACCACTTTAGAGTGGATTTCGACCACATCCTGGCATGATTAACATATTATCATAATATACTTGAACTTTGACCACTTTTTGGGATCCTCATATACGAGTTTCATCCAAGTCAATTTCGGTTTTAGTTTAGCCAAACAAACCAATTTAAGTCAATTTCCACCACATTAGAGTGGATTTCGACCACTTTTTGGCATGATTAACATATTATCAAAAAATACATCAACTATGACCATTTTAGGGGGTCCTCCAATAAAAGTTTCATCCGAGTCAATTTCGGCTCTAGTTTGGCCAAAGTAACCAATTTAAGTCACTTTCCACCACATTAGAGTGGATTTCGACCACATCCTGACATGATTAATATATTATCATAATTTACATCAACTTTGACCATTTTTTGGGGTCCTCTGATACCAGTTCCATCTGAGTCAATTTCGGCTCTAGTTTGGCCAACTCACCAATTTAAGTCACTTTCCACCACATTAGAGTGGATTTCGACCACATCCTGGCATGATTAACATATTATCATAATATACATGAACTTTGACCACTTTTTGGGATCCTCATATACCAGTTTCATCAGAGTCAATTTCGGTTTTAGTTTGGCCAAACAAACCAATTTAAGTCAATTTCCACCAAATTAGAGTGGATTTCGACCACTTCCTGGCATGATTAACATATTATCAGAATTTACATCAACTATGACCATTTTCTGGGGTCCTCCAATAACAGTTTCACCCGAGTCAATTTCGATTCTAGTTTGGCCAAACTAACCAATTTAAGTCACTTTCCACCACTTTAGAGTGGATTTCGACCACATCCTGGCATGATTAACATATTATCATAATATACTTGAACTTTGACCACTTTTTGGGATCCTCATATACGAGTTTCATCCAAGTCAATTTCGGTTTTAGTTTAGCCAAACAAACCAATTTAAGTCAATTTCCACCACATTAGAGTGGATTTCGACCACTTTTTGGCATGATTAACATATTATCAAAAAATACATCAACTATGACCATTTTAGGGGGTCCTCCAATAAAAGTTTCATCCGAGTCAATTTCGGCTCTAGTTTGGCAAAAGTAACCAATTTAAGTCACTTTCCACCACATTAGAGTGGATTTCGACCACATCCTGGCATGATTAATATATTATCATAATTTACATCAACTTTGACCACTTTTTGGGGTCCTCTGATACCAGTTCCATCCGAGTCAATTTAGGCTCTAGTTTGGCCAACTCACCAATTTAAGTCACTTTCCACCACATTAGAGTGGATTTCGACCATATACTGGCATGATTAACATAATATCATAATATACATGAACTTTGACCACTTTTTGGGATCCTCATATACCAGTTTCATCAGAGTCAATTTCGGTTTTAGTTTAGCCAAACAAACCAATTTAATTCAATTTCCACCACATTAGAGTGGATTTCGAGTACTTCTTATCATGATTAACATATTATCATAGAATACATCAACTATGACCATTTTTTGGGGTCCTCCAATAAAAGTTTCATCCGAGTCAATTTCGGCTCTAGTTTAGCCAAAGTAACCAATTTAAGTCACTTTCCACCACTTTAGATTGGATTTCGACCACATCCTGGCATGATTAACATATTATCATAATATACATGAACTTTGACCACTTTTTGGGATCCTTACATACCAGTTTCATCTGAGTCAATTTCGGTTTTAGTTTGGCCAAATAAACCAGTTTAAGTCAATTTCCACCACATTAGAGTGGATTTCAACCACATCCTGGCATGATTACCATATTATCATAATATACATGAACTTTGACCACTTTTTGGGATACTCATATACCAGTTTCATCCGAGTCAATTTCGGTTTTAGTTTGGCCAAACAAACCAATTTAAGTCAATTTCCACCAAATTAGAGTGGATTTCGACCACTTCCTGGCATTATTAACATATTATCAGAATTTACATCAACTATGACCATTTTCTGGGGTCCTCCAATAACAGTTTCACCCGAGTCAATTTCGGTTCTAGTTTGGCCAAACTAACCAATTTAAGTCACTTTCCACCACTTTAGAGTGGATTTCGACCACATCCTGGCATGATTAACATATTATCATAATATACTTGAACTTTGACCACTTTTTGGGATCCTCATATACCAGTTTCATCCGAGTCAATTTCGGTTTTAGTTTAGCCAAACAAACCAATTTAAGTCAATTTCCACCACATTAGAGTGGATTTCGACCACTTCTTGGCATGATTAACATATTATCAGAAAATACATCAACTATGACTATTTTTGGGGGTCCTCCAATAAAAGTTTCATCCGAGTCAATTTCGGATTTAGTTTAGCCAAACAAACCAATTTAAGTCAATTTCCACCACATTAGAGTGGATTTCGACCACTTCTTGGCATGATTAACATATTATCATAAAATACATCAATTATGACCATTTTAGGGGGTCCTCCAATAAAAGTTTCATCCGAGTCAATTTCGGCTCTAGTTTGGCCAAAGTAACCAATTTAAGTCACTTTCCACCACATTAGAGTGGATTTCGACCACATCCTGGCATGATTAATATATTATCATAATTTACATCAACTTTGACCACTTTTTGGGGTCCTCTGATACAAGTTCCATCTGAGTCAATTTCGGCTCTAGTTTGGCCAACTCACCAATTTAAGTCACTTTCCACCACATTAGAGTGGATTTCGACCACATCCTGGCATGATTAACATATTATCATAATATACATGAACTTTGACCACTTTTTGGGATCATCATATACCAGTTTCATCAGAGTCAATTTCGGTTTTAGTTTGGCCAAACAAACCAATTTAAGTCAATTTCCACCAAATTAGAGTGGATTTCGACCACTTCCTGGCATGATTAACATATTATCAGAATTTACATCAACTATGACCATTTTTGGGGGTCCTCCAATAAAAGTTTCATCCGAGTCAATTTCGGATTTAGTTTAGCCAAACAAACCAATTTAAGTCAATTTCCACCACATTAGAGTGGATTTCGACCACTTCTTGGCATGATTAACATATTATCATAAAATACATCAATTATGACCATTTTAGGGGGTCCTCCAATAAAAGTTTCATCCGAGTCAATTTCGGCTCTAGTTTGGCCAAAGTAACCAATTTAAGTCACTTTCCACCACATTAGAGTGGATTTCGACCACATCCTGGCATGATTAATATATTATCATAATTTACATCAACTTTGACCACTTTTTGGGGTCCTCTGATACAAGTTCCATCTGAGTCAATTTCGGCTCTAGTTTGGCCAACTCACCAATTTAAGTCACTTTCCACCACATTAGAGTGGATTTCGACCACATCCTGGCATGATTAACATATTATCATAATATACATGAACTTTGACCACTTTTTGGGATCATCATATACCAGTTTCATCAGAGTCAATTTCGGTTTTAGTTTGGCCAAACAAACCAATTTAAGTCAATTTCCACCAAATTAGAGTGGATTTCGACCACTTCCTGGCATTATTAACATATTATCAGAATTTACATCAACTATGACCATTTTCTGGGGTCCTCCAATAACAGTTTCACCCGAGTCAATTTCGGTTCTAGTTTGGCCAAACTAACCAATTTAAGTCACTTTCCACCACTTTAGAGTGGATTTCGACCACATCCTGGCATGATTAACATATTATCATAATATACTTGAACTTTGACCACTTTTTGGGATCCTCATATACCAGTGTCATCCGAGTCAATTTCGGTTTTAGTTTAGCCAAACAAACCAATTTAAGTCAATTTCCACCACATTAGAGTGGATTTCGACCACTTCTTGGCATGATTAACATATTATCAGAAAATACATCAACTATGACTATTTTTGGGGGTCCTCCAATAAAAGTTTCATCCGAGTCAATTTCGGATTTAGTTTAGCCAAACAAACCAATTTAAGTCAATTTCCACCACATTAGAGTGGATTTCGACCACTTCTTGGCATGATTAACATATTATCATAAAATACATCAATTATGACCATTTTAGGGGGTCCTCCAATAAAAGTTTCATCCGAGTCAATTTCGGCTCTAGTTTGGCCAAAGTAACCAATTTAAGTCACTTTCCACCACATTAGAGTGGATTTCGACCACATCCTGGCATGATTAATATATTATCATAATTTACATCAACTTTGACCACTTTTTGGGGTCCTCTGATACAAGTTCCATCTGAGTCAATTTCGGCTCTAGTTTGGCCAACTCACCAATTTAAGTCACTTTCCACCACATTAGAGTGGATTTCGACCACATCCTGGCATGATTAACATATTATCATAATATACATGAACTTTGACCACTTTTTGGGATCATCATATACCAGTTTCATCAGAGTCAATTTCGGTTTTAGTTTGGCCAAACAAACCAATTTAAGTCAATTTCCACCAAATTAGAGTGGATTTCGACCACTTCCTGGCATGATTAACATATTATCAGAATTTACATCAACTATGACCATTTTCTGGGGTCCTCCAATAACAGTTTCACCCGAGTCAATTTCGATTCTAGTTTGGCCAAACTAACCAATTTAAGTCACTTTCCACCACTTTAGAGTGGATTTCGAACACATCCTGGCATGATTAACATATTATCATAATATACTTGAACTTTGACCACTTTTTGGGATCCTCATATATCAGTTTCATCCAAGTCAATTTCGGTTTTAGTTTAGCCAAACAAACCAATTTAAGTCAATTTCCACCACATTAGAGTGGATTTCGACCACTTTTTGGCATGATTAACATATTATCAAAAAATACATCAACTATGACCATTTTAGGGGGTCCTCCAATAAAAGTTTCATCCGAGTCAATTTCGGCTCTAGTTTGGCAAAAGTAACCAATTTAAGTCACTTTCCACCACATTAGAGTGGATTTCGACCACATCCTGGCATGATTAACATAATATCATAATATACATGAACTTTGACCACTTTTTGGGATCCTCATATACCAGTTTTATCCGAGTCAATTTCGGTTTTAGTTTAGCCAAACAAACCAATTTAAGTCAATTTCCACCACATTAGAGTGGATTTCGACCACTTCTTGTCATGATTAATATATTATCATAAAATACATCAACTATGACCATTTTTTGGGGTTCTCCAATATGAGTTTCACCCGAGTCAATTTCGGTTCTAGTTTGGCCAAACTAACCAATTTAAGTCATTTTACACCACTTTAGAGTGGATTTCGACCACATCCTGACATGATTAACATATTATCATAATATACTTGAACTTTGACCACTTTTTGGGATCCTCATATACCTGTTTCATCCGAGTCAATTTCGGTTTTAGTTTAGCCAAACAAACCAATTTAAGTCAATTTCCACCACATTAGAGTGGATTTCGACCACTTCTTATCATGATTAACATATTATCATAGAATACATCAACTATGACCATTTTTTGGGGTCCTCCTATAACAGTTTCATCCGAGTCAATTTCGGCTCTAGTTTAGCCAAAGTAACCAATTTAAGTCACTTTCCACCACTTTAGATTGGATTTTGACCACATCCTGGCATGATTAACATATTATCATAATATACATGAACTTTGACCACTTTTTGGGGTCCTCTGATACCAGTTACATCCGAGTCAATTTCGGCTCTAGTTTGGCCAACTCACCGATTTAAGTCACTTTCCACCACATTAGAGTGGATTTCGACCACATCCTGGCATGATTAACATAATATCATAATATACATGAACTTTGACCACTTTTTGGCATCCTCATATACCAGTTTCATCCGAGTCAATTTCGGTTTTAGTTTGGCCAAACAAACCAATTTAAGTCAATTTCCACCACATTAGAGTGGATTTCGACCACTTCTTATCATGATTAACATATTATCATAGAATACATCAACTATGACCATTTTTTTGGGTCCTCCAATAACAGTTTCATCCGAGTCAATTTCGGCTCTAGTTTAGCCAAAGTAACCAATTTAAGTCACTTTCCACCACTTTAGATTGGATTTCGACCACATCCTGGCATGATTAACATATTATCATAATATACATGAACTTTGACCACTTTTTGGGATCCTTATATACCAGTGTCATCTGAGTCAATTTCGGTTTTAGTTTGGCCAAATAAACCAGTTTAAGTCAATTTCCACCACATTAGTGTGGATTTCGGCCACATCCAGGCATGATTAACATATTATCATAATATACATGAACTTTGACCACTTTTTGGGATACTCATATACCAGTTTCATCCGAGTCAATTTCGGTTTTAGTTTAGCCAAACAAACCAATTTAAGTCAATTTCCACCACATTAGAGTGGATTTCGACCACTTCTTGGCATGATTAACATATTATTAGAAAATACATCAACTATGACTATTTTTGGGGGTCCTCCAATAAAAGTTTCATCCGAGTCAATTTCGGTTTTAGTTTAGCCAAACAAACCAATTTAAGTCAATTTCCACCACATTATAGTGGATTTCGACCACTTCTTGGCATGATTAACATATTATCATAAAATACATCAATTATGACCATTTTAGGGGGTCCTCCAATAAAAGTTTCATCCGAGTCAATTTCGGCTCTAGTTTGGCCAAAGTAACCAATTTAAGTCACTTTCCACCACATTAGAGTGGATTTCGACCACATCCTGACATGATTAATATATTATCATAATTTACATCAACTTTGACCATTTTTTGGGGTCCTCTGATACCAGTTCCATCTGAGTCAATTTCGGCTCTAGTTTGGCCAACTCACCAATTTAAGTCACTTTCCACCACATTAGAGTGGATTTCGACCACATCCTGGCATGATTAACATATTATCATAATATACATGAACTTTGACCACTTTTTGGGATCCTCATATACCAGTTTCATCAGAGTCAATTTCGGTTTTAGTTTGGCCAAACAAACCAATTTAAGTCAATTTCCACCAAATTAGAGTGGATTTCGACCACTTCCTGGCATGATTAACATATTATCAGAATTTATATCAACTATGACCATTTTCTGGGGTCCTCCAATAACAGTTTCACCCGAGTCAATTTCGATTCTAGTTTGGCCAAACTAACCAATTTAAGTCACTTTCCACCACTTTAGAGTGGATTTCGACCACATCCTGGCATGATTAACATATTATCATAATATACTTGAACTTTGACCACTTTTTGGGATCCTCATATACGAGTTTCATCCAAGTCAATTTCGGTTTTAGTTTAGCCAAACAAACCGATTTAAGTCAATTTCCACCACATTAGAGTGGATTTCGACCACTTTTTGGCATGATTAACATATTATCAAAAAATACATCAACTATGACCATTTTAGGGGGTCCTCCAATAAAAGTTTCATCCGAGTCAATTTCGGCTCTAGTTTGGCCAAAGTAACCAATTTAAGTCACTTTCCACCACATTAGAGTGGATTTCGACCACATCCTGACATGATTAATATATTATCATAATTTACATCAACTTTGACCATTTTTTGGGGTCCTCTGATACCAGTTCCATCTGAGTCAATTTCGGCTCTAGTTTGGCCAACTCACCAATTTAAGTCACTTTCCACCACATTAGAGTGGATTTCGACCACATCCTGGCATGATTAACATATTATCATAATATACATGAACTTTGACCACTTTTTGGGATCCTCATATACCAGTTTCATCAGAGTCAATTTCGGTTTTAGTTTGGCCAAACAAACCAATTTAAGTCAATTTCCACCAAATTAGAGTGGATTTCGACCACTTCCTGGCATGATTAACATATTATCAGAATTTACATCAACAATGACCATTTTCTGGGGTCCTCCAATAACAGTTTCACCCGAGTCAATTTCGATTCTAGTTTGGCCAAACTAACCAATTTAAGTCACTTTCCACCACTTTAGAGTGGATTTCGACCACATCCTGGCATGATTAACATATTATCATAATATACTTGAACTTTGACCACTTTTTGGGATCCTCATATACGAGTTTCATCCAAGTCAATTTCGGTTTTAGTTTAGCCAAACAAACCAATTTAAGTCAATTTCCACCACATTAGAGTGGATTTCGACCACTTTTTGGCATGATTAACATATTATAAAAAAATACATCAACTATGACCATTTTAGGGGGTCCTCCAATAAAAGTTTCATCCGAGTCAATTTCGGCTCTAGTTTGGCAAAAGTAACCAATTTAAGTCACTTTCCACCACATTAGAGTGGATTTCGACCACATCCTGGCATGATTAATATATTATCATAATTTACATCAACTTTGACCACTTTTTGGGGTCCTCTGATACCAGTTCCATCCGAGTCAATTTCGGCTCTAGTTTGGCCAACTCACCAATTTAAGTCACTTTCCACCACATTAGAGTGGATTTCGACCATATCCTGGCATGATGAACATAATATCATAATATACATGAACTTTGACCACTTTTTGGGATCCTCATATACCAGTTTCATCAGAGTCAATTTCGGTTTTAGTTTAGCCAAACAAACCAATTTAAGTCAATTTCCACCACATTAGAGTGGATTTCGAGCACTTCTTATCATGATTAACATATTATCATAGAATACATCAACTATGACCATTTTTTGGGTTCTCCAATAACAGTTTCATCCGAGTCAATTTCGGCTCTAGTTTAGCCAAAGTAACCAATTTAAGTCACTTTCCACCACTTTAGATTGGATTTCGACCACATCCTGGCATGATTAACATATTATCATAATATACATGAACTTTGACCACTTTTTGGGATCCTTACATACCAGTTTCATCTGAGTCAATTTCGGTTTTAGTTTGGCCAAATAAACCAGTTTAAGTCAATTTCCACCACATTAGAGTGGATTTCGACCACATCCTGGCATGATTACCATATTATCATAATATACATGAACTTTGACCACTTTTTGGGATACTCATATACCAGTTTCATCCGAGTCAATTTCGGTTTTAGTTTGGCCAAACAAACCAATTTAAGTCAATTTCCACCAAATTAGAGTGGATTTCGACCACTTCCTGGCATTATTAACATATTATCAGAATTTACATCAACTATGACCATTTTCTGGGGTCCTCCAATAACAGTTTCACCCGAGTCAATTTCGGTTCTAGTTTGGCCAAACTAACCAATTTAAGTCACTTTCCACCACTTTAGAGTGGATTTCGACCACATCCTGGCATGATTAACATATTATCATAATATACTTGAACTTTGACCACTTTTTGGGATCCTCATATACCAGTTTCATCCGAGTCAATTTCGGTTTTAGTTTAGCCAAACAAACCAATTTAAGTCAATTTCCACCACATTAGAGTGGATTTCGACCACTTCTTGGCATGATTAACATATTATCAGAAAATACATCAACTATGACTATTTTTGGGGGTCCTCCAATAAAAGTTTCATCCGAGTCAATTTCGGATTTAGTTTAGCCAAACAAACCAATTTAAGTCAATTTCCACCACATTAGAGTGGATTTCGACCACTTCTTGGCATGATTAACATATTATCATAAAATACATCAATTATGACCATTTTAGGGGGTCCTCCAATAAAAGTTTCATCCGAGTCAATTTCGGCTCTAGTTTGGCCAAAGTAACCAATTTAAGTCACTTTCCACCACATTAGAGTGGATTTCGACCACATCATGGCATGATTAATATATTATCATAATTTACATCAACTTTGACCACTTTTTGGGGTCCTCTGATACAAGTTCCATCTGAGTCAATTTCGGCTCTAGTTTGGCCAACTCACCAATTTAAGTCACTTTCCACCACATTAGAGTGGATTTCGACCACATCCTGGCATGATTAACATATTATCATAATATACATGAACTTTGACCACTTTTTGGGATCATCATATACCAGTTTCATCAGAGTCAATTTCGGTTTTAGTTTGGCCAAACAAACCAATTTAAGTCAATTTCCACCAAATTAGAGTGGATTTCGACCACTTCCTGGCATGATTAACATATTATCAGAATTTACATCAACTATGACCATTTTCTGGGGTCCTCCAATAACAGTTTCACCCGAGTCAATTTCGATTCTAGTTTGGCCAAACTAACCAATTTAAGTCACTTTCCACCACTTTAGAGTGGATTTCGACCACATCCTGGCATGATTAACATATTATCATAATATACTTGAACTTTGACCACTTTTTGGGATCCTCATATACCAGTTTCATCCAAGTCAATTTCGGTTTTAGTTTAGCCAAACAAACCAATTTAAGTCAATTTCCACCACATTAGAGTGGATTTCGACCACTTTTTGGCATGATTAACATATTATCAAAAAATACATCAACTATGACCATTTTAGGGGGTCCTCCAATAAAAGTTTCATCCGAGTCAATTTCGGCTCTAGTTTGGCAAAAGTAACCAATTTAAGTCACTTTCCACCACATTAGAGTGGATTTCGACCACTTTTTGGCATGATTAACATATTATCAAAAAATACATCAACTATGACCATTTTAGGGGGTCCTCCAATAAAAGTTTCATCCGAGTCAATTTCGGCTCTAGTTTGGCAAAAGTAACCAATTTAAGTCACTTTCCACCACATTAGAGTGGATTTCGACCACATCCTGGCATGATTAACATAATATCATAATATACATGAACTTTGACCACTTTTTGGGATCCTCATATACCAGTTTTATCCGAGTCAATTTCGGTTTTAGTTTAGCCAAACAAACCAATTTAAGTCAATTTCCACCACATTAGAGTGGATTTCGACCACTTCTTGTCATGATTAATATATATTATCATAAAATACATCAACTATGACCATTTTTTGGGGTTCTCCAATAAGAGTTTCACCCGAGTCAATTTCGGTTCTAGTTTCGCCAAACTAACCAATTTAAGTCATTTTACACCACTTTAGAGTGGATTTCGACCACATCCTGACATGATTAACATATTATCATAATATACTTGAACTTTGACCACTTTTTGGGATCCTCATATACCTGTTTCATCCGAGTCAATTTCGGTTTTAGTTTAGCCAAACAAACCAATTTAAGTCAATTTCCACCACATTAGAGTGGATTTCGACCACTTCTTATCATGATTAACATATTATCATAGAATACATCAACTATGACCATTTTTTGGGGTCCTCCAATAACAGTTTCATCCGAGTCAATTTCGGCTCTAGTTTAGCCAAAGTAACCAATTTAAGTCACTTTCCACCACTTTAGATTGGATTTCGACCACATCCTGGCATGATTAACATATTATCATAATATACATGAACTTTGACCACTTTTTGGGGTCCTCTGATACCAGTTACATCCGAGTCAATTTCGGCTCTAGTTTGGCCAACTCACCGATTTAAGTCACTTTCCACCACATTAGAGTGGATTTCGACCACATCCTGGCATGATTAACATAATATCATAATATACATGAACTTTGACCACTTTTTGGCATCCTCATATACCAGTTTCATCCGAGTCAATTTCGGTTTTAGTTTGGCCAAACAAACCAATTTAAGTCAATTTCCACCACATTACAGTGGATTTCGACCACTTCTTATCATGATTAACATATTATCATAGAATACATCAACTATGACCATTTTTTTGGGTCCTCCAATAACAGTTTCATCCGAGTCAATTTCGGCTCTAGTTTAGCCAAAGTAACCAATTTAAGTCACTTTCCACCACTTTAGATTGGATTTCGACCACATCCTGGCATGATTAACATATTATCATAATATACATGAACTTTGACCACTTTTTGGGATCCTTATATACCAGTGTCATCTGAGTCAATTTCGGTTTTAGTTTGGCCAAATAAACCAGTTTAAGTCAATTTCCACCACATTAGTTTGGATTTCGGCCACATCCAGGCATGATTAACATATTATCATAATATACATGAACTTTGACCACTTTTTGGGATACTCATATACCAGTTTCATCCGAGTCAATTTCGGTTTTAGTTTGGCCAAACAAACCAATTTAAGTCAATTTCCACCAAACTAGAGTGGATTTCGACCACTTCCTGGCATTATTAACATATTATCAGAATTTACATCAACTATGACCATTTTCTGGGGTCCTCCAATAACAGTTTCACTCGAGTCAATTTCGGTTCTAGTTTGGCCAAACTAACCAATTTAAGTCACTTTCCACCACTTTAGAGTGGATTTCGACCACATCGTGGCATGATTAACATATTATCATAATATACTTGAACTTTGACCACTTTTTGGGATCCTCATATACTAGTTTCATCCGAGTCAATTTCGGTTTTAGTTTAGCCAAACAAACCAATTTAAGTCAATTTCCACCACATTAGAGTGGATTTCGACCACTTCTTGGCATGATTAACATATTATCAGAAAATACATCAACTATGACAATTTTTTGGGGTCCTCCAATAAAAGTTTCATCCGAGTCAATTTCGGTTTTAGTTTAGCCAAACGAACCAATTTAAGACAATTTCCACCACATTAGAGTGGATTTCGACCACTTCTTGGCATGATTAACATATTATCATAAAATACATCAACTATGACCATTTTAGGGGGTCCTCCGATAAAAGTTTCATCCGAGTCAATTTCGGCTCTAGTTTGGCCAAAGTAACCAATTTAAGTCACTTTCCACCACATTAGAGTGGATTTCGACCACATCCTGGCATGATTAATATATTATCATAATTTACATCAACTTTGACCACTTTTTGGGGTCCTCTGATACCAGTTCCATCCGAGTCAATTTCGGCTCTAGTTTGGCCAACTCACCAATTTAAGTCACTTTCCACCACATTAGAGTGGATTTCGACCACATCCTGGCATGATTAACATATTATCATAATATACATGAACTTTGACCACTTTTTGGGATCCTCATATACCAGTTTCATCAGAGTCAATTTCAGTTTTAGTTTAGCCAAACAAACCAATTTAAGTCAATTTCCACCACACTAGAGTGGATTTCGACCACTTCTTGTCATGATTAACATATTATCATAAAATACATCAACTATGACCATTTTTTGGGGTCCTCCAATAACAGATTCATCTGAGTCAATTTCGGCTCTAGTTTGGCCAAAGTAACCAATTTAAGTCACTTTCCACCACATTAGATTGGATTTCGACCACATCCTGGCATGATTAACATATTATCATAATATACATGAACTTTGACCACTTTTTGGGATCCTTATATACCAGTTTCATCCGAGTCAATTTCGGTTTTAGTTTGGCCAAACAAACCAGTTTAAGTCAATTTCCACCACATTAGAGTGGATTTCGACCACATCCTGGCATGATTAACAAATTATCAAAATATACATGAACTTTGACCACTTTTTGGGATACTCATATACCAGTTTCATCCGAGTCAATTTCGAATTTAGTTTGGCCAAACAAACCAATTTAAGTCAATTTCCACCACATTAGAGTGGATTTCGACCACTTCTTGGCATGATTAACATATTATCAGAAAATACATCAACTATGACTATTTTTGGGGGTCCTCCAATAAAAGTTTCATCCGAGTCAATTTCGGCTCTAGTTTGGCCAAAGTCACCAATTTAAGTCACTTTCCACCACATTAGAGTGGATTTCGACCACATCCTGGCATGATTAACATAATATCATAATATACATGAACTTTGACCACTTTTTGGCATCCTCATATACCAGTTTCATCCGAGTCAATTTCGGTTTTAGTTTAGCCAAACAAACCAATTTAAGTCAATTTCCACCACATTAGAGTGGATTTCGACCACTTCTTATCATGATTAACATATTATCATAGAATACATCAACTATGACCATTTTTTTGGGTCCTCCAATAACAGTTTCATCCGAGTCAATTTCGGCTCTAGTTTAGCCAAAGTAACCAATTTAAGTCACTTTCCACCACTTTAGATTGGATTTCGACCACATCCCGGCATGATTAACATATTATCATAATATACATGAACTTTGACCACTTTTTGGGATCCTTATATACCAGTTTCATCTGAGTCAATTTCGGTTTTAGTTTGGCCAAATAAACCAGTTTAAGTCAATTTCCACCACATTAGTGTGGATTTCGGCCACATCCAGGCATGATTAACATATTATCATAATATACATGAACTTTGACCACTTTTTGGGATACTCATATACCAGTTTCATCCGAGTCAATTTCGGTTTTAGTTTGGCCAAACAAACCAATTTAAGTCAATTTCCACCAAACTAGAGTGGATTTCGACCACTTCCTGGCATTATTAACATATTATCAGAATTTACATCAACTATGACCATTTTCTGGGGTCCTCCAATAACAGTTTCACTCGAGTCAATTTCGGTTCTAGTTTGGCCAAACTAACCAATTTAAGTCGCTTTCCACCACTTTAGAGTGGATTTCGACCACATCGTGGCATGATTAACATATTATCATAATATACTTGAACTTTGACCACTTTTTGGGATCCTCATATACTAGTTTCATCCGAGTCAATTTCGGTTTTAGTTTAGCCAAACAAACCAATTTAAGTCAATTTCCACCACATTAAAGTGGATTTCGACCACTTCTTGGCATGATTAACATATTATCAGAAAATACATCAACTATGACAATTTTTGGGGGTCCTCCAATAAAAGTTTCATCCGAGTCAATTTCGGTTTTAGTTTAGCCAAACAAACCAATTTAAGACAATTTCCACCACATTAGAGTGGATTTCGACCACTTCTTGGCATGATTAACATATTATCATAAAATACATCAACTATGACCATTTTAGGGGGTCCTCCGATAAAAGTTATCATCCGAGTCAATTTCGGCTCTAGTTTGGCCAAAGTAACCAATTTAAGTCACTTTCCACCACATTAGAGTGGATTTCGACCACATCCTGGCATGATTAATATATTATCATAATTTACATCAACTTTGACCACTTTTTGGGGTCCTCTGATACCAGTTCCATCCGAGTCAATTTCGGCTCTAGTTTGGCCAACTCACCAATTTAAGTCACTTTCCACCACATTAGAGTGGATTTCGACCACATCCTGGCATGATTAACATATTATCATAATATACATGAACTTTGACCACTTTTTGGGATCCTCATATACCAGTTTCATCAGAGTCAATTTCAGTTTTAGTTTAGCCAAACAAACCAATTTAAGTCAATTTCCACCACACTAGAGTGGATTTCGACCACTTCTTGTCATGATTAACATATTATCATAAAATACATCAACTATGACCATTTTTTGGGGTCCTCCAATAACAGATTCATCTGAGTCAATTTCGGCTCTAGTTTGGCCAAAGTAACCAATTTAAGTCACTTTCCACCACATTTGATTGGATTTCGACCACATCCTGGCATGATTAACATATTATCATAATATACATGAACTTTGACCACTTTTTGGGATCCTTATATACCAGTTTCATCCGAGTCAATTTCGGTTTTAGTTTGGCCAAACAAACCAGTTTAAGTCAATTTCCACCACATTAGAGTGGATTTCGACCACATCCTGGCATGATTAACAAATTATCATAATATACATGAACTTTGACCACTTTTTGGCATCCTCATATACTAGTTTCATCCGAGTCAATTTCGGTTTTAGTTTAGCCAAACAAACCAATTTAAGTCAATTTCCACCACATTAGAGTGGATTTCGACCACTTCTTATCATGATTAACATATTATCATAGAATACATCAACTATGACCATTTTTTTGGGTCCTCCAATAACAGTTTCATCCGAGTCAATTTCGGCTCTAGTTTAGCCAAAGTAACCAATTTAAGTCACTTTCCACCACTTTAGATTGGATTTCGACCACATCCCGGCATGATTAACATATTATCATAATATACATGAACTTTGACCACTTTTTGGGATCCTTATATACCAGTTTCATCTGAGTCAATTTCGGTTTTAGTTTGGCCAAATAAACCAGTTTAAGTCAATTTCCACCACATTAGTGTGGATTTCGGCCACATCCAGGCATGATTAACATATTATCATAATATACATGAACTTTGACCACTTTTTGGGATACTCATATACCAGTTTCATCCGAGTCAATTTCGGTTTTAGTTTGGCCAAACAAACCAATTTAAGTCAATTTCCACCAAACTAGAGTGGATTTCGACCACTTCCTGGCATTATTAACATATTATCAGAATTTACATCAACTATGACCATTTTCTGGGGTCCTCCAATAACAGTTTCACTCGAGTCAATTTCGGTTCTAGTTTGGCCAAACTAACCAATTTAAGTCACTTTCCACCACTTTAGAGTGGATTTCGACCACATCGTGGCATGATTAACATATTATCATAATATACTTGAACTTTGACCACTTTTTGGGATCCTCATATACTAGTTTCATCCGAGTCAATTTCGGTTTTAGTTTAGCCAAACAAACCAATTTAAGTCAATTTCCACGACATTAGAGTGGATTTCGACCACTTCTTGGCATGATTAACATATTATCAGAAAATACATCAACTATGACTATTTTTGGGGGTCCTCCAATAAAAGTTTCATCCGAGTCAATTTCAGTTTTAGTTTAGCCAAACAAACCAATTTAAGTCAATTTCCACCACATTAGAGTGGATTTCGACCACTTCTTGGCATGATTAACATATTATCATAAAATACATCAACTATGACCATTTTAGGGGGTCCTCCGATAAAAGTTTCATCCGAGTCAAATTCGGCTCTAGTTTGGCCAAAGTAACCAATTTAAGTCACTTTCCACCACATAAGAGTGGATTTCGACCACATCCTGGCATGATTAATATATTATCATAATTTACATCAACTCTGACCACTTTTTGGGGTCCTCTGATACCAGTTCCATCCGAGTGAATTTTGGCTCTAGTTTGGCCAACTCACCAATTTAAGTCACTTTCCACCACATTAGAGTGGATTTCGACCACATCCTGGCATGATTAACATCTTATCATAATATACATGAACTTTTACCAGTTTTTGGGATCCTCATATACCAGTTTCATCAGAGTCAATTTCAGTTTTAGTTTAGCCAAACAAACCAATTTAAGTCAATTTCCACCACACTAGAGTGGATTTCGACCACTTCTTGTCATGATTAACATATTATCATAAAATACATCAACTATGACCATTTTTTGGGGTCCTCCAATAACAGATTCATCTGAGTCAATTTCGGCTCTAGTTTGGCCAAAGTAACCAATTTAAGTCACTTTCCACCACATTAGATTGTATTTCGACCACATCCTGGCATGATTAACATATTATCATAATATACATGAACTTTGACCACTTTTTGGGATACTCATATACCAGTTTCATCCGAGTCAATTTCGGTTTTAGTTTAGCCAAACAAACCAATTTAAGTCAATTTCCACGACATTAGAGTGGATTTCGACCACTTCTTGGCATGATTAACATATTATCAGAAAATACATCAACTATGACTATTTTTGGGGGTCCTCCAATAAAAGTTTCATCCGAGTCAATTTCAGTTTTAGTTTAGCCAAACAAACCAATTTAAGTCAATTTCCACCACATTAGAGTGGATTTCGACCACTTCTTGGCATGATTAACATATTATCATAAAATACATCAACTATGACCATTTTAGGGGGTCCTCCGATAAAAGTTTCATCCGAGTCAAATTCGGCTCTAGTTTGGCCAAAGTAACCAATTTAAGTCACTTTCCACCACATAAGAGTGGATTTCGACCACATCCTGGCATGATTAATATATTATCATAATTTACATCAACTCTGACCACTTTTTGGGGTCCTCTGATACCAGTTCCATCCGAGTGAATTTTGGCTCTAGTTTGGCCAACTCACCAATTTAAGTCACTTTCCACCACATTAGAGTGGATTTCGACCACATCCTGGCATGATTAACATCTTATCATAATATACATGAACTTTTACCAGTTTTTGGGATCCTCATATACCAGTTTCATCAGAGTCAATTTCAGTTTTAGTTTAGCCAAACAAACCAATTTAAGTCAATTTCCACCACACTAGAGTGGATTTCGACCACTTCTTGTCATGATTAACATATTATCATAAAATACATCAACTATGACCATTTTTTGGGGTCCTCCAATAACAGATTCATCTGAGTCAATTTTGGCTCTAGTTTGGCCAAAGTAACCAATTTAAGTCACTTTCCACCACATTAGATTGTATTTCGACCACATCCTGGCATGATTAACATATTATCATAATATACATGAACTTTGACCACTTTTTGGGATACTCATATACCAGTTTCATCCGAGTCAATTTCGGTTTTAGTTTGGCCAAACAAACCAATTTAAGTCAATTTCCACCAAACTAGAGTGGATTTCGACCACTTCCTGGCATTATTAACATATTATCAGAATTTACATCAACTATGACCATTTTCTGGGGTCCTCCAATAACAGTTTCACTCGAGTCAATTTCGGTTCTAGTTTGGCCAAACTAACCAATTTAAGTCACTTTCCACCACTTTAGAGTGGATTTCGACCACATCGTGGCATGATTAACATATTATCATAATATACTTGAACTTTGACCACTTTTTGGGATCCTCATATACTAGTTTCATCCGAGTCAATTTCGGTTTTAGTTTAGCCAAACAAACCAATTTAAGTCAATTTCCACCACATTAAAGTGGATTTCGACCACTTCTTGGCATGATTAACATATTATCATAAAATACATCAACTATGACCATTTTAGGGGGTCCTCCGATAAAAGTTATCATCCGAGTCAATTTCGGCTCTAGTTTGGCCAAAGTAACCAATTTAAGTCACTTTCCACCACATTAGAGTGGATTTCGACCACATCCTGGCATGATTAATATATTATCATAATTTACATCAACTTTGACCACTTTTTGGGGTCCTCTGATACCAGTTCCATCCGAGTCAATTTCGGCTCTAGTTTGGCCAACTCACCAATTTAAGTCACTTTCCACCACATTAGAGTGGATTTCGACCACATCCTGGCATGATTAACATATTATCATAATATACATGAACTTTGACCACTTTTTGGGATCCTCATATACCAGTTTCATCAGAGTCAATTTCAGTTTTAGTTTAGCCAAACAAACCAATTTAAGTCAATTTCCACCACACTAGAGTGGATTTCGACCACTTCTTGTCATGATTAACATATTATCATAAAATACATCAACTATGACCATTTTTTGGGGTCCTCCAATAACAGATTCATCTGAGTCAATTTTGGCTCTAGTTTGGCCAAAGTAACCAATTTAAGTCACTTTCCACCACATTTGATTGGATTTCGACCACATCCTGGCATGATTAACATATTATCATAATATACATGAACTTTGACCACTTTTTGGGATCCTTATATACCAGTTTCATCCGAGTCAATTTCGGTTTTAGTTTGGCCAAACAAACCAGTTTAAGTCAATTTCCACCACATTAGAGTGGATTTCGACCACTTCTTGGCATGATTAACATATTATCATAAAATACATCAACTATGACCATTTTAGGGGGTCCTCCGATAAAAGTTATCATCCGAGTCAATTTCGGCTCTAGTTTGGCCAAAGTAACCAATTTAAGTCACTTTCCACCACATTAGAGTGGATTTCGACCACATCCTGGCATGATTAATATATTATCATAATTTACATCAACTTTGACCACTTTTTGGGGTCCTCTGATACCAGTTCCATCCGAGTCAATTTCGGCTCTAGTTTGGCCAACTCACCAATTTAAGTCACTTTCCACCACATTAGAGTGGATTTCGACCACATCCTGGCATGATTAACATATTATCATAATATACATGAACTTTGACCACTTTTTGGGATCCTCATATACCAGTT
This sequence comes from Heracleum sosnowskyi, assembly GCA_030848705.1. Lineage (NCBI taxonomy): Eukaryota > Viridiplantae > Streptophyta > Magnoliopsida > Apiales > Apiaceae > Heracleum > Heracleum sosnowskyi. Next base: position 204,407 of record JAUIZM010000089.1, read on the forward strand.
TCATCAGAGTCAATTTCAGTTTTAGTTTAGCCAAACAAACCAATTTAAGTCAATTTCCACCACACTAGAGTGGATTTCGACCACTTCTTGTCATGATTAACATATTATCATAAAATACATCAACTATGACCATTTTTTGGGGTCCTCCAATAACAGATTCATCTGAGTCAATTTTGGCTCTAGTTTGGCCAAAGTAACCAATTTAAGTCACTTTCCACCACATTTGATTGGATTTCGACCACATCCTGGCATGATTAACATATTATCATAATATACATGAACTTTGACCACTTTTTGGGATCCTTATATACCAGTTTCATCCGAGTCAATTTCGGTTTTAGTTTGGCCAAACAAACCAGTTTAAGTCAATTTCCACCACATTAGAGTGGATTTCGACCACATCCTGGCATGATTAACAAATTATCATAATATACATGAACTTTGACCACTTTTTGGGATACTCATATACCAGTTTCATCCGAGTCAATTTCGAATTTAGTTTGGCCAAACAAACCAATTTAAGTCAATTTCCACCACATTAGAGTGGATTTCGACCACTTCTTGGCATGATTAACATATTATCAGAAAATACATCAACTATGACTATTTTTGGGGGTCCTCCAATAAAAGTTTCATCCGAGTCAATTTCGGCTCTAGTTTGGCCAAAGTCACCAATTTAAGTCACTTTCCACCACATTAGAGTGGATTTCGACCACATCCTGGCATGATTAACATAATATCATAATATACATGAACTTTGACCACTTTTTGGCATCCTCATATACCAGTTTCATCCGAGTCAATTTCGGTTTTAGTTTAGCCAAACAAACCAATTTAAGTCAATTTCCACCACATTAGAGTGGATTTCGACCACTTCTTATCATGATTAACATATTATCATAGAATACATCAACTATGACCATTTTTTTGGGTCCTCCAATAACAGTTTCATCCGAGTCAATTTCGGCTCTAGTTTAGCCAAAGTAACCAATTTAAGTCACTTTCCACCACTTTAGATTGGATTTCGACCACATCCCGGCATGATTAACATATTATCATAATATACATGAACTTTGACCACTTTTTGGGATCCTTATATACCAGTTTCATCTGAGTCAATTTCGGTTTTAGTTTGGCCAAATAAACCAGTTTAAGTCAATTTCCACCACATTAGTGTGGATTTCGGCCACATCCAGGCATGATTAACATATTATCATAATATACATGAACTTTGACCACTTTTTGGGATACTCATATACCAGTTTCATCCGAGTCAATTTCGGTTTTAGTTTGGCCAAACAAACCAATTTAAGTCAATTTCCACCAAACTAGAGTGGATTTCGACCACTTCCTGGCATTATTAACATATTATCAGAATTTACATCAACTATGACCATTTTCTGGGGTCCTCCAATAACAGTTTCACTCGAGTCAATTTCGGTTCTAGTTTGGCCAAACTAACCAATTTAAGTCACTTTCCACCACTTTAGAGTGGATTTCGACCACATCGTGGCATGATTAACATATTATCATAATATACTTGAACTTTGACCACTTTTTGGGATCCTCATATACTAGTTTCATCCGAGTCAATTTCGGTTTTAGTTTAGCCAAACAAACCAATTTAAGTCAATTTCCACCACATTAGAGTGGATTTCGACCACTTCTTGGCATGATTAACATATTATCAGAAAATACATCAACTATGACTATTTTTGGGGGTCCTCCAATAAAAGTTTCATCCGAGTCAATTTCAGTTTTAGTTTAGCCAAACAAACCAATTTAAGTCATTTTCCACCACATTAGAGTGGATTTCGACCACTTCTTGGCATGATTAACATATTATCATAAAATACATCAACTATGACCATTTTAGGGGGTCCTCCGATAAAAGTTTCATCCGAGTCAAATTCGGCTCTAGTTTGGCCAAAGTAACCAATTTAAGTCACTTTCCACCACATAAGAGTGGATTTCGACCACATCCTGGCATGATTAATATATTATCATAATTTACATCAACTCTGACCACTTTTTGGGGTCCTCTGATACCAGTTCCATCCGAGTGAATTTTGGCTCTAGTTTGGCCAACTCACCAATTTAAGTCACTTTCCACCACATTAGAGTGGATTTCGACCACATCCTGGCATGATTAACATATTATCATAATATACATGAACTTTTACCAGTTTTTGGGATCCTCATATACCAGTTTCATCAGAGTCAATTTCAGTTTTAGTTTAGCCAAACAAACCAATTTAAGTCAATTCCCACCACACTAGAGTGGATTTCGACCACTTCTTGTCATGATTAACATATTATCATAAAATACATCAACTATGACCATTTTTTGGGGTCCTCCAATAACAGATTCATCTGAGTCAATTTCGGCTCTAGTTTGGCCAAAGTAACCAATTTAAGTCACTTTCCACCACATTAGATTGTATTTCGACCACATCCTGGCATGATTAACATATTATCATAATATACATGAACTTTGACCACTTTTTGGGATCCTTATATACCAGTTTCATCCGAGTCAATTTCGGTTTTAGTTTGGCCAAACAAACCAGTTTAAGTCAATTTCCACCACATTAGAGTGGATTTCGACCACTTCTTGGCATGATTAACATATTATCAGAAAATACATCAACTATGACTATTTTTGGGGGTCCTCCAATAAAAGTTTCATCCGAGTCAATTTCGGCTCTAGTTTGGCCAAAGTCACCAATTTAAGTCACTTTCCACCACATTAGAGTGGATTTCGACCACATCATGGCATGATTAATATATTATCATAATTTACATCAACTTTGACCGCATTTTGGGGTCCTCTGATTCCAATTTCATCCAAGTCAATTATGGCTCTAGTTTGGCTAACCTAACCAATTTAAGTAACTTTCCACCACATTAGAGTGGAATTCGAGCACATCCTAGCATGATTATCATATTATCATAATATACTTGAACTTTGACCACTTTTTGGGATCCTCATATACCAGTTTCATCCGAGTCAATTTCGGTTTTAGTTTAGCCAAACAAACCAATTTAAGTCAATTTCCACCACATTAGAGTGGATTTCGACCACTTCTTGGCATGATTAACATATTATCATAAAATACATCAATTATGACCATTTTAGGGGGTCCTCCAATAAAAGTTTCATCCGAGTCAATTTCGGCTCTAGTTTGGCCAAAGTAACCAATTTAAGTCACTTTCCACCACATTAGAGTGGATTTCGACCACATCCTGGCATGATTAATATATTATCATAATTTACATCAACTCTGACCACTTTTTGGGGTCCTCTGATACCAGTTCCATCCGAGTGAATTTTGGCTCTAGTTTGGCCAACTCACCAATTTAAGTCACTTTCCACCACATTAGAGTGGATTTCGACCACATCCTGGCATGATTAACATATTATCATAATATACATGAACTTTTACCAGTTTTTGGGATCCTCATATACCAGTTTCATCAGAGTCAATTTCAGTTTTAGTTTAGCCAAACAAACCAATTTAAGTCAATTCCCACCACACTAGAGTGGATTTCGACCACTTCTTGTCATGATTAACATATTATCATAAAATACATCAACTATGACCATTTTTTGGGGTCCTCCAATAACAGATTCATCTGAGTCAATTTCGGCTCTAGTTTGGCCAAAGTAACCAATTTAAGTCACTTTCCACCACATTAGATTGTATTTCGACCACATCCTGGCATGATTAACATATTATCATAATATACATGAACTTTGACCACTTTTTGGGATCCTTATATACCAGTTTCATCCGAGTCAATTTCGGTTTTAGTTTGGCCAAACAAACCAGTTTAAGTCAATTTCCACCACATTAGAGTGGATTTCGACCACTTCTTGGCATGATTAACATATTATCAGAAAATACATCAACTATGACTATTTTTGGGGGTCCTCCAATAAAAGTTTCATCCGAGTCAATTTCGGCTCTAGTTTGGCCAAAGTCACCAATTTAAGTCACTTTCCACCACATTAGAGTGGATTTCGACCACATCATGGCATGATTAATATATTATCATAATTTACATCAACTTTGACCGCATTTTGGGGTCCTCTGATTCCAATTTCATCCAAGTCAATTATGGCTCTAGTTTGGCTAACCTAACCAATTTAAGTAACTTTCCACCACATTAGAGTGGAATTCGAGCACATCCTAGCATGATTATCATATTATCATAATATACTTGAACTTTGACCACTTTTTGGGATCCTCATATACCAGTTTCATCCGAGTCAATTTCGGTTTTAGTTTAGCCAAACAAACCAATTTAAGTCAATTTCCACCACATTAGAGTGGATTTCGACCACTTCTTGGCATGATTAACATATTATCATAAAATACATCAATTATGACCATTTTAGGGGGTCCTCCAATAAAAGTTTCATCCGAGTCAATTTCGGCTCTAGTTTGGCCAAAGTAACCAATTTAAGTCACTTTCCACCACATTAGAGTGGATTTCGACCACATCCTGGCATGATTAATATATTATCATAATTTACATCAACTTTGACCACTTTTTGGGGTCCTCTGATACCAGTTCCATCCGAGTCAATTTCGGCTCTAGTTTGGCCAACTCACCAATTTAAGTCACTTTCCACGACATTAGAGTGGATTTCGACCACATCCTGGCATGATTAACATATTATCATAATATACATGAACTTTGACCAGTTTTTGGGATCCTCATATACCAGTTTCATTAGAGTCAATTTCAGTTTTAGTTTAGCCAAACAAACCAATTTAAGTCAATTTCCACCACATTAGAGTGGATTTCGACCACTTTTTGGCATGATTAACATATTATCAAAAAATACATCAACTATGACCATTTTAGGGGGTCCTCCAATAAAAGTTTCATCCGAGTCAATTTCGGCTCTAGTTTGGCAAAAGTAACCAATTTAAGTCACTTTCCACCACATTAGAGTGGATTTCGACCACATCCTGGCATGATTAATATATTATCATAATTTACATCAACTTTGACCACTTTTTGGGGTCCTCTGATACCAGTTCCATCCGAGTCAATTTCGGCTCTAGTTTGGCCAACTCACCAATTTAAGTCACTTTCCACCACTTTAGAGTGGATTTCGACCATATCCTGGCATGATTAACATAATATCATAATATACATGAACTTTGACCACTTTTTGGGATCCTCATATACCAGTTTTATCCGAGTCAATTTCGGTTTTAGTTTAGCCAAACAAACCAATTTAAGTCAATTTCCACCACATTAGAGTGGATTTCGACCACTTCTTGTCATGATTAATATATTATCATAAAATACATCAACTATGACCATTTTTTGGGGTTCTCCAATAACAGTTTCACCCGAGTCAATTTCGGTTCTAGTTTGGCCAAACTAACCAATTTAAGTCATTTTACACCACTTTAGAGTGGATTTCGACCACATCCTGACATGATTAACATATTATCATAATATACTTGAACTTTGACCACTTTTTGGGATCCTCATATACCTGTTTCATCCGAGTCAATTTCGGTTTTAGTTTAGCCAAACAAACCAATTTAAGTCAATTTCCACCACATTAGAGTGGATTTCGACCACTTCTTATCATGATTAACATATTATCATAGAATACATCAACTATGACCATTTTTTGGGGTCCTCCAATAACAGTTTCATCCGAGTCAATTTCGGCTCTAGTTTAGCCAAAGTAACCAATTTAAGTCACTTTCCACCACTTTAGATTGGATTTCGACCACATCCTGGCATGATTAACATATTATCATAATATACATGAACTTTGACCACTTTTTGGGGTCCTCTGATACCAGTTACATCCGAGTCTATTTCGGCTCTAGTTTGGCCAACTCACCGATTTAAGTCACTTTCCACCACATTAGAGTGGATTTCGACCACATCCTGGCATGATTAACATAATATCATAATATACATGAACTTTGACCACTTTTTGGCATCCTCATATACCAGTTTCATCCGAGTCAATTTCGGTTTTAGTTTAGCCAAACAAACCAATTTAAGTCAATTTCCACCACATTAGAGTGGATTTCGACCACTTCTTATCATGATTAACATATTATCATAGAATACATCAACTATGACCATTTTTTTGGGTCCTCCAATAACAGTTTCATCCGAGTCAATTTCGCCTCTAGTTTAGCCAAAGTAACCAATTTAAGTCACTTTCCACCACTTTAGATTGGATTTCGACCACATCCTGGCATGATTAACATATTATCATAATATACATGAACTTTGACCACTTTTTGGGATCCTTATATACCAGTTTCATCTGAGTCAATTTCGGTTTTAGTTTGGCCAAATAAACCAGTTTAAGTCAATTTCCACCACATTAGTGTGGATTTCGGCCACATCCAGGCATGATTAACATATTATCATAATATACATGAACTTTGACCACTTTTTGGGATACTCATATACCAGTTTCATCCGAGTCAATTTCGTTTTTAGTTTGGCCAAACAAACCAATTTAAGTCAATTTCCACCAAACTAGAGTGGATTTCGACCACTTCCTGGCATTATTAACATATTATCAGAATTTACATCAACTATGACCATTTTCTGGGGTCCTCCAATAACAGTTTCACTCGAGTCAATTTCGGTTCTAATTTGGCCAAACTAACCAATTTAAGTCACTTTCCACCACTTTAGAGTGGATTTCGACCACATCGTGGCATGATTAACATATTATCATAATATACTTGAACTTTGACCACTTTTTGGGATCCTCATATACTAGTTTCATCCGAGTCAATTTCGGTTTTAGTTTAGCCAAACAAACCAATTTAAGTCATTTTCCACCACATTAGAGTGGATTTCGACCACTTCTTGGCATGATTAACATATTATCAGAAAATACATCAACTATGACTATTTTTGGGGGTCCTCCAATAAAAGTTTCATCCGAGTCAATTTCGGTTTTAGTTTAGCCAAACAAACCAATTTAAGTCAATTTCCACCACATTAGAGTGGATTTCGACCACTTCTTGGCATGATTAACATATTATCATAAAATACATCAACTATGACCATTTTAGGGGGTCCTCCGATAAAAGTTTCATCCGAGTCAATTTCGGCTCTAGTTTGGCCAAAGTAACCAATTTAAGTCACTTTCCACCACATTAGAGTGGATTTCGACCACATCCTGGCATGATTAATATATTATCATAATTTACATCAACTTTGACCACTTTTTGGGGTCCTCTGATACCAGTTCCATCCGAGTCAATTTCGGCTCTAGTTTGGCCAACTCACCAATTTAAGTCACTTTCCACGACATTAGAGTGGATTTCGACCACATCCTGGCATGATTAACATATTATCATAATATACATGAACTTTGACCACTTTTTGGGATCCTCATATACCAGTTTCATCAGAGTCAATTTCGGTTTTAGTTTGGCCAAACAAACCAATTTAAGTCAATTTCCACCAAATTAGAGTGGATTTCGACCACTTCCTGGCATGATTAACATATTATCAGAATTTACATCAACTATGACCATTTTCTGGGGTCCTCCAATAACAGTTTCACCCGAGTCAATTTCGATTCTAGTTTGGCCAAACTAACCAATTTAAGTCACTTTCCACCACTTTAGAGTGGATTTCGACCACATCCTGGCATGATTAACATATTATCATAATATACTTGAACTTTGACCACTTTTTGGGATCCTCATATACCAGTTTCATCCAAGTCAATTTCAGTTTTAGTTTAGCCAAACAAACCAATTTAAGTCAATTTCCACCACATTAGAGTGGATTTCGACCACATTAGAGTGGATTTCGACCACTTTTTGGCATGATTAACATATTATCAAAAAATACATCAACTATGACCATTTTAGGGGGTCCTCCAATAAAAGTTTCATCCGAGTCAATTTCGGCTCTAATTTGGCCAAAGTAACCAATTTAAGTCACTTTCCACAACATTAGAGTGGATTTCGACCACATCCTGGCATGATTAATATATTATCATAATTTACATCAACTTTGACCACTTTTTGGGGTCCTCTGATACCAGTTCCATCCGAGTCAATTTCGGCTCTAGTTTGGCCAACTCACCAATTTAAGTCACTTTCCACCACATTAGAGTGGATTTCGACCACATCCTGGCATGATTAACATATTATCATAATATACATGAACTTTGACCAGTTTTTGGGATCCTCATATACCAGTTTCATTAGAGTCAATTTCAGTTTTAGTTTAGCCAAACAAACCAATTTAAGTCAATTTCCACCACATTAGAGTGGATTTCGACCACTTTTTGGCATGATTAACATATTATCAAAAAATACATCAACTATGACCATTTTAGGGGGTCCTCCAATAAAAGTTTCATTCGAGTCAATTTCGGCTCTAGTTTGGCAAAAGTAACCAATTTAAGTCACTTTCCACCACATTAGAGTGGATTTCGACCACATCCTGGCATGATTAATATATTATCATAATTTACATCAACTTTGACCACTTTTTGGGGTCCTCTGATACCAGTTCCATCCGAGTCAATTTCGGCTCTAGTTTGGCCAACTCACCAATTTAAGTCACTTTCCACCACTTTAGAGTGGATTTCGACCATATCCTGGCATGATTAACATAATATCATAATATACATGAACTTTGACCACTTTTTGGGATCCTCATATACCAGTTTTATCCGAGTCAATTTCGGTTTTAGTTTAGCCAAACAAACCAATTTAAGTCAATTTCCACCACATTAGAGTGGATTTCGACCACTTCTTGTCATGATTAATATATTATCATAAAATACATCAACTATGACCATTTTTTGGGGTTCTCCAATAACAGTTTCACCCGAGTCAATTTCGGTTCTAGTTTGGCCAAACTAACCAATTTAAGTCATTTTACACCACTTTAGAGTGGATTTCGACCACATCCTGACATGATTAACATATTATCATAATATACTTGAACTTTGACCACTTTTTGGGATCCTCATATACCTGTTTCATCCGAGTCAATTTCGGTTTTAGTTTAGCCAAACAAACCAATTTAAGTCAATTTCCACCACATTAGAGTGGATTTCGACCACTTCTTATCATGATTAACATATTATCATAGAATACATCAACTATGACCATTTTTTGGGGTCCTCCAATAACAGTTTCATCCGAGTCAATTTCGGCTCTAGTTTAGCCAAAGTAACCAATTTAAGTCACTTTCCACCACTTTAGATTGGATTTCGACCACATCCTGGCATGATTAACATATTATCATAATATACATGAACTTTGACCACTTTTTGGGGTCCTCTGATACCAGTTACATCCGAGTCTATTTCGGCTCTAGTTTGGCCAACTCACCGATTTAAGTCACTTTCCACCACATTAGAGTGGATTTCGACCACATCCTGGCATGATTAACATAATATCATAATATACATGAACTTTGACCACTTTTTGGCATCCTCATATACCAGTTTCATCCGAGTCAATTTCGGTTTTAGTTTAGCCAAACAAACCAATTTAAGTCTATTTCCACCACATTAGAGTGGATTTCGACCACTTCTTATCATGATTAACATATTATCATAGAATACATCAACTATGACCATTTTTTTGGGTCCTCCAATAACAGTTTCATCCGAGTCAATTTCGGCTCTAGTTTAGCCAAAGTAACCAATTTAAGTCACTTTCCACCACTTTAGATTGGATTTCGACCACATCCTGGCATGATTAACATATTATCATAATATACATGAACTTTGACCACTTTTTGGGATCCTTATATACCAGTTTCATCTGAGTCAATTTCGGTTTTAGTTTGGCCAAATAAACCAGTTTAAGTCAATTTCCACCACATTAGTGTGGATTTCGGCCACATCCAGGCATGATTAACATATTATCATAATATACATGAACTTTGACCACTTTTTGGGATACTCATATACCAGTTTCATCCGAGTCAATTTCGTTTTTAGTTTGGCCAAACAAACCAATTTAAGTCAATTTCCACCAAACTAGAGTGGATTTCGACCACTTCCTGGCATTATTAACATATTATCAGAATTTACATCAACTATGACCATTTTCTGGGGTCCTCCAATAACAGTTTCACTCGAGTCAATTTCGGTTCTAGTTTGGCCAAACTAACCAATTTAAGTCACTTTCCACCACTTTAGAGTGGATTTCGACCACATCGTGGCATGATTAACATATTATCATAATATACTTGAACTGTGACCACTTTTTGGGATCCTCATATACTAGTTTCATCCGAGTCAATTTCGGTTTTAGTTTAGCAAAACAAACCAATTTAAGTCAATTTCCACCACATTAGAGTGGATTTCGACCACTTCTTGGCATGATTAACATATTATCAGAAAATACATCAACTATGACTATTTTTGGGGGTCCTCCAATAAAAGTTTCATCCGAGTCAATTTCGGTTTTAGTTTAGCCAAACAAACCAATTTAAGTCAATTTCCACCACATTAGAGTGGATTTCGACCACTTCTTGGCATGATTAACATATTATCATAAAATACATCAACTATGACCATTTTAGGGGGTCCTCCGATAAAAGTTTCATCCGAGTCAATTTCGGCTCTAGTTTGGCCAAAGTAACCAATTTAAGTCACTTTCCACCACATTAGAGTGGATTTCGACCACATCCTGGCATGATTAATATATTATCATAATTTACATCAACTTTGACCACTTTTTGGGGTCCTCTGATACCAGTTCCATCCGAGTCAATTTCGGCTCAAGTTTGGCCAACTCACCAATTTAAGTCACTTTCCACCACTTTAGAGTGGATTTCGACCACATCCTGGCATGATTAACATATTATCATAATATACTTGAACTTTGACCACTTTTTGGGATCCTCATATACCAGTTTCATCCAAGTCAATTTCGGTTTTAGTTTAGCCAAACAAACCAATTTAAGTCAATTTCCACCACATTAGAGTGGATTTCGACCACTTTTTGGCATGATTAACATATTATCAAAAAATACATCAACTATGACCATTTTAGGGGGTCCTCCAATAAAAGTTTCATCCGAGTCAATTTCGGCTCTAGTTTGGCAAAAGTAACCAATTTAAGTCACTTTCCACCACATTAGAGTGGATTTCGACCACATCCTGGCATGATTAATATATTATCATAATTTACATCAACTTTGACCACTTTTTGGGGTCCTCTGATACCAGTTCCATCCTAGTCAATTTCGGCTCTAGTTTGGCCAACTCACCAATTGAAGTCACTTTCCACCACATTAGAGTGGATTTCGACCATATCCTGGCATGATTAACATAATATCATAATATACATGAACTTTGACCACTTTTTGGGATCCTCATATACCAGTTTTATCCGAGTCAATTTCGGTTTTAGTTTAGCTAAACAAACCAATTTAAGTCAATTTCTACCACATTAGAGTGGATTTCGACCACTTCTTGTCATGATTAATATATTATCATAAAATACATCAACTATGACCATTTTTTGGGGTTCTCCAATAACAGTTTCACCCGAGTCAATTTTTTTTTTTTTTTTTGCTAATTAAAACACCCGAGTCAATTTCGGTTCTAGTTTGGCCAAACTAACCAATTTAAGTCATTTTACACCACTTTAGAGTGGATTTCGACCACATCCTGACATGATTAACATATTATCATAATATACTTGAACTTTGACCACTTTTTGGGATCCTCATATACCTGTTTCATCCGAGTCAATTTCGGTTTTAGTTTAGTCAAACAAACCAATTTAAGTCAATTTCCACCACATTAGAGTGGATTTCGACCACTTCTTATCATGATTAACATATTATCATAGAATACATCAACTATGACCATTTTTTGGGGTCCTCCAATAACAGTTTCATCCGAGTCAATTTCGGCTCTAGTTTAGCCAAAGTAACCAATTTAAGTCACTTTCCACCACTTTAGATTGGATTTCGACCACATCCTGGCATGATTAACATATTATCATAATATACATGAACTTTGACCACTTTTTGGGGTCCTCTGATACCAGTTACATCCGAGTCAATTTCGGCTCTAGTTTGGCCAACTCACCGATTTAAGTCACTTTCCACCACATTAGAGTGGATTTCGACCACATCCTGGCATGATTAACATAATATCATAATATACATGAACTTTGACCACTTTTTGGCATCCTCATATACCAGTTTCATCCGAGTCAATTTCGGTTTTAGTTTAGCCAAACAAACCAATTTAAGTCAATTTCCACCACATTAGAGTGGATTTCGACCACTTCTTATCATGATTAACATATTATCATAGAATACATCAACTATGACCATTTTTTTGGGTCCTCCAATAACAGTTTCATCCGAGTCAATTTCGGCTCTAGTTTAGCCAAAGTAACCAATTTAAGTCACTTTCCACCACTTTAGATTGGATTTCGACCACATCCTGGCATGATTAACATATTATCATAATATACATGAACTTTGACCACTTTTTGGGATCCTTATATACCAGTTTCATCTGAGTCAATTTCGGTTTTAGTTTGGCCAAATAAACCAGTTTAAGTCAATTTCCACCACATTAGTGTGGATTTCGGCCACATCCAGGCATGATTAACATATTATCATAATATACATGAACTTTGACCACTTTTTGGGATACTCATATACCAGTTTCATCCGAGTCAATTTCATTTTTAGTTTGGCCAAACAAACCAATTTAAGTCAATTTCCACCAAACTAGAGTGGATTTCGACCACTTCCTGGCATTATTAACATATTATCAGAATTTACATCAACTATGACCATTTTCTGGGGTCCTCCAATAACAGTTTCACTCGAGTCAATTTCGGTTCTAGTTTGGCCAAACTAACCAATTTAAGTCACTTTCCACCACTTTAGAGTGGATTTCGACCACATCGTGGCATGATTAACATATTATCATAATATACTTGAACTTTGACCACTTTTTGGGATCCTCATATACTAGTTTCATCCGAGTCAATTTCGGTTTTAGTTTAGCCAAACAAACAAATTTAAGTCAATTTCCACCACATTAGAGTGGATTTCGACCACTTCTTGGCATGATTAACATATTATCAGAAAATACATCAACTATGACTATTTTTGGGGGTCCTCCAATAAAAGTTTCATCCGAGTCAATTTCGGTTTTAGTTTAGCCAAACAAACAAATTTAAGTCAATTTCCACCACATTAGAGTGGATTTCGACCACTTCTTGGCATGATTAACATATTATCATAAAATACATCAACTATGACCATTTTAGGGGGTCCTCCGATAAAAGTTTCATCCGAGTCAATTTCGGCTCTAGTTTGGCCAAAGTAACCAATTTAAGTCACTTTCCACCACATTAGAGTGGATTTCGACCACATCCTGGCATGATTAATATATTATCATAATTTACATCAACTTTGACCACTTTTTGGGGTCCTCTGATACCAGTTCCATCCGAGTCAATTTCGGCTCTAGTTTGGCCAACTCACCCATTTAAGTCACTTTCCACCACATTAGAGTGGATTTCGACCACATCCTGGCATGATTAACATATTATCATAATATACATGAACTTTGACCAGTTTTTGGGATCCTCATATACCAGTTTCATCAGAGTCAATTTCAGTTTTAGTTTAGCCAAACAAACCAATTTAAGTCAATTTCCACCACACTAGAGTGGATTTCGACCACTTCTTGTCATGATTAACATATTATCATAAAATACATCAACTATGACCATTTTTTGGGGTCCTCCAATAACAGATTCATCTGAGTCAATTTCGGCTCTAGTTTGGCCAAAGTAACCAATTTAAGTCACTTTCCACCACATTAGATTGGATTTCGACCACATCCTGGCATGATTAACATATTATCATAATATACATGAACTTTGACCACTTTTTGGGATCCTTATATACCAGTTTCATCCGAGTCAATTTCGGTTTTAGTTTGGCCAAACAAACCAGTTTAAGTCAATTTCCACCACATTAGAGTGGATTTCGACCACTTCTTGGCATGATTAACATATTATCAGAAAATACATCAACTATGACTATTTTTGGGGGTCCTCCAATAAAAGTTTCATCCGAGTCAATTTCGGCTCTAGTTTGGCCAAAGTCACCAATTTAAGTCACTTTCCACCACATTAGAGTGGATTTCGACCACATCATGGCATGATTAATATATTATCATAATTTACATGAACTTTGACCGCATTTTGGGGTCCTCTGATTCCAATTTGATCCAAGTCAATTATGGCTCTAGTTTGGCTAACCTAACCAATTTAAGTAACTTTCCACCACATTAGAGTGGAATTCGAGCACATCCTAGCATGATTATCATATTATCATAATATACTTGAACTTTGACCACTTTTTGGGATCCTCAAATACCAGTTTCATCCGAGTCAATTTCGGTTTTAGTTTAGCCAAACAAACCAATTTAAGTCAATTTCCACCACATTAGAGTGGATTTCGACCACTTCTTGGCATGATTAACATATTATCAGAAAATACATCAACTATGACTATTTTTGGGGGTCCTCCAATAAAAGTTTCATCCGAGTCAATTTCGGTTTTAGTTTAGCCAAACAAACCAATTTAAGTCAATTTCCACCACATTAGAGTGGATTTCGACCACTTCTTGGCATGATTAACATATATTATCATAAAATACATCAATTATGACCATTTTAGGGGGTCCTCCAATAAAAGTTTCATCCGAGTCAATTTCGGCTCTAGTTTGGCCAAAGTAACCAATTTAAGTCACTTTCCACCACATTAGAGTGGATTTCGACCACATCCTGGCATGATTAATATATTATCATAATTTACATCAACTTTGACCACTTTTTGGGGTCCTCTGATACCAGTTCCATCCGAGTCAATTTCGGCTCTAGTTTGGCCAACTCACCAATTTAAGTCACTTTCCACGACATTAGAGTGGATTTCGACCACATCCTGGCATGATTAACATATTATCATAATATACATGAACTTTGACCACTTTTTGGGATCCTCATATACCAGTTTCATCAGAGTCAATTTCGGTTTTAGTTTGGCCAAACAAACCAATTTAAGTCAATTTCCACCAAATTAGAGTGGATTTCGACCACTTCCTGGCATGATTAACATATTATCAGAATTTACATCAACTATGACCATTTTCTGGGGTCCTCCAATAACAGTTTCACCCGAGTCAATTTCGATTCTAGTTTGGCCAAACTAACCAATTTAAGTCACTTTCCACCACTTTAGAGTGGATTTCGACCACATCCTGGCATGATTAACATATTATCATAATATACTTGAACTTTGACCACTTTTTGGGATCCTCATATACCAGTTTCATCCAAGTCAATTTCGGTTTTAGTTTAGCCAAACAAACCAATTTAAGTCAATTTCCACCACATTAGAGTGGATTTCGACCACTTTTTGGCATGATTAACATATTATCAAAAAATACATCAACTATGACCATTTTAGGGGGTCCTCCAATAAAAGTTTCATCCGAGTCAATTTCGGCTCTAGTTTGGCAAAAGTAACCAATTTAAGTCACTTTCCACCACATTAGAGTGGATTTCGACCACATCCTGGCATGATTAATATATTATCATAATTTACATCAACTTTGACCACTTTTTGGGGTCCTCTGATACCAGTTCCATCCGAGTCAATTTCGGCTCTAGTTTGGCCAACTCACCAATTGAAGTCACTTTCCACCACATTAGAGTGGATTTCGACCATATCCTGGCATGATTAACATAATATCATAATATACATGAACTTTGACCACTTTTTGGGATCCTCATATACCAGTTTTATCCGAGTCAATTTCGGTTTTAGTTTAGCCAAACAAACCAGTTTAAGTCAATTTCCACCACATTAGAGTGGATTTCGACCACTTCTTGTCATGATTAATATATTATCATAAAATACATTAACTATGACCATTTTTTGGGGTTCTCCAATAACAGTTTCACCCGAGTCAATTTCGGTTCTAGTTTGGCCAAACTAACCAATTTAAGTCATTTTACACCACTTTAGAGTGGATTTCGACCACATCCTGACATGATTAACATATTATCATAATATACATGAACTTTGACCACTTTTTGGGGTCCTCTGATACCAGTTACATCCGAGTCAATTTCGGCTCTAGTTTGGCCAACTCACCGATTTAAGTCACTTTCCACCACATTAGAGTGGATTTCGACCACATCCTGGCATGATTAACATAATATCATAATATACATGAACTTTGACCACTTTTTGGCATCCTCATATACCAGTTTCATCCGAGTCAATTTCGGTTTTAGTTTAGCCAAACAAACCAATTTAAGTCAATTTCCACCACATTAGAGTGGATTTCGACCACTTCTTATCATGATTAACATATTATCATAGAATACATCAACTATGACCATTTTTTTGGGTCCTCCAATAACAGTTTCATCCGAGTCAATTTCGGCTCTAGTTTAGCCAAAGTAACCAATTTAAGTCACTTTCCACCACTTTAGATTGGATTTCGACCACATCCTGGCATGATTAACATATTATCATAATATACATGAACTTTGACCACTTTTTGGGATACTCATATACCAGTTTCATCCGAGTCAATTTCGTTTTTAGTTTGGCCAAACAAACCAATTTAAGTCAATTTCCACCAAACTAGAGTGGATTTCGACCACTTCCTGGCATTATTAACATATTATCAGAATTTACATCAACTATGACCATTTTCTGGGGTCCTCCAATAACAGTTTCACTCGAGTCAATTTCGGTTCTAGTTTGGCCAAACTAACCAATTTAAGTCACTTTCCACCACTTTAGAGTGGATTTCGACCACATCGTGGCATGATTAACATATTATCATAATATACTTGAACTTTGACCACTTTTTGGCATCCTCATATACCAGTTTCATCCGAGTCAATTTCGGTTTTAGTTTAGCCAAACAAACCAATTTAAGTCAATTTCCACCACATTAGAGTGGATTTCGACCACTTCTTATCATGATTAACATATTATCATAGAATACATCAACTATGACCATTTTTTTGGGTCCTCCAATAACAGTTTCATCCGAGTCAATTTCGGCTCTAGTTTAGCCAAAGTAACCAATTTAAGTCACTTTCCACCACTTTAGATTGGATTTCGACCACATCCTGGCATGATTAACATATTATCATAATATACATGAACTTTGACCACTTTTTGGGATCCTTATATACCAGTTTCATCTGAGTCAATTTCGGTTTTAGTTTGGCCAAATAAACCAGTTTAAGTCAATTTCCACCACATTAGTGTGGATTTCGGCCACATCCAGGCATGATTAACATATTATCATAATATACATGAACTTTGACCACTTTTTGGGATACTCATATACCAGTTTCATCCGAGTCAATTTCATTTTTAGTTTGGCCAAACAAACCAATTTAAGTCAATTTCCACCAAACTAGAGTGGATTTCGACCACTTCCTGGCATTATTAACATATTATCAGAATTTACATCAACTATGACCATTTTCTGGGGTCCTCCAATAACAGTTTCACTCGAGTCAATTTCGGTTCTAGTTTGGCCAAACTAACCAATTTAAGTCACTTTCCACCACTTTAGAGTGGATTTCGACCACATCGTGGCATGATTAACATATTATCATAATATACTTGAACTTTGACCACTTTTTGGGATCCTCATATACTAGTTTCATCCGAGTCAATTTCGGTTTTAGTTTAGCCAAACAAACAAATTTAAGTCAATTTCCACCACATTAGAGTGGATTTCGACCACTTCTTGGCATGATTAACATATTATCAGAAAATACATCAACTATGACTATTTTTGGGGGTCCTCCAATAAAAGTTTCATCCGAGTCAATTTCGGTTTTAGTTTAGCCAAACAAACAAATTTAAGTCAATTTCCACCACATTAGAGTGGATTTCGACCACTTCTTGGCATGATTAACATATTATCATAAAATACATCAACTATGACCATTTTAGGGGGTCCTCCGATAAAAGTTTCATCCGAGTCAATTTCGGCTCTAGTTTGGCCAAAGTAACCAATTTAAGTCACTTTCCACCACATTAGAGTGGATTTCGACCACATCCTGGCATGATTAATATATTATCATAATTTACATCAACTTTGACCACTTTTTGGGGTCCTCTGATACCAGTTCCATCCGAGTCAATTTCGGCTCTAGTTTGGCCAACTCACCCATTTAAGTCACTTTCCACCACATTAGAGTGGATTTCGACCACATCCTGGCATGATTAACATATTATCATAATATACATGAACTTTGACCAGTTTTTGGGATCCTCATATACCAGTTTCATCAGAGTCAATTTCAGTTTTAGTTTAGCCAAACAAACCAATTTAAGTCAATTTCCACCACACTAGAGTGGATTTCGACCACTTCTTGTCATGATTAACATATTATCATAAAATACATCAACTATGACCATTTTTTGGGGTCCTCCAATAACAGATTCATCTGAGTCAATTTCGGCTCTAGTTTGGCCAAAGTAACCAATTTAAGTCACTTTCCACCACATTAGATTGGATTTCGACCACATCCTGGCATGATTAACATATTATCATAATATACATGAACTTTGACCACTTTTTGGGATCCTTATATACCAGTTTCATCCGAGTCAATTTCGGTTTTAGTTTGGCCAAACAAACCAGTTTAAGTCAATTTCCACCACATTAGAGTGGATTTCGACCACTTCTTGGCATGATTAACATATTATCAGAAAATACATCAACTATGACTATTTTTGGGGGTCCTCCAATAAAAGTTTCATCCGAGTCAATTTCGGCTCTAGTTTGGCCAAAGTCACCAATTTAAGTCACTTTCCACCACATTAGAGTGGATTTCGACCACATCATGGCATGATTAATATATTATCATAATTTACATGAACTTTGACCGCATTTTGGGGTCCTCTGATTCCAATTTGATCCAAGTCAATTATGGCTCTAGTTTGGCTAACCTAACCAATTTAAGTAACTTTCCACCACATTAGAGTGGAATTCGAGCACATCCTAGCATGATTATCATATTATCATAATATACTTGAACTTTGACCACTTTTTGGGATCCTCAAATACCAGTTTCATCCGAGTCAATTTCGGTTTTAGTTTAGCCAAACAAACCAATTTAAGTCAATTTCCACCACATTAGAGTGGATTTCGACCACTTCTTGGCATGATTAACATATTATCAGAAAATACATCAACTATGACTATTTTTGGGGGTCCTCCAATAAAAGTTTCATCCGAGTCAATTTCGGTTTTAGTTTAGCCAAACAAACCAATTTAAGTCAATTTCCACCACATTAGAGTGGATTTCGACCACTTCTTGGCATGATTAACATATATTATCATAAAATACATCAATTATGACCATTTTAGGGGGTCCTCCAATAAAAGTTTCATCCGAGTCAATTTCGGCTCTAGTTTGGCCAAAGTAACCAATTTAAGTCACTTTCCACCACATTAGAGTGGATTTCGACCACATCCTGGCATGATTAATATATTATCATAATTTACATCAACTTTGACCACTTTTTGGGGTCCTCTGATACCAGTTCCATCCGAGTCAATTTCGGCTCTAGTTTGGCCAACTCACCAATTTAAGTCACTTTCCACGACATTAGAGTGGATTTCGACCACATCCTGGCATGATTAACATATTATCATAATATACATGAACTTTGACCACTTTTTGGGATCCTCATATACCAGTTTCATCAGAGTCAATTTCGGTTTTAGTTTGGCCAAACAAACCAATTTAAGTCAATTTCCACCAAATTAGAGTGGATTTCGACCACTTCCTGGCATGATTAACATATTATCAGAATTTACATCAACTATGACCATTTTCTGGGGTCCTCCAATAACAGTTTCACCCGAGTCAATTTCGATTCTAGTTTGGCCAAACTAACCAATTTAAGTCACTTTCCACCACTTTAGAGTGGATTTCGACCACATCCTGGCATGATTAACATATTATCATAATATACTTGAACTTTGACCACTTTTTGGGATCCTCATATACCAGTTTCATCCAAGTCAATTTCGGTTTTAGTTTAGCCAAACAAACCAATTTAAGTCAATTTCCACCACATTAGAGTGGATTTCGACCACTTTTTGGCATGATTAACATATTATCAAAAAATACATCAACTATGACCATTTTAGGGGGTCCTCCAATAAAAGTTTCATCCGAGTCAATTTCGGCTCTAGTTTGGCAAAAGTAACCAATTTAAGTCACTTTCCACCACATTAGAGTGGATTTCGACCATATCCTGGCATGATTAACATAATATCATAATATACATGAACTTTGACCACTTTTTGGGATCCTCATATACCAGTTTTATCCGAGTCAATTTCGGCTCTAGTTTAGCCAAACAAACCAGTTTAAGTCAATTTCCACCACATTAGAGTGGATTTCGACCACTTCTTGTCATGATTAATATATTATCATAAAATACATTAACTATGACCATTTTTTGGGGTTCTCCAATAACAGTTTCACCCGAGTCAATTTCGGTTCTAGTTTGGCCAAACTAACCAATTTAAGTCATTTTACACCACTTTAGAGTGGATTTCGACCACATCCTGACATGATTAACATATTATCATAATATACATGAACTTTGACCACTTTTTGGGGTCCTCTGATACCAGTTACATCCGAGTCAATTTCGGCTCTAGTTTGGCCAACTCACCGATTTAAGTCACTTTCCACCACATTAGAGTGGATTTCGACCACATCCTGGCATGATTAACATAATATCATAATATACATGAACTTTGACCACTTTTTGGCATCCTCATATACCAGTTTCATCCGAGTCAATTTCGGTTTTAGTTTAGCCAAACAAACCAATTTAAGTCAATTTCCACCACATTAGAGTGGATTTCGACCACTTCTTATCATGATTAACATATTATCATAGAATACATCAACTATGACCATTTTTTTGGGTCCTCCAATAACAGTTTCATCCGAGTCAATTTCGGCTCTAGTTTAGCCAAAGTAACCAATTTAAGTCACTTTCCACCACTTTAGATTGGATTTCGACCACATCCTGGCATGATTAACATATTATCATAATATACATGAACTTTGACCACTTTTTGGGATACTCATATACCAGTTTCATCCGAGTCAATTTCGTTTTTAGTTTGGCCAAACAAACCAATTTAAGTCAATTTCCACCAAACTAGAGTGGATTTCGACCACTTCCTGGCATTATTAACATATTATCAGAATTTACATCAACTATGACCATTTTCTGGGGTCCTCCAATAACAGTTTCACTCGAGTCAATTTCGGTTCTAGTTTGGCCAAACTAACCAATTTAAGTCACTTTCCACCACTTTAGAGTGGATTTCGACCACATCGTGGCATGATTAACATATTATCATAATATACTTGAACTTTGACCACTTTTTGGGATCCTCATATACTAGTTTCATCCGAGTCAATTTCGGTTTTAGTTTAGCCAAACAAACCAATTTAAGTCAATTTCCACCACATTAGAGTGGATTTCGACCACTTCTTGGCATGATTAACATATTATCAGAAAATACATCAACTATGACTATTTTTGGGGGTCCTCCAATAAAAGCTTCATCCGAGTCAATTTCGGTTTTAGTTTAGCCAAACAAACCAATTTAAGTCAATTTCCACCACATTAGAGTGGATTTCGACCACTTCTTGGCATGATTAACATATTATCATAAAATACATCAACTATGACCATTTTAGGGGGTCCTCCGATAAAAGTTTCATCCGAGTCAATTTCGGCTCTAGTTTGGCCAAAGTAACCAATTTAAGTCACTTTCCACCACATTAGAGTGGATTTCGACCACATCCTGGCATGATTAATATATTATCATAATTTACATCAACTTTGACCACTTTTTGGGGTCCTCTGATACCAGTTCCATCCGAGTCAATTTCGGCTCTAGTTTGGCCAACTCACCAATTTAAGTCACTTTCCACCACATTAGAGTGGATTTCGACCACATCCTGGCATGATTAACATATTATCATAATATACATGAACTTTGACCAGTTTTTGGGATCTTCATATACCAGTTTCATCAGAGTCAATTTCAGTTTTAGTTTAGCCCAACAAACCAATTTAAGTCAATTTCCACCACACTAGAGTGGATTTCGACCACTTCTTGTCATGATTAACATATTATCATAAAATACATCAACTATGACCATTTTTTGGGGTCCTCCAATAACAGATTCATCTGAGTCAATTTCGGCTCTAGTTTGGCCAAAGTAACCAATTTAAGTCACTTTCCACCACATTAGATTGGATTTCGACCACATCCTGGCATGATTAACATATTATCATAATATACATGAACTTTGACCACTTTTTGGGATCCTTATATACCAGTTTCATCCGAGTCAATTTCGGTTTTAGTTTGGCCAAACAAACCAGTTTAAGTCAATTTCCACCACATTAGAGTGGATTTCGACCACTTCTTGGCATGATTAACATATTATCAGAAAATACATCAACTATGACTATTTTTGGGGGTCCTCCAATAAAAGTTTCATCCGAGTCAATTTCGACTCTAGTTTGGCCAAAGTCACCAATTTAAGTCACTTTCCACCACATTAGAGTGGATTTCGACCATATCATGGCATGATTAACATATTATCATAATATACATGAACTTTGACCACTTTTTGGGGTCCTCTGATACCAGTTACATCCGAGTCAATTTCGGCTCTAGTTTGGCCAACTCACCGATTTAAGTCACTTTCCACCACATTAGAGTGGATTTCGACCACATCCTGGCATGATTAACATAATATCATAATATACATGAACTTTGACCACTTTTTGGCATCCTCATATACCAGTTTCATCCGAGTCAATTTCGGTTTTAGTTTAGCCAAACAAACCAATTTAAGTCAATTTCCACCACATTAGAGTGGATTTCGACCACTTCTTATCATGATTAACATATTATCATAGAATACATCAACTATGACCATTTTTTTGGGTCCTCCAATAACAGTTTCATCCGAGTCAATTTCGGCTCTAGTTTAGCCAAAGTAACCAATTTAAGTCACTTTCCACCACTTTAGATTGGATTTCGACCACATCCTGGCATGATTAACATATTATCATAATATACATGAACTTTGACCACTTTTTGGGATACTCATATACCAGTTTCATCCGAGTCAATTTCGTTTTTAGTTTGGCCAAACAAACCAATTTAAGTCAATTTCCACCAAACTAGAGTGGATTTCGACCACTTCCTGGCATTATTAACATATTATCAGAATTTACATCAACTATGACCATTTTCTGGGGTCCTCCAATAACAGTTTCACTCGAGTCAATTTCGGTTCTAGTTTGGCCAAACTAACCAATTTAAGTCACTTTCCACCACTTTAGAGTGGATTTCGACCACATCGTGGCATGATTAACATATTATCATAATATACTTGAACTTTGACCACTTTTTGGGATCCTCATATACTAGTTTCATCCGAGTCAATTTCGGTTTTAGTTTAGCCAAACAAACCAATTTAAGTCAATTTCCACCACATTAGAGTGGATTTCGACCACTTCTTGGCATGATTAACATATTATCAGAAAATACATCAACTATGACTATTTTTGGGGGTCCTCCAATAAAAGCTTCATCCGAGTCAATTTCGGTTTTAGTTTAGCCAAACAAACCAATTTAAGTCAATTTCCACCACATTAGAGTGGATTTCGACCACTTCTTGTCATGATTAACATATTATCATAAAATACATCAACTATGACCATTTTTTGGGGTCCTCCAATAACAGATTCATCTGAGTCAATTTCGGCTCTAGTTTGGCCAAAGTAACCAATTTAAGTCACTTTCCACCACATTAGATTGGATTTCGACCACATCCTGGCATGATTAACATATTATCATAATATACATGAACTTTGACCACTTTTTGGGATCCTTATATACCAGTTTCATCCGAGTCAATTTCGGTTTTAGTTTGGCCAAACAAACCAGTTTAAGTCAATTTCCACCACATTAGAGTGGATTTCGACCACTTCTTGGCATGATTAACATATTATCAGAAAATACATCAACTATGACTATTTTTGGGGGTCCTCCAATAAAAGTTTCATCCGAGTCAATTTCGACTCTAGTTTGGCCAAAGTCACCAATTTAAGTCACTTTCCACCACATTAGAGTGGATTTCGACCATATCATGGCATGATTAACATATTATCATAATATACATGAACTTTGACCACTTTTTGGGGTCCTCTGATACCAGTTACATCCGAGTCAATTTCGGCTCTAGTTTGGCCAACTCACCGATTTAAGTCACTTTCCACCACATTAGAGTGGATTTCGACCACATCCTGGCATGATTAACATAATATCATAATATACATGAACTTTGACCACTTTTTGGCATCCTCATATACCAGTTTCATCCGAGTCAATTTCGGTTTTAGTTTAGCCAAACAAACCAATTTAAGTCAATTTCCACCACATTAGAGTGGATTTCGACCACTTCTTATCATGATTAACATATTATCATAGAATACATCAACTATGACCATTTTTTTGGGTCCTCCAATAACAGTTTCATCCGAGTCAATTTCGGCTCTAGTTTAGCCAAAGTAACCAATTTAAGTCACTTTCCACCACTTTAGATTGGATTTCGACCACATCCTGGCATGATTAACATATTATCATAATATACATGAACTTTGACCACTTTTTGGGATACTCATATACCAGTTTCATCCGAGTCAATTTCGTTTTTAGTTTGGCCAAACAAACCAATTTAAGTCAATTTCCACCAAACTAGAGTGGATTTCGACCACTTCCTGGCATTATTAACATATTATCAGAATTTACATCAACTATGACCATTTTCTGGGGTCCTCCAATAACAGTTTCACTCGAGTCAATTTCGGTTCTAGTTTGGCCAAACTAACCAATTTAAGTCACTTTCCACCACTTTAGAGTGGATTTCGACCACATCGTGGCATGATTAACATATTATCATAATATACTTGAACTTTGACCACTTTTTGGGATCCTCATATACTAGTTTCATCCGAGTCAATTTCGGTTTTAGTTTAGCCAAACAAACCAATTTAAGTCAATTTCCACCACATTAGAGTGGATTTCGACCACTTCTTGGCATGATTAACATATTATCAGAAAATACATCAACTATGACTATTTTTGGGGGTCCTCCAATAAAAGCTTCATCCGAGTCAATTTCGGTTTTAGTTTAGCCAAACAAACCAATTTAAGTCAATTTCCACCACATTAGAGTGGATTTCGACCACTTCTTGGCATGATTAACATATTATCATAAAATACATCAACTATGACCATTTTAGGGGGTCCTCCGATAAAAGTTTCATCCGAGTCAATTTCGGCTCTAGTTTGGCCAAAGTAACCAATTTAAGTCACTTTCCACCACATTAGAGTGGATTTCGACCACATCCTGGCATGATTAATATATTATCATAATTTACATCAACTTTGACCACTTTTTGGGG
Source organism: Heracleum sosnowskyi (assembly GCA_030848705.1). Taxonomy (NCBI): domain Eukaryota; kingdom Viridiplantae; phylum Streptophyta; class Magnoliopsida; order Apiales; family Apiaceae; genus Heracleum; species Heracleum sosnowskyi. The sequence goes on from JAUIZM010000089.1 coordinate 230,030, forward strand.
TCCTCTGATACCAGTTCCATCCGAGTCAATTTCGGCTCTAGTTTGGCCAACTCACCAATTTAAGTCACTTTCCACCACATTAGAGTGGATTTCGACCACATCCTGGCATGATTAACATATTATCATAATATACATGAACTTTGACCAGTTTTTGGGATCTTCATATACCAGTTTCATCAGAGTCAATTTCAGTTTTAGTTTAGCCCAACAAACCAATTTAAGTCAATTTCCACCACACTAGAGTGGATTTCGACCACTTCTTGTCATGATTAACATATTATCATAAAATACATCAACTATGACCATTTTTTGGGGTCCTCCAATAACAGATTCATCTGAGTCAATTTCGGCTCTAGTTTGGCCAAAGTAACCAATTTAAGTCACTTTCCACCACATTAGATTGGATTTCGACCACATCCTGGCATGATTAACATATTATCATAATATACATGAACTTTGACCACTTTTTGGGATCCTTATATACCAGTTTCATCCGAGTCAATTTCGGTTTTAGTTTGGCCAAACAAACCAGTTTAAGTCAATTTCCACCACATTAGAGTGGATTTCGACCACTTCTTGGCATGATTAACATATTATCAGAAAATACATCAACTATGACTATTTTTGGGGGTCCTCCAATAAAAGTTTCATCCGAGTCAATTTCGACTCTAGTTTGGCCAAAGTCACCAATTTAAGTCACTTTCCACCACATTAGAGTGGATTTCGACCATATCATGGCATGATTAATATATTATCATAATTTACATCAACTTTGACCGCATTTTGGGGTCCTCTGATTCCAATTTCATCCAAGTCAATTATGGCTCTAGTTTGGCTAACCTAACCAATTTAAGTAACTTTCCACCACATTAGAGTGGAATTCGAGCACATCCTAGCATGATTATCATATTATCATAATATACTTGAACTTTGACCACTTTTTGGGATCCTCATATACCAGTTTCATCCGAGTCAAATTCGGTTTTAGTTTAGCCAAACAAACCAATTTAAGTCAATTTCCACCACATTAGAGTGGATTTCGACCACTTCTTGGCATGATTAACATATTATCAGAAAATACATCAACTATGACTATTTTTGGGGGTCCTCCAATAAAAGTTTCATCCGAGTCAATTTCGGTTTTAGTTTAGCCAAACAAACCAATTTAAGTCAATTTCCACCACATTAGAGTGGATTTCGACCACTTCTTGGCATGATTAACATATTATCATAAAATACATCAATTATGACCATTTTAGGGGGTCCTCCAATAAAAGTTTCATCCGAGTCAATTTCGGCTCTAGTTTGGCCAAAGTAACCAATTTAAGTCACTTCCACCACATTAGAGTGGATTTCGACCACATCCTGGCATGATTAATATATTATCATAATTTACATCAACTTTGACCACTTTTTGGGGTCCTCTGATACCAGTTCCATCCGAGTCAATTTCGGCTCTAGTTTGGCCAACTCACCAATTTAAGTCACTTTCCACCACATTAGAGTGGATTTCGACCACATCCTGGCATGATTAACATATTATCATAATATACATGAACTTTGACCACTTTTTGGGATCCTCATATACCAGTTTCATCAGAGTCAATTTCGGTTTTAGTTTGGCCAAACAAACCAATTTAAGTCAATTTCCAGCAAATTAGAGTGGATTTCGACCACTTCCTGGCATGATTAACATATTATCAGAATTTACATCAACTATGACCATTTTCTGGGGTCCTCCAATAACAGTTTCACCCGAGTCAATTTCGATTCTAGTTTGGCCAAACTAACCAATTTAAGTCACTTTCCACCACTTTAGAGTGGATTTCGACCACATCCTGGCATGATTAACATATTATCATAATATACTTGAACTTTGACCACTTTTTGGGATCCTCATATACCAGTTTCATCCGAGTCAATTTCGATTTTAGTTTAGCCAAACAAACCAATTTAAGTCAATTTCCACCACATTAGAGTGGATTTCGACCACTTCTTATCATGATTAACATATTATCATAGAATACATCAACTATGACCATTTTTTTGGGTCCTCCAATAACAGTTTCATCTGAGTCAATTTCGGCTCTAGTTTAGCCAAAGTAACCAATTTAAGTCACTTTCCACCACTTTAGATTGGATTTCGACCACATCCTGGCATGATTAACATATTATCATAATATACATGAACTTTGACCACTTTTTGGGATCCTTATATACCAGTTTCATCTGAGTCAATTTCGGTTTTAGTTTGGCCAAATAAACCAGTTTAAGTCAATTTCCACCACATTAGTGTGGATTTCGGCCACATCCAGGCATGATTAACATATTATCATAATATACATGAACTTTGACCACTTTTTGGGATACTCATATACCAGTTTCATCCGAGTCAATTTCGTTTTTAGTTTGGCCAAACAAACCAATTTAAGTCAATTTCCACTAAACTAGATTGGATTTCGACCACTTCCTGGCATTATTAACATATTATCAGAATTTACATCAACTATGACCATTTTCTGGGGTCCTCCAATAACAGTTTCACTCGAGTCAATTTCGGTTCTAGTTTGGCCAAACTAACCAATTTAAGTCACTTTCCACCACTTTAGAGTGGATTTCGACCACATCGTGGCATGATTAACATATTATCATAATATACTTGAACTTTGACCACTTTTTGGGATCCTCATATACTAGTTTCATCCGAGTCAATTTCGGTTTTAGTTTAGCCAAACAAACCAATTTAAGTCAATTTCCACCACATTAGAGTGGATTTCGACCACTTCTTGGCATGATTAACATATTATCAGAAAATACATCAACTATGACTATTTTTGGGGGTCCTCCAATAAAAGCTTCATCCGAGTCAATTTCGGTTTTAGTTTAGCCAAACAAACCAATTTAAGTCAATTTCCACCACATTAGAGTGGATTTCGACCACTTCTTGGCATGATTAACATATTATCATAAAATACATCAACTATGACCATTTTAGGGGGTCCTCCGATAAAAGTTTCATCCGAGTCAATTTCGGCTCTAGTTTGGCCAAAGTAACCAATTTAAGTCACTTTCCACCACATTAGAGTGGATTTCGACCACATCCTGGCATGATTAATATATTATCATAATTTACATCAACTTTGACCACTTTTTGGGGTCCTCTGATACCAGTTCCATCCGAGTCAATTTCGGCTCTAGTTTGGCCAACTCACCAATTTAAGTCACTTTCCACCACATTAGAGTGGATTTCGACCACATCCTGGCATGATTAACATATTATCATAATATACATGAACTTTGACCAGTTTTTGGGATCTTCATATACCAGTTTCATCAGAGTCAATTTCAGTTTTAGTTTAGCCCAACAAACCAATTTAAGTCAATTTCCACCACACTAGAGTGGATTTCGACCACTTCTTGTCATGATTAACATATTATCATAAAATACATCAACTATGACCATTTTTTGGGGTCCTCCAATAACAGATTCATCTGAGTCAATTTCGGCTCTAGTTTGGCCAAAGTAACCAATTTAAGTCACTTTCCACCACATTAGATTGGATTTCGACCACATCCTGGCATGATTAACATATTATCATAATATACATGAACTTTGACCACTTTTTGGGATCCTTATATACCAGTTTCATCCGAGTCAATTTCGGTTTTAGTTTGGCCAAACAAACCAGTTTAAGTCAATTTCCACCACATTAGAGTGGATTTCGACCACTTCTTTGCATGATTAACATATTATCATAATATACATCAACTATGACTATTTTTGGGGGTCTTCCAATAAAAGTTTCATCCGAGTCAATTTCGACTCTAGTTTGGCCAAAGTCACCAATTTAAGTCACTTTCCACCACATTAGAGTGGATTTCGACCACATCATGGCATGATTAATATATTATCATAATTTACATCAACTTTGACCGCATTTTGGGGTCCTCTGATTCCAATTTCATCCAAGTCAATTATGGCTCTAGTTTGGCTAACCTAACCAATTTAAGTAACTTTCCACCACATTAGAGTGGAATTCGAGCACATCCTAGCATGATTATCATATTATCATAATATACTTGAACTTTGACCACTTTTTGGGATCCTCATATACCAGTTTCATCCGAGTCAATTTCGGTTTTAGTTTAGCCAAACAAACCAATTTAAGTCTATTTCCACCACATTAGAGTGGATTTCGACCACTTCTTGGCATGATTAACATATTATCAGAAAATACATCAACTATGACTATTTTTGGGGGTCCTCCAATAAAAGTTTCATCCGAGTCAATTTCGGTTTTAGTTTAGCCAAACAAACCAATTTAAGTCAATTTCCACCACATTAGAGTGGATTTCGACCACTTCTTGGCATGATTAACATATTATCATAAAATACATCAATTATGACCATTTTAGGGGGTCCTCCAATAAAAGTTTCATCCGAGTCAATTTCGGCTCTAGTTTGGCCAAAGTAACCAATTTAAGTCACTTTCCACCGCATTAGAGTGGATTTCGACCACATCCTGGCATGATTAATATATTATCATAATTTACATCAACTTTGACCACTTTTTGGGGTCCTCTGATACCAGTTCCATCCGAGTCAATTTCGGCTCTAGTTTGGCCAACTCACCAATTTAAGTCACTTTCCACGACATTAGAGTGGATTTCGACCACATCCTGGCATGATTAACATATTATCATAATATACATGAACTTTGACCACTTTTTGGGATCCTTATATACCAGTTTCATCCGAGTCAATTTCGGTTTTAGTTTGGCCAAACAAACCAGTTTAAGTCAATTTCCACCACATTAGAGTGGATTTCGACCACTTCTTGGCATGATTAACATATTATCAGAAAATACATCAACTATGACTATTTTTGGGGGTCCTCCAATAAAAGTTTCATCCGAGTCAATTTCGACTCTAGTTTGGCCAAAGTCACCAATTTAAGTCACTTTCCACCACATTAGAGTGGATTTCGACCATATCATGGCATGATTAACATATTATCATAATATACATGAACTTTGACCACTTTTTGGGGTCCTCTGATACCAGTTACATCCGAGTCAATTTCGGCTCTAGTTTGGCCAACTCACCGATTTAAGTCACTTTCCACCACATTAGAGTGGATTTCGACCACATCCTGGCATGATTAACATAATATCATAATATACATGAACTTTGACCACTTTTTGGCATCCTCATATACCAGTTTCATCCGAGTCAATTTCGGTTTTAGTTTAGCCAAACAAACCAATTTAAGTCAATTTCCACCACATTAGAGTGGATTTCGACCACTTCTTATCATGATTAACATATTATCATAGAATACATCAACTATGACCATTTTTTTGGGTCCTCCAATAACAGTTTCATCCGAGTCAATTTCGGCTCTAGTTTAGCCAAAGTAACCAATTTAAGTCACTTTCCACCACTTTAGATTGGATTTCGACCACATCCTGGCATGATTAACATATTATCATAATATACATGAACTTTGACCACTTTTTGGGATACTCATATACCAGTTTCATCCGAGTCAATTTCGTTTTTAGTTTGGCCAAACAAACCAATTTAAGTCAATTTCCACCAAACTAGAGTGGATTTCGACCACTTCCTGGCATTATTAACATATTATCAGAATTTACATCAACTATGACCATTTTCTGGGGTCCTCCAATAACAGTTTCACTCGAGTCAATTTCGGTTCTAGTTTGGCCAAACTAACCAATTTAAGTCACTTTCCACCACTTTAGAGTGGATTTCGACCACATCGTGGCATGATTAACATATTATCATAATATACTTGAACTTTGACCACTTTTTGGGATCCTCATATACTAGTTTCATCCGAGTCAATTTCGGTTTTAGTTTAGCCAAACAAACCAATTTAAGTCAATTTCCACCACATTAGAGTGGATTTCGACCACTTCTTGGCATGATTAACATATTATCAGAAAATACATCAACTATGACTATTTTTGGGGGTCCTCCAATAAAAGCTTCATCCGAGTCAATTTCGGTTTTAGTTTAGCCAAACAAACCAATTTAAGTCAATTTCCACCACATTAGAGTGGATTTCGACCACTTCTTGTCATGATTAACATATTATCATAAAATACATCAACTATGACCATTTTTTGGGGTCCTCCAATAACAGATTCATCTGAGTCAATTTCGGCTCTAGTTTGGCCAAAGTAACCAATTTAAGTCACTTTCCACCACATTAGATTGGATTTCGACCACATCCTGGCATGATTAACATATTATCATAATATACATGAACTTTGACCACTTTTTGGGATCCTTATATACCAGTTTCATCCGAGTCAATTTCGGTTTTAGTTTGGCCAAACAAACCAGTTTAAGTCAATTTCCACCACATTAGAGTGGATTTCGACCACTTCTTGGCATGATTAACATATTATCAGAAAATACATCAACTATGACTATTTTTGGGGGTCCTCCAATAAAAGTTTCATCCGAGTCAATTTCGACTCTAGTTTGGCCAAAGTCACCAATTTAAGTCACTTTCCACCACATTAGAGTGGATTTCGACCATATCATGGCATGATTAACATATTATCATAATATACATGAACTTTGACCACTTTTTGGGGTCCTCTGATACCAGTTACATCCGAGTCAATTTCGGCTCTAGTTTGGCCAACTCACCGATTTAAGTCACTTTCCACCACATTAGAGTGGATTTCGACCACATCCTGGCATGATTAACATAATATCATAATATACATGAACTTTGACCACTTTTTGGCATCCTCATATACCAGTTTCATCCGAGTCAATTTCGGTTTTAGTTTAGCCAAACAAACCAATTTAAGTCAATTTCCACCACATTAGAGTGGATTTCGACCACTTCTTATCATGATTAACATATTATCATAGAATACATCAACTATGACCATTTTTTTGGGTCCTCCAATAACAGTTTCATCCGAGTCAATTTCGGCTCTAGTTTAGCCAAAGTAACCAATTTAAGTCACTTTCCACCACTTTAGATTGGATTTCGACCACATCCTGGCATGATTAACATATTATCATAATATACATGAACTTTGACCACTTTTTGGGATACTCATATACCAGTTTCATCCGAGTCAATTTCGTTTTTAGTTTGGCCAAACAAACCAATTTAAGTCAATTTCCACCAAACTAGAGTGGATTTCGACCACTTCCTGGCATTATTAACATATTATCAGAATTTACATCAACTATGACCATTTTCTGGGGTCCTCCAATAACAGTTTCACTCGAGTCAATTTCGGTTCTAGTTTGGCCAAACTAACCAATTTAAGTCACTTTCCACCACTTTAGAGTGGATTTCGACCACATCGTGGCATGATTAACATATTATCATAATATACTTGAACTTTGACCACTTTTTGGGATCCTCATATACTAGTTTCATCCGAGTCAATTTCGGTTTTAGTTTAGCCAAACAAACCAATTTAAGTCAATTTCCACCACATTAGAGTGGATTTCGACCACTTCTTGGCATGATTAACATATTATCAGAAAATACATCAACTATGACTATTTTTGGGGGTCCTCCAATAAAAGCTTCATCCGAGTCAATTTCGGTTTTAGTTTAGCCAAACAAACCAATTTAAGTCAATTTCCACCACATTAGAGTGGATTTCGACCACTTCTTGGCATGATTAACATATTATCATAAAATACATCAACTATGACCATTTTAGGGGGTCCTCCGATAAAAGTTTCATCCGAGTCAATTTCGGCTCTAGTTTGGCCAAAGTAACCAATTTAAGTCACTTTCCACCACATTAGAGTGGATTTCGACCACATCCTGGCATGATTAATATATTATCATAATTTACATCAACTTTGACCACTTTTTGGGGTCCTCTGATACCAGTTCCATCCGAGTCAATTTCGGCTCTAGTTTGGCCAACTCACCAATTTAAGTCACTTTCCACCACATTAGAGTGGATTTCGACCACATCCTGGCATGATTAACATATTATCATAATATACATGAACTTTGACCAGTTTTTGGGATCTTCATATACCAGTTTCATCAGAGTCAATTTCAGTTTTAGTTTAGCCCAACAAACCAATTTAAGTCAATTTCCACCACACTAGAGTGGATTTCGACCACTTCTTGTCATGATTAACATATTATCATAAAATACATCAACTATGACCATTTTTTGGGGTCCTCCAATAACAGATTCATCTGAGTCAATTTCGGCTCTAGTTTGGCCAAAGTAACCAATTTAAGTCACTTTCCACCACATTAGATTGGATTTCGACCACATCCTGGCATGATTAACATATTATCATAATATACATGAACTTTGACCACTTTTTGGGATCCTTATATACCGGTTTCATCCGAGTCAATTTCGGTTTTAGTTTGGCCAAACAAACCAGTTTAAGTCAATTTCCACCACATTAGAGTGGATTTCGACCACTTCTTGGCATGATTAACATATTATCAGAAAATACATCAACTATGACTATTTTTGGGGGTCCTCCAATAAAAGTTTCATCCGAGTCAATTTCGACTCTAGTTTGGCCAAAGTCACCAATTTAAGTCACTTTCCACCACATTAGAGTGGATTTCGACCATATCATGGCATGATTAATATATTATCATAATTTACATCAACTTTGACCGCATTTTGGGGTCCTCTGATTCCAATTTCATCCAAGTCAATTATGGCTCTAGTTTGGCTAACCTAACCAATTTAAGTAACTTTCCACCACATTAGAGTGGAATTCGAGCACATCCTAGCATGATTATCATATTATCATAATATACTTGAACTTTGACCACTTTTTGGGATCCTCATATACCAGTTTCATCCGAGTCAAATTCGGTTTTAGTTTAGCCAAACAAACCAATTTAAGTCAATTTCCACCACATTAGAGTGGATTTCGACCACTTCTTGGCATGATTAACATATTATCAGAAAATACATCAACTATGACTATTTTTGGGGGTCCTCCAATAAAAGTTTCATCCGAGTCAATTTCGGTTTTAGTTTAGCCAAACAAACCAATTTAAGTCAATTTCCACCACATTAGAGTGGATTTCGACCACTTCTTGGCATGATTAACATATTATCATAAAATACATCAATTATGACCATTTTAGGGGGTCCTCCAATAAAAGTTTCATCCGAGTCAATTTCGGCTCTAGTTTGGCCAAAGTAACCAATTTAAGTCACTTCCACCACATTAGAGTGGATTTCGACCACATCCTGGCATGATTAATATATTATCATAATTTACATCAACTTTGACCACTTTTTGGGGTCCTCTGATACCAGTTCCATCCGAGTCAATTTCGGCTCTAGTTTGGCCAACTCACCAATTTAAGTCACTTTCCACCACATTAGAGTGGATTTCGACCACATCCTGGCATGATTAACATATTATCATAATATACATGAACTTTGACCACTTTTTGGGATCCTCATATACCAGTTTCATCAGAGTCAATTTCGGTTTTAGTTTGGCCAAACAAACCAATTTAAGTCAATTTCCAGCAAATTAGAGTGGATTTCGACCACTTCCTGGCATGATTAACATATTATCAGAATTTACATCAACTATGACCATTTTCTGGGGTCCTCCAATAACAGTTTCACCCGAGTCAATTTCGATTCTAGTTTGGCCAAACTAACCAATTTAAGTCACTTTCCACCACTTTAGAGTGGATTTCGACCACATCCTGGCATGATTAACATATTATCATAATATACTTGAACTTTGACCACTTTTTGGGATCCTCATATACCAGTTTCATCCAAGTCAATTTCGGTTTTAGTTTAGCCAAACAAACCAATTTAAGTCAATTTCCACCACATTAGAGTGGATTTCGACCACTTCTTATCATGATTAACATATTATCATAGAATACATCAACTATGACCATTTTTTTGGGTCCTCCAATAACAGTTTCATCTGAGTCAATTTCGGCTCTAGTTTAGCCAAAGTAACCAATTTAAGTCACTTTCCACCACTTTAGATTGGATTTCGACCACATCCTGGCATGATTAACATATTATCATAATATACATGAACTTTGACCACTTTTTGGGATCCTTATATACCAGTTTCATCTGAGTCAATTTCGGTTTTAGTTTGGCCAAATAAACCAGTTTAAGTCAATTTCCACCACATTAGTGTGGATTTCGGCCACATCCAGGCATGATTAACATATTATCATAATATACATGAACTTTGACCACTTTTTGGGATACTCATATACCAGTTTCATCCGAGTCAATTTCGTTTTTAGTTTGGCCAAACAAACCAATTTAAGTCAATTTCCACTAAACTAGATTGGATTTCGACCACTTCCTGGCATTATTAACATATTATCAGAATTTACATCAACTATGACCATTTTCTGGGGTCCTCCAATAACAGTTTCACTCGAGTCAATTTCGGTTCTAGTTTGGCCAAACTAACCAATTTAAGTCACTTTCCACCACTTTAGAGTGGATTTCGACCACATCGTGGCATGATTAACATATTATCATAATATACTTGAACTTTGACCACTTTTTGGGATCCTCATATACTAGTTTCATCCGAGTCAATTTCGGTTTTAGTTTAGCCAAACAAACCAATTTAAGTCAATTTCCACCACATTAGAGTGGATTTCGACCACTTCTTGGCATGATTAACATATTATCAGAAAATACATCAACTATGACTATTTTTGGGGGTCCTCCAATAAAAGCTTCATCCGAGTCAATTTCGGTTTTAGTTTAGCCAAACAAACCAATTTAAGTCAATTTCCACCACATTAGAGTGGATTTCGACCACTTCTTGGCATGATTAACATATTATCATAAAATACATCAACTATGACCATTTTAGGGGGTCCTCCGATAAAAGTTTCATCCGAGTCAATTTCGGCTCTAGTTTGGCCAAAGTAACCAATTTAAGTCACTTTCCACCACATTAGAGTGGATTTCGACCACATCCTGGCATGATTAATATATTATCATAATTTACATCAACTTTGACCACTTTTTGGGGTCCTCTGATACCAGTTCCATCCGAGTCAATTTCGGCTCTAGTTTGGCCAACTCACCAATTTAAGTCACTTTCCACCACATTAGAGTGGATTTCGACCACATCCTGGCATGATTAACATATTATCATAATATACATGAACTTTGACCAGTTTTTGGGATCTTCATATACCAGTTTCATCAGAGTCAATTTCAGTTTTAGTTTAGCCCAACAAACCAATTTAAGTCAATTTCCACCACACTAGAGTGGATTTCGACCACTTCTTGTCATGATTAACATATTATCATAAAATACATCAACTATGACCATTTTTTGGGGTCCTCCAATAACAGATTCATCTGAGTCAATTTCGGCTCTAGTTTGGCCAAAGTAACCAATTTAAGTCACTTTCCACCACATTAGATTGGATTTCGACCACATCCTGGCATGATTAACATATTATCATAATATACATGAACTTTGACCACTTTTTGGGATCCTTATATACCAGTTTCATCCGAGTCAATTTCGGTTTTAGTTTGGCCAAACAAACCAGTTTAAGTCAATTTCCACCACATTAGAGTGGATTTCGACCACTTCTTGGCATGATTAACATATTATCAGAAAATACATCAACTATGACTATTTTTGGGGGTCTTCCAATAAAAGTTTCATCCGAGTCAATTTCGACTCTAGTTTGGCCAAAGTCACCAATTTAAGTCACTTTCCACCACATTAGAGTGGATTTCGACCACATCATGGCATGATTAATATATTATCATAATTTACATCAACTTTGACCGCATTTTGGGGTCCTCTGATTCCAATTTCATCCAAGTCAATTATGGCTCTAGTTTGGCTAACCTAACCAATTTAAGTAACTTTCCACCACATTAGAGTGGAATTCGAGCACATCCTAGCATGATTATCATATTATCATAATATACTTGAACTTTGACCACTTTTTGGGATCCTCATATACCAGTTTCATCCGAGTCAATTTCGGTTTTAGTTTAGCCAAACAAACCAATTTAAGTCTATTTCCACCACATTAGAGTGGATTTCGACCACTTCTTGGCATGATTAACATATTATCAGAAAATACATCAACTATGACTATTTTTGGGGGTCCTCCAATAAAAGTTTCATCCGAGTCAATTTCGGTTTTAGTTTAGCCAAACAAACCAATTTAAGTCAATTTCCACCACATTAGAGTGGATTTCGACCACTTCTTGGCATGATTAACATATTATCATAAAATACATCAATTATGACCATTTTAGGGGGTCCTCCAATAAAAGTTTCATCCGAGTCAATTTCGGCTCTAGTTTGGCCAAAGTAACCAATTTAAGTCACTTTCCACCGCATTAGAGTGGATTTCGACCACATCCTGGCATGATTAATATATTATCATAATTTACATCAACTTTGACCACTTTTTGGGGTCCTCTGATACCAGTTCCATCCGAGTCAATTTCGGCTCTAGTTTGGCCAACTCACCAATTTAAGTCACTTTCCACGACATTAGAGTGGATTTCGACCACATCCTGGCATGATTAACATATTATCATAATATACATGAACTTTGACCACTTTTTGGGATCCTCATATACCAGTTTCATCAGAGTCAATTTCGGTTTTAGTTTGGCCAAACAAACCAATTTAAGTCAATTTCCAGCAAATTAGAGTGGATTTCGACCACTTCCTGGCATGATTAACATATTATCAGAATTTACATCAACTATGACCATTTTCTGGGGTCCTCCAATAACAGTTTCACCCGAGTCAATTTCGATTCTAGTTTGGCCAAACTAACCAATTTAAGTCACTTTCCACCACTTTAGAGTGGATTTCGACCACATCCTGGCATGATTAACATATTATCATAATATACTTGAACTTTGACCACTTTTTGGGATCCTCATATACCAGTTTCATCCAAGTCAATTTCGGTTTTAGTTTAGCCAAACAAACCAATTTAAGTCAATTTCCACCACATTAGAGTGGATTTCGACCACTTTTTGGCATGATTAACATATTATCAAAAAATACATCAACTATGACCATTTTAGGGGGTCCTCCAATAAAAGTTTCATCCGAGTCAATTTCGGCTCTAGTTTGGCAAAAGTAACCAATTTAAGTCACTTTCCACCACATTAGAGTGGATTTCGACCACATCCTGGCATGATTAATATATTATCATAATTTACATCAACTTTGACCACTTTTTGGGGTCCTCTGATACCAGTTCCATCCGAGTCAATTTCGGCTCTAGTTTGGCCAACTCACCAATTGAAGTCACTTTCCACCACATTAGAGTGGATTTCGACCATATCCTGGCATGATTAACATAATATCATAATATACATGAACTTTGACCACTTTTTGGGATCCTCATATACCAGTTTTATCCGAGTCAATTTCGGTTTTAGTTTAGTCAAACAAACCAATTTAAGTCAATTTCCACCACATTAGAGTGGATTTCGACCACTTCTTGTCATGATTAATATATTATCATAAAATACATCAACTATGACCATTTTTTGGGGTTCTCCAATAACAGTTTCACCCGAGTCAATTTCGGTTCTAGTTTGGCCAAACTAACCAATTTAAGTCATTTTACACCACTTTAGAGTGGATTTCGACCACATCCTAACATGATTAACATATTATCATAATATACTTGAACTTTGACCACTTTTTGGGATCCTCATATACCTGTTTCATCCGAGTCAATTTCGGTTTTAGTTTAGCCAAACAAACCAATTTAAGTCAATTTCGGCTCTAGTTTAGCCAAAGTAACCAATTTAAGTCACTTTCCACCACTTTAGATTGGATTTCGACCACATCCTGGCATGATTAACATATTATCATAATATACATGAACTTTGACCACTTTTTGGGGTCCTCTGATACCAGTTACATCCGAGTCAATTTCGGCTCTAGTTTGGCCAACTCACCGATTTAAGTCACTTTCCACCACATTAGAGTGGATTTCGACCACATCCTGGCATGATTAACATAATATCATAATATACATGAACTTTGACCACTTTTTGGCATCCTCATATACCAGTTTCATCCGAGTCAATTTCGGTTTTAGTTTAGCCAAACAAACCAATTTAAGTCAATTTCCACCACATTAGAGTGGATTTCGACCACTTCTTATCATGATTAACATATTATCATAGAATACATCAACTATGACCATTTTTTTGGGTCCTCCAATAACAGTTTCATCCGAGTCAATTTCGGCTCTAGTTTAGCCAAAGTAACCAATTTAAGTCACTTTCCACCACTTTAGATTGGATTTCGACCACATCCTGGCATGATTAACATATTATCATAATATACATGAACTTTGACCACTTTTTGGGATCCTTATATACCAGTTTCATCTGAGTCAATTTCGGTTTTAGTTTGGCCAAATAAACCAGTTTAAGTCAATTTCCACCACATTAGTGTGGATTTCGGCCACATCCAGGCATGATTAACATATTATCATAATATACATGAACTTTGACCACTTTTTGGGATACTCATATACCAGTTTCATCCGAGTCAATTTCGTTTTTAGTTTGGCCAAACAAACCAATTTAAGTCAATTTCCACCAAATTAGAGTGGATTTCGACCACTTCCTGGCATTATTAACATATTATCAGAATTTACATCAACTATGACCATTTTCTGGGGTCCTCCAATAACAGTTTCACTCGAGTCAATTTCGGTTCTAGTTTGGCCAAACTAACCAATTTAAGTCACTTTCCACCACTTTAGAGTGGATTTCGACCACATCGTGGCATGATTAACATATTATCATAATATACTTGAACTTTGACCACTTTTTGGGATCCTCATATACCAGTTTCATCCGAGTCAATTTCGGTTTTAGTTTAGCCAAACAAACCAATTTAAGTCAATTTCCACCACATTAGAGTGGATTTCGACCACTTCTTGGCATGATTAACATATTATCAGAAAATACATCAACTATGACTATTTTTGGGGGTCCTCCAATAAAAGTTTCATCCGAGTCAATTTCGGTTTTAGTTTAGCCAAACAAACCAATTTAAGTCAATTTCCACCACATTAGAGTGGATTTCGACCACTTCTTGGCATGATTAACATATTATCATAAAATACATCAACTATGACCATTTTAGGGGGTCCTCCGATAAAAGTTTCATCCGAGTCAATTTCGGCTCTAGTTTGGCCAAAGTAACCAATTTAAGTCACTTTCCACCACATTAGAGTGGATTTCGACCACATCCTGGCATGATTAATATATTATCATAATTTACATCAACTTTGACCACTTTTTGGGGTCCTCTGATACCAGTTCCATCCGAGTCAATTTCGGCTCTAGTTTGGCCAACTCACCAGTTTAAGTCACTTTCCACCACATTAGAGTGGATTTCAACCACATCCTGGCATGATTAACATATTATCATAATATACATGAACTTTGACCACTTTTTGGGATCCTCATATACCAGTTTCATCAGAGTCAGTTTCAGTTTTAGTTTAGCCAAACAAACCAATTTAAGTCAATTTCCACCACACTAGAGTGGATTTCGACCACTTCTTGTCATGATTAACATATTATCATAAAATACATCAACTATGACCATTTTTTGGGGTCCTCCAATAACAGATTCATCTGAGTCAATTTCGGCTCTAGTTTGGCCAAAGTAACCAATTTAAGTCACTTTCCACCACATTAGATTGGATTTCGACCACATCCTGGCATGATTAACAAATTATCATAATATACATGAACTTTGACCACTTTTTGGGATACTCATATACCAGTTTCATCCGAGTCAATTTCGAATTTAGTTTGGCCAAACAAACCAATTTAAGTCAATTTCCACCGCATTAGAGTGGATTTCGACCACTTCTTGGCATGATTAACATATTATCAGAAAATACATCAACTATGACTATTTTTGGGGGTCCTCCAATAAAAGTTTCATCCGAGTCAATTTCGGCTCTAGTTTGGCCAAAGTCACCAATTTAAGTCACTTTCCACCACATTAGAGTGGAATTCGAGCACATCCTGGCATGATTATCATATTATCATAATTTACATCAACTTTGACCACTTTTTGGGGTCCTGAGATACCAGTTACATCCGAGTCAATTTCGGCTCTAGTTTGGCCAACTCACCGATTTAAGTCACTTTCCACCACATTAGAGTGGATTTCGACCACATCCTGGCATGATTAACATAATATCATAATATACATGAACTTTGACCACTTTTTGGCATCCTCATATACCAGTTTCATCCGAGTCAATTTCGGTTTTAGTTTAGCCAAACAATCCAATTTAAGTCAATTTCCACCACATTAGAGTGGATTTCGACCACTTCTTATCATGATTAACATATTATCATAGAATACATCAACTATGACCATTTTTTGGGGTCCTCCAATAACTGTTTCATCCGAGTCAATTTCGGCTCTAGTTTAGCCAAAGTAACCAATTTAAGTCACTTTCCACCACTTTAGATTGGATTTCGACCACATCCTGGCATGATTAATATATTACCATAATATACATGAACTTTGACCACTTTTTGGGATACTTATATACCAGTTTCATCCGAGTCAATTTCGGTTTTAGTTTGGCCAAACAAACCAATTTAAGTCAATTTCCACCAAATTAGAGTGGATTTCGACCACTTCCTGGCATTATTAACATATTATCAGAATTTACATCAACTATGACCATTTTCTGGGGTCCTCCAATAACAGTTTCACTCGAGTCAATTTCGGTTCTAGTTTGGCCAAACTAACCAATTTAAGTCACTTTCCACCACTTTAGAGTGGATTTCGACCACATCCTGGCATGATTAACATATTATCATAATATACTTGAACTTTGACCACTTTTTGGGATCCTCATATACCAGTTTCATCCGAGTCAATTTCGGTTTTAGTTTAGCCAAACAATCCAATTTAAGTCAATTTCCACCACATTAGAGTGGATTTCGACCACTTCTTATCATGATTAACATATTATCATAGAATACATCAACTATGACCATTTTTTGGGGTCCTCCAATAACTGTTTCATCCGAGTCAATTTCGGCTCTAGTTTAGCCAAAGTAACCAATTTAAGTCACTTTCCACCACTTTAGATTGGATTTCGACCACATCCTGGCATGATTAACATATTATCATAATATACATGAACTTTGACCACTTTTTGGGATACTTATATACCAGTTTCATCCGAGTCAATTTCGGTTTTAGTTTGGCCAAACAAACCAATTTAAGTCAATTTCCACCAAATTAGAGTGGATTTCGACCACTTCCTGGCATTATTAACATATTATCAGAATTTACATCAACTATGACCATTTTCTGGGGTCCTCCAATAACAGTTTCACCCGAGTCAATTTCGGTTCTAGTTTGGCCAAACTAACCAATTTAAGTCACTTTCCACCACTTTAGAGTGGATTTCGACCACATCCTGGCATGATTAACATATTATCATAATATACTTGAACTTTGACCACTTTTTGGGATCCTCATATACCAGTTTCATCCGAGTCAATTTCGGTTTTAGTTTAGCCAAACAAACCAATTTAAGTCAATTTCCACCACATTAGAGTGGATTTCGACCACTTCTTGGCATGATTAACATATTATCATAAAATACATCAACTATGACCATTTTAGGGGGTCCTCCAATAACAGATTCATCTGAGTCAATTTCGGCTCTAGTTTGGCCAAAGTAACCAATTTAAGTCACTTTCCACCACATTAGAGTGGATTTCGACCACATCCTGGCATGATTAACATATTATCATAATATACATTAACTTTGACCACTTTTTGGGATCCTTATATACCAGTTTCATCCGAGTCAATTTCGGTTTTAGTTTGGCCAAACAAACCAGTTTAAGTCAATTTCCACCACATTAGAGTGGATTTCGACCACTTCTTGGCATGATTAACATATTATCAGAAATACATCAACTATGACTATTTTTGGGGGTCCTCCAATAAAAGTTTCATCCGAGTCAATTTCGGTTTTAGTTTGGCCAAAGTAACCAATTTAAGTCACTTTCCACCACATTAGAGTGGATTTCGACCACATCCTGGCATGATTAATATATTATCATAATTTACATCAACTTTGACCACATTTTGGGGTCCTCTGATACCAATTTCATCCGAGTCAATTATGACTCTAGTTTGGCTAACCTAACCAATTTAAGTAACTTTCCACCACATTAGAGTGGAATTCGAGCACATCCTGGCATGATTATCATATTATCATAATTTACATCAACTTTGACCACTTTTTGGGGTCCTCTGATACCAGTTACATCCGAGTCAATTTCGGCTCTAGTTTCGCCAAAGTAACCAATTTAAGTCACTTTCCACCACATTAGAGTGGATTTCGACCACATCCTTGCATGATTAATATATTATCATAATTTACATCAACTTTGACCACTTTTTGGGGTCCTCTGATACCAGTTCCATCCGAGTCAATTTCGGCTCTAGTTTGGCCAACTCACCAATTTAAGTCACTTTCCACCACATTAGAGTGGATTTCGACCACATCCTGGCATGATTAACATAATATCATAATATACATGAACTTTGACCACTTTTTGGGATCCTCATATACCAGTTTCATCAGAGTCAATTTCAGTTTTAGTTTAGCCAAACAAACCAATTTAAGTCAATTTCCACCACACTAGAGTGGATTTCGACCACTTCTTGTCATGATTAACATATTATCATAAAATACATCAACTATGACCATTTTTTGGGGTCCTCCAATAACAGATTCATCTGAGTCAATTTCGGCTCTAGTTTGGCCAAAGTAACCAATTTAAGTCACTTTCCACCACATTAGATTGGATTTCGACCACATCCTGGCATGATTAACATATTATCATAATATACATGAACTTTGACCACTTTTTGGGATCCTTATATACCAGTTTCATCCGAGTCAATTTCGGTTTTAGTTTGGCCAAACAAACCAGTTTAAGTCAATTTCCACCACATTAGAGTGGATTTCGACCACATCCTGGCATGATTAACAAATTATCATAATATACATGAACTTTGACCACTTTTTGGGATACTCATATACCAGTTTCATCCGAGTCAATTTCGAATTTAGTTTGGCCAAACAAACCAATTTAAGTCAATTTCCACCGCATTAGAGTGGATTTCGACCACTTCTTGGCATGATTAACATATTATCAGAAAATACATCAACTATGACTATTTTTGGGGGTCCTCCAATAAAAGTTTCATCCGAGTCAATTTCGACTCTAGTTTGGCCAAAGTCACCAATTTAAGTCACTTTCCACCACATTAGAGTGGATTTCGACCACATCATGGCATGATTAATATATTATCATAATTTACATCAACTTTGACCGTATTTTGGGGTCCTCTGATACCAATTTCATCCAAGTCAATTATGGCTCTAGTTTGGCTAACCTAACCAATTTAAGTAACTTTCCACCACATTAGAGTGGAATTCGAGCACATCCTGGCATGATTATCATATTATCATAATTTACATCAACTTTGACCACTTTTTGGGGTCCTCTGATACCAGTTACATCCGAGTCAATTTCGGCTCTAGTTTGGCCAACTCACCGATTTAAGTCACTTTCCACCACATTAGAGTGGATTTCGACCACATCCTGGCATGATTAACATAATATCATAATATACATGAACTTTGACCACTTTTTGGCATCCTCATATACCAGTTTCATCCGAGTCAATTTCGGTTTTAGTTTAGCCAAACAATCCAATTTAAGTCAATTTCCACCACATTAGAGTGGATTTCGACCACTTCTTATCATCATTAACATATTATCATAGAATACATCAACTATGACCATTTTTTGGGGTACTCCAATAACTGTTTCATCCGAGTCAATTTCGGCTCTAGTTTAGCCAAAGTAACCAATTTAAGTCACTTTCCACCACTTTAGATTGGATTTCGACCACATCCTGGCATGATTAACATATTATCATAATATACATGAACTTTGACCACTTTTTGGGATACTTATATACCAGTTTCATCCGAGTCAATTTCGGTTTTAGTTTGGCCAAATAAACCAGTTTAAGTCAATTTCCACCACATTAGAGTGGATTTCGACCACATCCTGGCATGATTAACATATTATCATAATATACATGAACTTTGACCACTTTTTGGGATACTCATATACCAGTTTCATCCGAGTCAATTTCGGTTTTAGTTTGGCCAAACAAACCAATTTAAGTCAATTTCCACCAAATTAGAGTGGATTTCGACCACTTCCTGGCATTATTAACATATTATCAGAATTTACATCAACTATGACCATTTTCTGGGGTCCTCCAATAACAGTTTCACCCGAGTCAATTTCGGTTCTAGTTTGGCCAAACTAACCAATTTAAGTCACTTTCCACCACTTTAGAGTGGATTTCGACCACATCCTGGCATGATTAACATATTATCATAATATACTTGAACTTTGACCACTTTTTGGGATCCTCATATACCAGTTTCATCCGAGTCAATTTCGGTTTTAGTTTAGCCAAACAAACCAATTTAAGTCAATTTCCACCATATTAGAGTGGATTTCGACCACTTCTTGGCATGATTAACATATTATCAGAAATACATCAACTATGACTATTTTTGGGGGTCCTCCAATAAAAGTTTCATCCGAGTCAATTTCGGTTTTAGTTTAGCCAAACAAACCAATTTAAGTCAATTTCCACCACATTAGAGTGGATTTCGACCACTTCTTGGCATGATTAACATATTATCATAAAATACATCAACTATGACCATTTTAGGGGGTCCTCCAATAAAAGTTTCATCCGAGTCAATTTCGGCTCTAGTTTGGCCAAATTAACCAATTTAAGTCACTTTCCACCACATTAGAGTGGATTTCGACCACATCCTGGCATGATTAATATATTATCATAATTTACATCAACTTTCACCACATTTTGGGGTCCTCTGATACCAATTTCATCCAAGTCAATTATGGCTCTAGTTTGGCCAACTCACCGATTTAAGTCACTTTCCACCACATTAGAGTGGATTTCGACCACATCCTGGCATGATTAACATAATATCATAATATACATGAACTTTGACCACTTTTTGCGATCCTCATATACCAGTTTCATCCGAGTCAATTTCGGTTTTAGTTTAGCCAAACAAACCAATTTAAGTCAATCTCCACCACATTAGAGTGGATTTCGACCACTTCTTATCATGATTAACATATTATCATAGAATACATCAACTATGACCATTTTTTGGGGTCCTCCAATAACAGTTTCATCCGAGTCAATTTCGGCTCTAGTTTAGCCAAAGTAACCAATTTAAGTCACTTTCCACCACTTTAGATTGGATTTCGACCACATCCTGGCATGATTAACATATTATCATAATATACATGAACTTTGACCACTTTTTGGGATACTTATATACCATTTTCATCCGAGTCAATTTCGGTTCTAGTTTGGCCAAACTAACCAATTTAAGTCACTTTCCACCACTTTAGAGTGGATTTCGACCACATCTTGGCATGATTAACATATTATCATAATATACTTGAACTTTGACCACTTTTTGGGATCCTCATATACCAGTTTCATCCGAGTCAATTTCGGTTTTAGTTTAGCCAAACAAACCAATTTAAGTCAATTTCCACCACATTAGAGTGGATTTCGACCACTTCTTGGCATGATTAACATATTATCAGAAATACATCAACTATGACTATTTTTGGGGGTCCTCCAATAAAAGTTTCATCCGAGTCAATTTCGGTTTTAGTTTAGCCAAACAAACCAATTTAAGTCAATTTCCACCACATTAGAGTGGATTTCGACCACTTCTTGGAATGATTAACATATTATCATAAAATACATCAACTATGACCATTTTAGGGGGTCCTCCAATAAAAGTTTCATCCGAGTCAATTTCGGCTCTAGTTTGGCCAAAGTAACCAATTTAAGTCACTTTCCACCACATTAGAGTGGATTTCGACCACATCCTGGCATGATTAATATATTATCATAATTTACATCAACTTTGACCACTTTTTGGGGTCCTCTGATACCAGTTCCATCCGAGTCAATTTCGGCTCTAGTTTGGCCAACTCACCAATTTAAGTCACTTTCCACCACATTAGAGTGGATTTCGACCACATCCTGGCATGATTAACATATTATCATAATATACATGAACTTTGACCACTTTTTGGGATCCTCATATACCAGTTTCATCAGAGTCAATTTCGGTTTTAGTTTAACCAAACAAACCAATTTAAGTCAATTTCCACCACACGAGAGTGGATTTCGACCACTTCTTGTCATGATTAACATATTATCATAAAATACATCAACTATGACCATTTTTTGGGGTCCTCCAATAACAGTTTCATCTGAGTTAATTTCGGCTCTAGTTTGGCCAAAGTAACCAATTTAAGTCACTTTCCACCACATTAGATTGGATTTCGACCACATCCTGGCATGATTAACATATTATCATAATATACATGAACTTTGACCACTTTTTGGGATCCTTATATACCAGTTTCATCCGAGTCAATTTCGGTTTTAGTTTGGCCAAACAAACCAGTTTAAGCCAATTTCCACCACATTAGAGTGGATTTCGACCACATCCTGGCATGATTAACAAATTATCATAATATACATGAACTTTGACTAGTTTTTGGGATACTCATATACCAGTTTCATCCGAGTCAATTTCGAATTTAGTTTGGCCAAACAAACCAATTTAAGTCAATTTCCACTACATTAGAGTGGATTTCGACCACTTCTTGGCATGATTAACATATTATCAGAAAATACATCAACTATGACTATTTTTGGGGGTCCTCCAATAAAAGTTTCATCCGAGTCAATTTCGGCTCTAGTTTGGCCAAAGTCACCAATTTGAGTCACTTTCCACCACATTAGAGTGGATTTCGACCACATCCTGGCATGATTAATATATTATCATAATTTACATCAACTTTGACCACATTTTGGGGTCCTCTGATACCAATTTCATCCAAGTCAATTATGGCTCTAGTTTGGCTAACCAAACCAATTTAAGTAACTTTCCACCACATTAGAGTGGAATTCGAGCACATCCTGGCATGATTATCATATTATCATAATTTACATCAACTTTGACCACTTTTTGGGGTCCTCTGATACCAGTTACATCCGAGTCAATTTCGGCTCTAGTTTGACCAACTCACCGATTTAAGTCACTTTCCACCACATTAGAGTGGATTTCGACCACATCCTGGCATGATTAACATAATATCATAATATACATGAACTTTGACCACTTTTTGGGATCCTCATATACCAGTTTCATCCGAGTCAATTTCGGTTTTAGTTTAGCCAAACAAACCAATTTAAGTCAATTTCCACCACATTAGAGTGGATTTCGACCACTTCTTATCATGATTAACATATTATCATAGAATACATCAACTATGACCATTTGTTGGGGTCCTCCAATAACAGTTTCATCCGAGTCAATTTCGGCTCTAGTTTAGCCAAAGTAACCAATTTAAGTCACTTTCCACCACTTTAGATTGGATTTCGACCACATCCTGACATGATTAACATATTATCATAATATACATGAACTTTGACCACTTTTTGGTATACTTATATACCAGTTTCATCCTAGTCAATTTCGGTTTTAGTTTGGCCAAATAAACAAGTTTAAGTCAATTTCCACCACATTAGAGTGGATTTCGACCACATCCTGGCATGATTAATATATTATCATAAAATACATCAACTATGACCATTTTTTGGGGTCCTGCAATAACAGTTTCATCTGAGTCAATTTCGGCTCTAGTTTGGCCAAAGTAACCAATTTAAGTCACTTTCCACCACATTAGATTGGATTTCGACCACATCCTGGCATGATTAACATATTATCATAATATACATGAACTTTGACCACTTTTTGGGATCCTTATATACCAATTTCATCCGAGTCAATTTCGGTTTTAGTTTGGCCAAACAAACCAGTTTAAGTCAATTTCCACCACATTAGAGTGGATTTCGACCACATCCTGGCATGATTAACAAATTATCATAATATACATGAACTTTGACCACTTTTTGGGATACTCATATACCAGTTTCATCCGAGTCAATTTCGAATTTAGTTTGGCCAAACAAACCAATTTAAGTCAATTTCCACCACATTAGAGTGGATTTCGACCACTTCTTGGCATGATTAACATATTATCAGAAAATACATCAACTATGACTATTTTTGGGGGTCCTCCAATAAAAGTTTCATCCGAGTCAATTTCGGCTCTAGTTTGGCCAAAGTCACCAATTTAAGTGACTTTCCACTACATTAGAGTGGATTTCGACCACATCCTGGCATGATTAATATATTATCATAATTTACATCAACTTTGACCACATTTTGGGGTCCTCTGATACCAGTTTCATCCAAGTCAATTATGGCTCTAGTTTGGCTAACCTAACCAATTTAAGTAACTTTCCACCACATTAGAGTGGAATTCGAGCACATCCTGGCATGATTATCATATTATCATAATTTACATCAACTTTGACCACTTTTTGGGGTCCTCTGATACCAGTTACATCCGAGTCAATTTCGGCTCTAGTTTGGACAACTCACCGATTTAAGTCACTTTCCACCACATTAGAGTGGATTTCGACCACATCCTGGCATGATTAACATAATATCATAATATACATGAACTTTGACCACTTTTTGGGATCCTCATATACCAGTTTCATCAGAGTCAATTTCGGTTTTAGTTTGGCCAAACAAACCAATTTAAGTCAATTTCCACCAAATTAGAGTGGATTTCGACAACTTCCTGGCATTATTAACATATTATCAGAATTTACATCAACTATGACCATTTTCTGGGGTCCTCCAATAACAGTTTCACCCGAGTCAATTTCGGTTCTAGTTTGGCCAAACTAACCAATTTAAGTCACTTTCCACCCCTTTGGAGTGGATTTCGACCACATCCTGGCATGATTAACATATTATCAGAAAATACATCAACTATGACTATTTTTGGGGGTCCTCCAATAAAAGTTTCATCCGAGTCAATTTCGGTTTTAGTTTAGCCAAACAAACCAATTTAAGTCAATTTTCACCACATTAGAGTGGCTTTCGACCACTTCTTGGAATAATTAACATATTATCATAAAATACATCAACTATGACCATTTTAGGGGGTCCTCCAATAAAAGTTTCATCTGAGTCAATTTCGGCTCTAGTTTGGCCAAAGTAACCAATTTAAGTCACTTTCCGCCACATTAGAGTGGATTTCGACCATATCCTGGCATGATTAATATATTATCATAATTTACAACAACTTTGACCACTTTTTGGGGTCCTCTGATACCAGTTCCATCCGAGTCAATTTCGGCTCTAGTTTGGCCAACTCACCAATTTAAGTCACTTTCCACCACATTAGAGTGGATTTCGACCACATCCTGGCATGATTAACATATTATCATAATATACATGAACTTTGACCACTTTTTGGGATCCTCATATACCAGTTTCATCAGAGTCAATTTCGGTTTTAGTTTAGCCAAACAAACCAATTTAAGTCAATTTCCACCACACTAGAGTGGATTTCGACCACTTCTTGTCATGATTAACATATTATCATAAAATACATCAACTATGACCATTTTTTGGGGTCCTGCAATAACAGTTTCATCTGAGTCAATTTCGGCTCTAGTTTGGCCAAAGTAACCAATTTAAGTCACTTTCCACCACATTAGATTGGATTTCGACCACATCCTGGCATGATTAACATATTATCATAATATACATGAACTTTGACCACTTTTTGGGATCCTTATATACCAATTTCATCCGAGTCAATTTCGGTTTTAGTTTGGCCAAACAAACCAGTTTAAGTCAATTTCCACCACATTAGAGTGGATTTCGACCACATCCTGGCATGATTAACAAATTATCATAATATACATGAACTTTGACCACTTTTTGGGATACTCATATACCAGTTTCATCCGAGTCAATTTCGAATTTAGTTTGGCCAAACAAACCAATTTAAGTCAATTTCCACCACATTAGAGTGGATTTCGACCACTTCTTGGCATGATTAACATATTATCAGAAAATACATCAACTATGACTATTTTTGGGGGTCCTCCAATAAAAGTTTCATCCGAGTCAATTTCGGCTCTAGTTTGGCCAAAGTCACCAATTTAAGTCACTTTCCACTACATTAGAGTGGATTTCGACCACATCCTGGCATGATTAATATATTATCATAATTTACATCAACTTTGACCACATTTTGGGGTCCTCTGATACCAGTTTCATCCAAGTCAATTATGGCTCTAGTTTGGCTAACCTAACCAATTTAAGTAACTTTCCACCACATTAGAGTGGAATTCGAGCACATCCTGGCATGATTATCATATTATCATAATTTACATCAACTTTGACCACTTTTTGGGGTCCTCTGATACCAGTTACATCCGAGTCAATTTCGGCTCTAGTTTGGCCAACTCACCGATTTAAGTCACTTTCCACCACATTAGAGTGGATTTCGACCACATCCTGGCATGATTAACATAATATCATAATATACATGAACTTTGACCACTTTTTGGGATCCTCATATACCAGTTTCATCCGAGTCAATTTCGGTTTTAGTTTAGCCAAACAAACCAATTTAAGTCAATGTCCACCACATTAGAGTGGATTTCGACCACTTCTTATCATGATTAACATATTATCATAGAATACATCAACTATGACCATTTTTTGGGGTCCTCCAATAACAGTTTCATCCGAGTCAATTTCGGCTCTAGTTTAGCCAAAGTAACCAATTTAAGTCACTTTCCACCACTTTAGATTGGATTTCGACCACATCCTGGCATGATTAACATATTATCATAATATACATAAACTTTGACCACTTTTGTGGATACTTATAAACCAGTTTCATCCGAGTCAATTTCGGTTTTAGTTTGGCCAAATAAACCAGTTTAAGTCAATTTCCACCACATTAGAGTGGATTTCGACCACATCCTGGCATAATTAACATATTATCATAATATACATGAACTTTGACCACTTTTTGGGATACTCATATACCAGTTTCATCCGAGTCAATTTCGATTTTAGTTTGGCCAAACAAACCAATTTAAGTCAATTTCCACCAAATTAGAGTGGTTTTCGACCACTTCCTGGCATTATTAACATATTATCAGAATTTACATCAACTATGACCATTTTCTGGGGTCCTCCAACAACAGTTTCACCCGAGTCAATTTCGGTTCTAGTTTGGCCAAACTAACCAATTTAAGTCACTTTCCACCACTTTAGAGTGGATTTCGACCACATCCTGGCATGATTAACATATTATCACAATATACATGAACTTTGACCACTTTTTGGGATACTCATATACCAGTTTCATCCGAGTCAATTTCGGTTTTAGTTTGGCCAAACAAACCAATTTAAGTCAATTTCCACCAAATTAGAGTGGATTTCGACAACTTCCTGGCATTATTAACATATTATCAGAATTTACATCAACTATGACCATTTTCTGGGGTCCTCCAATAACAGTTTCACCCGAGTCAATTTCGGTTCTAGTTTGGCCAAACTAACCAATTTAAGTCACTTTCCACCACTTTAGAGTGGATTTCGACCACATCCTGGCATGATTAACATATTATCAGAAAATACATCAACTATGACTATTTTTGGGGGTCCTCCAATAAAAGTTTCATCCGAGTCAATTTCGGTTTTAGTTTAGCCAAACAAACCAATTTAAGTCAATTTTCACCACATTAGAGTGGATTTCGACCACTTCTTGGCATGATTAACATATTATCATAAAATACATCAACTATGACCATTTTAGGGGGTCCTCCAATAAAAGTTTCATCTGAGTCAATTTCGGCTCTAGTTTGGCCAAAGTAACCAATTTAAGTCACTTTCCGCCACATTAGAGTGGATTTCGACCATATCCTGGCATGATTAATATATTATCATAATTTACATCAACTTTGACCACTTTTTGGGGTCCTCTGATACCAGTTCCATCCGAGTCAATTTCGGCTCTAGTTTGGCCAACTCACCAATTTAAGTCACTTTCCACCACATTAGAGTGGATTTCGACCACATCCTGACATGATTAACATATTATCATAATATACATGAACTTTGACCACTTTTTGGGATCCTCATATACCAGTTTCATCAGAGTCAATTTCGGTTTTAGTTTAGCCAAACAAACCAATTTAAGTCAATTTCCACCACATTAGAGTGGATTTCGACCACATCCTGGCATAATTAACATATTATCATAATATACATGAACTTTGACCACTTTTTGGGATACTCATATACCAGTTTCATCCGAGTCAATTTCGATTTTAGTTTGGCCAAACAAACCAATTTAAGTCAATTTCCACCAAATTAGAGTGGATTTCGACCACTTCCTGGCATTATTAACATATTATCAGAATTTACATCAACTATGACCATTTTCTGGGGTCCTCCAACAACAGTTTCACCCGAGTCAATTTCGGTTCTAGTTTGGCCAAACTAACCAATTTAAGTCACTTTCCACCACTTTAGAGTGGATTTCGACCACATCCTGGCATGATTAACATATTATCACAATATACATGAACTTTGACCACTTTTTGGGATACTCATATACCAGTTTCATCCGAGTCAATTTCGGTTTTAGTTTGGCCAAACAAAACAATTTAAGTCAATTTCCACCAAATTAGATTGGATTTCGACAACTTCCTGGCATTATTAACATATTATCAGAATTTACATCAACTATGACCATTTTCTGGGGTCCTCCAATAACAGTTTCACCCGAGTCAATTTCGGTTCTAGTTTGGCCAAACTAACCAATTTAAGTCACTTTCCACCACTTTAGAGTGGATTTCGACCACATCCTGGCATGATTAACATATTATCAGAAAATACATCAACTATGACTATTTTTGGGGGTCCTCCAATAAAAGTTTCATCCGAGTCAATTTCGGTTTTAGTTTAGCCAAACAAACCAATTTAAGTCAATTTTCACCACATTAGAGTGGATTTCGACCACTTCTTGGCATGATTAACATATTATCATAAAATACATCAACTATGACCATTTTAGGGGGTCCTCCAATAAAAGTTTCATCTGAGTCAATTTCGGCTCTAGTTTGGCCAAAGTAACCAATTTAAGTCACTTTCCGCCACATTAGAGTGGATTTCGACCATATCCTGGCATGATTAATATATTATCATAATTTACATCAACTTTGACCACTTTTTGGGGTCCTCTGATACCAGTTCCATCCGAGTCAATTTCAGCTCTAGTTTGGCCAACTCACCAATTTAAGTCACTTTCCACCACATTAGAGTGGATTTCGACCACATCCTGACATGATTAACATATTATCATAATATACATGAACTTTGACCACTTTTTGGGATCCTCATATACCAGTTTCATCAGAGTCAATTTCGGTTTTAGTTTAGCCAAACAAACCAATTTAAGTCAATTTCCACCACACTAGAGTGGATTTCGACCACTTCTTGTCATGATTAACATATTATCATAAAATACATCAACTATGACCATTTTTTGGGGTCCTCCGATAACAGTTTCATCTGAGTCAATTTCGGCTCTAGTTTGGCCAAAGTAACCAATTTAAGTCACTTTCCACCACATTAGATTGGATTTCGACCACATCCTGGCATGATTAACATATTATCATAATATACATGAACTTTGACCACTTTTTGGGATCCTTATATACCAGTTTCATCCGAGTCAATTTCGGTTTTAGTTTGGCCAAACAAACCAGTTTAAGTCAATTTCCACCACATTAGAGTGGATTTCGACCACATCCTGGCATGATTAACAAATTATCATAATATACATGAACTTTGACCACTTTTTGGGATACTCATATACCAGTTTCATCCGAGTCAATTTCGAATTTAGTTTGGCCAAACAAACCAATTTAAGTCAATTTCCACCACATTAGAGTGGATTTCGACCACTTCTTGGCATGATTAACATATTATCAGAAAATACATCAACTATGACTATTTTTGGGGGTCCTCCAATAAAAGTTTCATCCGAGTCAATTTCGGCTCTAGTTTGGCCAAAGTCACCAATTTAAGTCACTTTCCACTACATTAGAGTGGATTTCGACCACATCCTGGCATGATTAATATATTATCATAATTTACATCAACTTTGACCACATTTTGGGGTCCTCTGATACCAGTTTCATCCAAGTCAATTATGGCTCTAGTTTGGCTAACCTAACCAATTTAAGTAACTTTCCACCACATTAGAGTGGAATTCGAGCACATCCTGGCATGATTATCATATTATCATAATTTACATCAACTTTGACCACTTTTTGGGGTCCTCTGATACCAATTACATCCGAGTCAATTTCGGCTCTAGTTTGGCCAACTCACCGATTTAAGTCACTTTCCACCACATTAGAGTGGATTTCGACCACATCCTGGCATGATTAACATAATATCATAATATACATGAACTTTGACCACTTTTTGGGATCCTCATATACCAGTTTCATCCGAGTCAATTTCGGTTTTAGTTTAGCCAAACAAACCAATTTAAGTCAATGTCCACCACATTAGAGTGGATTTCGACCACTTCTTATCATGATTAACATATTATCATAGAATACATCAACTATGACCATTTTTTGGGGTCCTCCAATAACAGTTTCATCCGAGTCAATTTCGGCTCTAGTTTAGCCAAAGTAACCAATTTAAGTCACTTTCCACCACTTTAGATTGGATTTCGACCACATCCTGGCATGATTAACATATTATCATAATATACATAAACTTTGACCACTTTTTGGGATACTTATAAACCAGTTTCATCCGAGTCAATTTCGGTTTTAGTTTGGCCAAATAAACCAGTTTAAGTCAATTTCCACCACATTAGAGTGGATTTCGACCACATCCTGGCATAATTAACATATTATCATAATATACATGAACTTTGACCACTTTTTGGGATACTCATATACCAGTTTCATCCGAGTCAATTTCGATTTTAGTTTGGCCAAACAAACCAATTTAAGTCAATTTCCACCAAATTAGAGTGGATTTCGACCACTTCCTGGCATTATTAACATATTATCAGAATTTACATCAACTATGACCATTTTCTGGGGTCCTCCAACAATAGTTTCACCCGAGTCAATTTCGGTTCTAGTTTGGCCAAACTAACCAATTTAAGTCACTTTCCACCACTTTAGAGTGGATTTCGACCACATCCTGGCATGATTAACATATTATCACAATATACATGAACTTTGACCACTTTTTGGGATACTCATATACCAGTTTCATCCGAGTCAATTTCGGTTTTAGTTTGGCCAAACAAACCAATTTAAGTCAATTTCCACCAAATTAGAGTGGATTTCGACAACTTCCTGGCATTATTAACATATTATCAGAATTTAGATCAACTATGACCATTTTCTGGGGTCCTCCAATAACAGTTTCACCCGAGTCAATTTCGGTTCTAGTTTGGCCAAACTAACCAATTTAAGTCACTTTCCACCACTTTAGAGTGGATTTCGACCACATCCTGGCATGATTAACATATTATCAGAAAATACATCAACTATGACTATTTTTGGGGGTCCTCCAATAAAAGTTTCATCCGAGTCAATTTCGGTTTTAGTTTAGCCAAACAAACCAATTTAAGTCAATTTTCACCACATTAGAGTGGATTTCGACCACTTCTTGGCATGATTAACATATTATCATAAAATACATCAACTATGACCATTTTAGGGGGTCCTCCAATAAAAGTTTCATCTGAGTCAATTTCGGCTCTAGTTTGTCCAAAGTAACCAATTTAAGTCACTTTCCGCCACATTAGAGTGGATTTCGACCATATCCTGGCATGATTAATATATTATCATAATTTACATCAACTTTGACCACTTTTTGGGGTCCTCTGATACCAGTTCCATCCGAGTCAATTTCGGCTCTAGTTTGGCCAACTCACCAATTTAAGTCACTTTCCACCACATTAGAGTGGATTTCGACCACATCCTGACATGATTAACATATTATCATAATATACATGAACTTTGACCACTTTTTGGGATCCTCATATACCAGTTTCATCAGAGTCAATTTCGGTTTTAGTTTAGCCAAACAAACCAATTTAAGTCAATTTCCACCACACTAGAGTGGATTTCGACCACTTCTTGTCATGATTAACATATTATCATAAAATACATCAACTATGACCATTTTTTGGGGTCCTCCAATAACAGTTTCATCTGAGTCAATTTCGGCTCTAGTTTGGCCAAAGTAACCAATTTAAGTCACTTTCCACCACATTAGATTGGATTTCGACCACATCCTGGCATGATTAACATATTATCATAATATACATGAACTTTGACCACTTTTTGGGATCCTTATATACCAGTTTCATCCGAGTCAATTTCGGTTTTAGTTTGGCCAAACAAACCAGTTTAAGTCAATTTCCACCACATTAGAGTGGATTTCGACCACATCCTGGCATGATTAACAAATTATCATAATATACATGAACTTTGACCACTTTTTGGGATACTCATATACCAGTTTCATCCGAGTCAATTTCGAATTTAGTTTGGCCAAACAAACCAATTTAAGTCAATTTCCACCACATTAGAGTGGATTTCGACCACTTCTTGGCATGATTAACATATTATCAGAAAATACATCAACTATGACTATTTTTGGGGGTCCTCCAATAAAAGTTTCATCCGAGTCAATTTCGGCTCTAGTTTGGCCAAAGTCACCAATTTAAGTCACTTTCCACTACATTAGAGTGGATTTCGACCACATCCTGGCATGATTAATATATTATCATAATTTACATCAACTTTGACCACATTTTGGGGTCCTCTGATACCAGTTTCATCCAAGTCAATTATGGCTCTAGTTTGGCTAACCTAACCAATTTAAGTAACTTTCCACCACATTAGAGTGGAATTCGAGCACATCCTGGCATGATTATCATATTATCATAATTTACATCAACTTTGACCACTTTTTGGGGTCCTCTGATACCAGTTACATCCGAGTCAATTTCGGCTCTAGTTTGGCCAACTCACCGATTTAAGTCACTTTCCACCACATTAGAGTGGATTTCGACCACATCCTGGCATGATTAACATAATATCATAATATACATGAACTTTGACCACTTTTTGGGATCCTCATATACCAGTTTCATCCGAGTCAATTTCGGTTTTAGTTTAGCCAAACAAACCAATTTAAGTCAATGTCCACCACATTAGAGTGGATTTCGACCACTTCTTATCATGATTAACATATTATCATAGAATACATCAACTATGACCATTTTTTGGGGTCCTCCAATAACAGTTTCATCCGAGTCAATTTCGGCTCTAGTTTAGCCAAAGTAACCAATTTAAGTCACTTTCCACCACTTTAGATTGGATTTCGACCACATCCTGGCATGATTAACATATTATCATAATATACATAAACTTTGACCACTTTTTGGGATACTTATAAACCAGTTTCATCCGAGTCAATTTCGGTTTTAGTTTGGCCAAATAAACCAGTTTAAGTCAATTTCCACCACATTAGAGTGGATTTCGACCACATCCTGGCATAATTAACATATTATCATAATATACATGAACTTTGACCACTTTTTGGGATACTCATATACCAGTTTCATCCGAGTCAATTTCGATTTTAGTTTGGCCAAACAAACCAATTTAAGTCAATTTCCACCAAATTAGAGTGGATTTCGACCACTTCCTGGCATTATTAACATATTATCAGAATTTACATCAACTATGACCATTTTCTGGGGTCCTCCAACAACAGTTTCACCCGAGTCAATTTCGGTTCTAGTTTGGCCAAACTAACCAATTTAAGTCACTTTCCACCACTTTAGAGTGGATTTCGACCACATCCTGGCATGATTAACATATTATCATAAGATACTTGAACTTTGACCACTTTTTGGCATCCTCATATACCAGTTTCATCCGAGTCAATTTCGGTTTTAGTTTAGCCAAACAAACCAATTTAAGTCAATTTTCACCACTTTAGAGTGGATTTCGACCACTTCTTGGCATGATTAACATATTATCAGAAAATACATCAACTATGACTATTTTTGGGGATCCTCCAATAAAAGTTTCATCCGAGTCAATTTCGGTTTTAGTTTAGCCAAACAAACCAATTTAAGTCAATTTCCACCACATTAGAGTGGATTTCGACCACTTCTTGGCATGATTAACATATTATCATGAAATACAACAACTATGACCATTTTAGGGGGTCCTCCAATAAAAGTTTCATCCGAGTCAATTTCGGCTCTAGTTTGACCAAAGTAACCAATTTAAGTCACTTTCCACCACATTAGAGTGGATTTCGACAACATCCTAGCATGATTAATATATTATCATAATTTACATCAACTTTGACCACTTTTTGGGGTCCTCTGATACCAGTTCCATCCTAGTCAATTTCGGCTCTAGTTTGGCCAACTCACCAATTTAAGTCACTTTCCACCACATTAGAGTGGATTTCGACCACATCCTGGCATGATTAACATATTATCATAATATACATGAACTTTGACCACTTTTTGGGATCCTCATATACCAGTTTCATCAGAGTCAATTTCGGTTTTAGTTTAGCCAAACAAACCAATTTAAGTCAATTTCCACCACATTAGACTGGATTTCGACCACTTCTTGTCAGGATTAACATATTATCATAAAATACATCAACTATGACCATTTTTTGGGGTCCTCCAATAATAGTTTCATCTGAGTCAATTTCGGCTCTAGTTTGGCCAAAGTAACCAATTTAAGTCACCTTCCACCACATTAGATTGGATTCGACCACATCCTGGCATGATTAACATATTATCATAATATACATGAACTTTGACCACTTTTTGGGATCCTTATATACCAGTTTCATCCGAGTCAATTTCGGTTTTAGTTTGGCCAAATAAACCAGTTTAAGTCAATTTCCACCACATTAGAGTGGATTTCGACCACATCCTGGCATGATTAACAAATTATCATAATATACATGAACTTTGACCACTTTTTGGCATACTCATATACCAGTTTCATCCGAGTCAATTTCGGTTTTAGTTTGGCCAAACAAACCAATTTAAGTCAATTTCCACCACATTAGAGTGGATTTCGACCACTTCTTGGCATGATTAACATATTATCAGAAAATACATCAACTATGACTATTTTTGGGGGTCCTCCAATAAAAGTTTCATCCGAGTCAATTTCGGCTCTAGTTTGGCCAAAGTCACCAATTTAAGTCACTTTCCACTACATTAGAGTGGATTTCGACCACATCCTGGCATGATTAATATATTATCATAATTTACATCAACTTTGACCACATTTTGGGGTCCTCTGATACCAGTTTCATCCAAGTCAATTATGGCTCTAGTTTGGCTAACCTAACCAATTTAAGTAACTTTCCACCACATTAGAGTGGAATTCGAGCACATCCTGGCATGATTATCATATTATCATAATTTACATCAACTTTGACCACTTTTTGGGGTCCTCTGATACCAGATACATCCGAGTCAATTTCGGCTCTAGTTTGGCCAACTCACCGATTTAAGTCACTTTCCACCACATTAGAGTGGATTTCGACCACATCCTGGCATGATTAACATAATATCATAATATACATGAACTTTGACCACTTTTTGGGATCCTCATATACCAGTTTCATCCGAGTCAATTTCGGTTTTAGTTTAGCCAAACAAACCAATTTAAGTCAATTTCCACCACATTAGAGTGGATTTTGACCACTTCTTATCATGATTAACATATTATCATAGAATACATCAACTATGACCATTTTTTGGGGTCCTCCAATAACAGTTTCATCCGAGTCAATTTCGGCTCTAGTTTAGCCAAAGTAACCAATTTAAGTCACTTTCCACCACTTTAGATTGGATTTCGACCACATCCTGGCATGATTAACATATTATCATAATATACATGAACTTTGACCACTTTTTGGGATACTTATAAACCAGTTTCATCCGAGTCAATTTCGGTTTTAGTTTGGCCAAATAAACCAGTTTAAGTCAATTTCCACCACATTAGAGTGGATTTCGACCACATCCTGGCATAATTAACATATTATCATAATATACATGCACTTTGACCACTTTTTGGGATACTCATATACCAGTTTCATCCGAGTCAATTTCGGTTTTAGTTTGGCCAAACAAACCAATTTAAGTCAATTTCCACCAAATTAGAGTGGATTTCGACCACTTCCTGGCATTATTAACATATTATCAGAATTTACATCAACTATGACCATTTTCTGGGGTCCTCCAATAACAGTTTCACCCGAGTCAATTTCGGTTCTAGTTTGGCCAAACTAACCAATTTAAGTCACTTTCCACCACTTTAGAGTGGATTTCGACCACATCCTGGCATGATTAACATATTATCATAATATACTTGAACTTTGACCACTTTTTGGCATCCTCATATACCAGTTTCATCCGAGTCAATTTCGGTTTTAGTTTAGCCAAACAAACCAATTTAAGTCAATTTCCACCACATTAGAGTGGATTTCGACCACTTCTTGGCATGATTAACATATTATCAGAAAATACATCAACTATGACTATTTTTGGGGATCCTCCAATAAAAGTTTCATCCGAGTCAATTTCGGTTTTAGTTTAGCCAAACAAACCAATTTAAGTCAATTTCCACCACATTAGAGTGGATTTCGACCACTTCTTGGCATGATTAACATATTATCATAAAATACAACAACTATGACCATTTTAGGGGGTCCTCCAATAAAAGTTTCATCCGAGTCAATTTCGGCTCTAGTTTGACCAAAGTAACCAATTTAAGTCACTTTCCACCACATTAGAGTGGATTTCGACCACATCCTAGCATGATTAATATATTATCATAATTTACATCAACTTTGACCACTTTTTGGGGTCCTCTGATACCAGTTACATCCGAGTCAATTTCGGCTCTAGTTTGGCCAACTCACCGATTTAAGTCACTTTCCACCACATTAGAGTGGATTTCGACCACATCCTGGCATGATTAACATAATATCATAATATACATGAACTTTGACCACTTTTTGGGATCCTCATATACCAGTTTCATCCGAGTCAATTTCGGTTTTAGTTTAGCCAAACAAACCAATTTAAGTCAATTTCCACCACATTAGAGTGGATTTCGACCACTTCTTATCATGATTAACATATTATCATAGAATACATCAACTATGACTATTTTTTGGGGTCCTCCAATAACAGTTTTATCCGAGTCAATTTCGGCTCTAGTTTAGCCAAAGTAACCAATTTAAGTCACTTTCCACCACTTTAGATTGGATTTCGACCACATCCTGGCATGATTAACATATTATCATAATATACATGAACTTTGACCACTTTTTGGGATACTTATAAACCAGTTTCATCCGAGTCAATTTCGGTTTTAGTTTGGCCAAATAAACCAGTTTAAGTCAATTTCCACCACATTAGAGTGGATTTCGACCACATCCTGGCATAATTAACATATTATCATAATATACATGAACTTTGACCACTTTTTGGGATACTCATATACCAGTTTCATCCGAGTCAATTTCGGTTTTAGTTTGTCCAAACAAACCAATTTAAGTCAATTTCCACCAAATTAGAGTGGATTTCGACCACTTCCTGGCATTATTAACATATTATCAGAATTTACATCAACTATGACCATTTTCTGGGGTCCTCCAACAACAGTTTCACCCGAGTCAATTTCGGTTCTAGTTTGGCCAAACTAACCAATTTAAGTCACTTTCCACCACTTTAGAGTGGATTTCGACCACATCCTGGCATGATTAACATATTATCATAATATACTTGAACTTTGACCACTTTTTGGCATCCTCATATACCAGTTTCATCCGAGTCAATTTCGGTTATAGTTTAGCCAAACAAACCAATTTAAGTCAATTTCCACCACATTATAGTGGATTTCGACCACTTATTGGCATGATTAACATATTATCAGAAAATACAACAACTATGACCATTTTAGGGGGTCCTCCAATAAAAGTTTCATCCGAGTCAATTTCGGCTCTAGTTTGACCAAAGTAACCAATTTAAGTCACTTTCCACCACATTAGAGTGGATTTCGACCACATCCTAGCATGATTAATATATTATCATAATTTACATCAACTTTGACCACTTTTTGGGGTCCTCTGATACCAGTTACATCCGAGTCAATTTCGGCTCTAGTTTGGCCAACTCACCGATTTAAGTCACTTTCCACCACATTAGAGTGGATTTCGACCACATCCTGGCATGATTAACATAATATCATAATATACATGAACTTTGACCACTTTTTGGGATCCTCATATACCAGTTTCATCCGAGTTAATTTCGGTTTTAGTTTAGCCAAACAAACCAATTTAAGTCAGTTTCCACCACATTAGAGTGGATTTCGACCACTTCTTATCATGATTAACATATTATCATAGAATACATCAACTATGACCATTTTTTGGGGTCCTCCAATAACAGTTTCATCCGAGTCAATTTCGGCTCTAGTTTAGCCAAAGTAACCAATTTAAGTCACTTTCCACCACTTTAGATTGGATTTCGACCACATCCTGGCATGATTAACATATTATCATAATATACATGAACTTTGACCACTTTTTGGGATACTTATATACCAGTTTCATCCGAGTCAATTTCGGTTTTAGTTTGGCCAAATAAACCAGTTTAAGTCAATTTCCACCACATTAGAGTGGATTTCGACCACATCCTGGCATGATTAACATATTATCATAATATACATGAACTTTGACCACTTTTTGGGATACTCATATACCAGTTTCATCCGAGTCAATTTCGGTTTTAGTTTGGCCAAACAAACCAATTTAAGTCAATTTCCACCAAATTAGAGTGGATTTCGACCACTTCCTGGCATTATTAACATATTATCAGAATTTACATCAACTATGACCATTTTCTGGGGTCCTCCAATAACAGTTTCACCCGAGTCAATTTCGGTTCTAGTTTGGCCAAACTAACCAATTTAAGTCACTTTCCACCACTTTAGAGTGGATTTCGACCACATCCTGGCATGATTAACATATTATCATAATATACTTGAACTTTGACCACTTTTTGGCATCCTCATATACCAGTTTCATCCGAGTCAATTTCGGTTTTAGTTTAGCCAAACAAACCAATTTAAGTCAATTTCCACCACATTAGAGTGGATTTCGACCACTTCTTGGCATGATTAACATATTATCAGAAAATACATCAACTATGACTATTTTTGGGGATCCTCCAATAAAAGTTTCATCCGAGTCAATTTCGGTTTTAGTTTAGCCAAACAAACCAATTTAAGTCAATTTCCACCACATTAGAGTGGATTTCGACCACTTCTTGGCATGATTAACATATTATCATAAAATACAACAACTATGACCATTTTAGGGGGTCCTCCAATAAAAGTTTCATCCGAGTCAATTTCGGCTCTAGTTTGACCAAAGTAACCAATTTAAGTCACTTTCCACCACATTAGAGTGGATTTCGACCACATCCTAGCATGATTAATATATTATCATAATTTACATCAACTTTGACCACTTTTTGGGGTCCTCTGATACCAGTTACATCCGAGTCAATTTCGGCTCTAGTTTGGCCAACTCACCGATTTAAGTCACTTTCCACCACATTAGAGTGGATTTCGACCACATCCTGGCATGATTAACATAATATCATAATATACATGAACTTTGACCACTTTTTGGGATCCTCATATACCAGTTTCATCCGAGTCAATTTCGGTTTTAGTTTAGCCAAACAAACCAATTTAAGTCAATTTCCACCACATTAGAGTGGATTTCGACCACTTCTTATCATGATTAACATATTATCATAGAATACATCAACTATGACTATTTTTTGGGGTCCTCCAATAACAGTTTTATCCGAGTCAATTTCGGCTCTAGTTTAGCCAAAGTAACCAATTTAAGTCACTTTCCACCACTTTAGATTGGATTTCGACCACATCCTGGCATGATTAACATATTATCATAATATACATGAACTTTGACCACTTTTTGGGATACTTATAAACCAGTTTCATCCGAGTCAATTTCGGTTTTAGTTTGGCCAAATAAACCAGTTTAAGTCAATTTCCACCACATTAGAGTGGATTTCGACCACATCCTGGCATAATTAACATATTATCATAATATACATGAACTTTGACCACTTTTTGGGATACTCATATACCAGTTTCATCCGAGTCAATTTCGGTTTTAGTTTGTCCAAACAAACCAATTTAAGTCAATTTCCACCAAATTAGAGTGGATTTCGACCACTTCCTGGCATTATTAACATATTATCAGAATTTACATCAACTATGACCATTTTCTGGGGTCCTCCAACAACAGTTTCACCCGAGTCAATTTCGGTTCTAGTTTGGCCAAACTAACCAATTTAAGTCACTTTCCACCACTTTAGAGTGGATTTCGACCACATCCTGGCATGATTAACATATTATCATAATATACTTGAACTTTGACCACTTTTTGGCATCCTCATATACCAGTTTCATCCGAGTCAATTTCGGTTATAGTTTAGCCAAACAAACCAATTTAAGTCAATTTCCACCACATTATAGTGGATTTCGACCACTTATTGGCATGATTAACATATTATCAGAAAATACAACAACTATGACCATTTTAGGGGGTCCTCCAATAAAAGTTTCATCCGAGTCAATTTCGGCTCTAGTTTGACCAAAGTAACCAATTTAAGTCACTTTCCACCACATTAGAGTGGATTTCGACCACATCCTAGCATGATTAATATATTATCATAATTTACATCAACTTTGACCACTTTTTGGGGTCCTCTGATACCAGTTACATCCGAGTCAATTTCGGCTCTAGTTTGGCCAACTCACCGATTTAAGTCACTTTCCACCACATTAGAGTGGATTTCGACCACATCCTGGCATGATTAACATAATATCATAATATACATGAACTTTGACCACTTTTTGGGATCCTCATATACCAGTTTCATCCGAGTTAATTTCGGTTTTAGTTTAGCCAAACAAACCAATTTAAGTCAGTTTCCACCACATTAGAGTGGATTTCGACCACTTCTTATCATGATTAACATATTATCATAGAATACATCAACTATGACCATTTTTTGGGGTCCTCCAATAACAGTTTCATCCGAGTCAATTTCGGCTCTAGTTTAGCCAAAGTAACCAATTTAAGTCACTTTCCACCACTTTAGATTGGATTTCGACCACATCCTGGCATGATTAACATATTATCATAATATACATGAACTTTGACCACTTTTTGGGATACTTATATACCAGTTTCATCCGAGTCAATTTCGGTTTTAGTTTGGCCAAATAAACCAGTTTAAGTCAATTTCCACCACATTAGAGTGGATTTCGACCACATCCTGGCATGATTAACATATTATCATAATATACATGAACTTTGACCACTTTTTGGGATACTCATATACCAGTTTCATCCGAGTCAATTTCGGTTTTAGTTTGGCCAAACAAACCAATTTAAGTCAATTTCCACCAAATTAGAGTGGATTTCGACCACTTCCTGGCATTATTAACATATTATCAGAATTTACATCAACTATGACCATTTTCTGGGGTCCTCCAATAACAGTTTCACCCGAGTCAATTTCGGTTCTAGTTTGGCCAAACTAACCAATTTAAGTCACTTTCCACCACTTTAGAGTGGATTTCGACCACATCCTGGCATGATTAACATATTATCATAATATACTTGAACTTTGACCACTTTTTGGGATCCTCATATACCAGTTTCATCCGAGTCAATTTCCACCATATTAGAGTGGATTTCGACCACTTCTTGGCATGATTAACATATTATCAGAAATACATCAACTATGACTATTTTTGGGGGTCCTCCAATAAAAGTTTCATCCGAGTCAATTTCGGTTTTAGTTTAGCCAAACAAACCAATTTAAGTCAATTTCCACCACATTAGAGTGGATTTCGACCACTTCTTGGCATGATTAACATATTATCATAAAATACATCAACTATGACCATTTTAGGGGGTCCTCCAATAAAAGTTTCATCCGAGTCAATTTCGGCTCTAGTTTGGCCAAATTAACCAATTTAAGTCACTTTCCACCACATTAGAGTGGATTTCGACCACATCCTGGCATGATTAATATATTATCATAATTTACATCAACTTTGACCACATTTTGGGGTCCTCTGATACCAATTTCATCCAAGTCAATTATGGCTCTAGTTTGGCCAACTCACCGATTTAAGTCACTTTCCACCACATTAGAGTGGATTTCGACCACATCCTGGCATGATTAACATAATATCATAATATACATGAACTTTGACCACTTTTTGCGATCCTCATATACCAGTTTCATCCGAGTCAATTTCGGTTTTAGTTTAGCCAAACAAACCAATTTAAGTCAATCTCCACCACATTAGAGTGGATTTCGACCACTTCTTATCATGATTAACATATTATCATAGAATACATCAACTATGACCATTTTTTGGGGTCCTCCAATAACAGTTTCATCCGAGTCAATTTCGGCTCTAGTTTAGCCAAAGTAACCAATTTAAGTCACTTTCCACCACTTTAGATTGGATTTCGACCACATCCTGGCATGATTAACATATTATCATAATATACATGAACTTTGACCACTTTTTGGGATACTTATATACCATTTTCATCCGAGTCAATTTCGGTTCTAGTTTGGCCAAACTAACCAATTTAAGTCACTTTCCACCACTTTAGAGTGGATTTCGACCACATCTTGGCATGATTAACATATTATCATAATATACTTGAACTTTGACCACTTTTTGGGATCCTCATATACCAGTTTCATCCGAGTCAATTTCGGTTTTAGTTTAGCCAAACAAACCAATTTAAGTCAATTTCCACCACATTAGAGTGGATTTCGACCACTTCTTGGCATGATTAACATATTATCAGAAATACATCAACTATGACTATTTTTGGGGGTCCTCCAATAAAAGTTTCATCCGAGTCAATTTCGGTTTTAGTTTAGCCAAACAAACCAATTTAAGTCAATTTCCACCACATTAGAGTGGATTTCGACCACTTCTTGGAATGATTAACATATTATCATAAAATACATCAACTATGACCATTTTAGGGGGTCCTCCAATAAAAGTTTCATCCGAGTCAATTTCGGCTCTAGTTTGGCCAAAGTAACCAATTTAAGTCACTTTCCACCACATTAGAGTGGATTTCGACCACATCCTGGCATGATTAATATATTATCATAATTTACATCAACTTTGACCACTTTTTGGGGTCCTCTGATACCAGTTCCATCCGAGTCAATTTCGGCTCTAGTTTGGCCAACTCACCAATTTAAGTCACTTTCCACCACATTAGAGTGGATTTCGACCACATCCTGGCATGATTAACATATTATCATAATATACATGAACTTTGACCACTTTTTGGGATCCTCATATACCAGTTTCATCAGAGTCAATTTCGGTTTTAGTTTAACCAAACAAACCAATTTAAGTCAATTTCCACCACACGAGAGTGGATTTCGACCACTTCTTGTCATGATTAACATATTATCATAAAATACATCAACTATGACCATTTTTTGGGGTCCTCCAATAACAGTTTCATCTGAGTTAATTTCGGCTCTAGTTTGGCCAAAGTAACCAATTTAAGTCACTTTCCACCACATTAGATTGGATTTCGACCACATCCTGGCATGATTAACATATTATCATAATATACATGAACTTTGACCACTTTTTGGGATCCTTATATACCAGTTTCATCCGAGTCAATTTCGGTTTTAGTTTGGCCAAACAAACCAGTTTAAGCCAATTTCCACCACATTAGAGTGGATTTCGACCACATCCTGGCATGATTAACAAA
This sequence comes from Heracleum sosnowskyi, assembly GCA_030848705.1. Taxonomy (NCBI): domain Eukaryota; kingdom Viridiplantae; phylum Streptophyta; class Magnoliopsida; order Apiales; family Apiaceae; genus Heracleum; species Heracleum sosnowskyi. The sequence continues at coordinate 274,189 of JAUIZM010000089.1, forward strand.
TTATCATAATATACATGAACTTTGACTAGTTTTTGGGATACTCATATACCAGTTTCATCCGAGTCAATTTCGAATTTAGTTTGGCCAAACAAACCAATTTAAGTCAATTTCCACTACATTAGAGTGGATTTCGACCACTTCTTGGCATGATTAACATATTATCAGAAAATACATCAACTATGACTATTTTTGGGGGTCCTCCAATAAAAGTTTCATCCGAGTCAATTTCGGCTCTAGTTTGGCCAAAGTCACCAATTTGAGTCACTTTCCACCACATTAGAGTGGATTTCGACCACATCCTGGCATGATTAATATATTATCATAATTTACATCAACTTTGACCACATTTTGGGGTCCTCTGATACCAATTTCATCCAAGTCAATTATGGCTCTAGTTTGGCTAACCAAACCAATTTAAGTAACTTTCCACCACATTAGAGTGGAATTCGAGCACATCCTGGCATGATTATCATATTATCATAATTTACATCAACTTTGACCACTTTTTGGGGTCCTCTGATACCAGTTACATCCGAGTCAATTTCGGCTCTAGTTTGGCCAACTCACCGATTTAAGTCACTTTCCACCACATTAGAGTGGATTTCGACCACATCCTGGCATGATTAACATAATATCATAATATACATGAACTTTGACCACTTTTTGGGATCCTCATATACCAGTTTCATCCGAGTCAATTTCGGTTTTAGTTTAGCCAAACAAACCAATTTAAGTCAATTTCCACCACATTAGAGTGGATTTCGACCACTTCTTATCATGATTAACATATTATCATAGAATACATCAACTATGACCATTTGTTGGGGTCCTCCAATAACAGTTTCATCCGAGTCAATTTCGGCTCTAGTTTAGCCAAAGTAACCAATTTAAGTCACTTTCCACCACTTTAGATTGGATTTCGATCACATCCTGACATGATTAACATATTATCATAATATACATGAACTTTGACCACTTTTTGGGATACTTATATACCAGTTTCATCCTAGTCAATTTCGGTTTTAGTTTGGCCAAATAAACAAGTTTAAGTCAATTTCCACCACATTAGAGTGGATTTCGACCACATCCTGGCATGATTAATATATTATCATAAAATACATCAACTATGACCATTTTTTGGGGTCCTGCAATAACAGTTTCATCTGAGTCAATTTCGGCTCTAGTTTGGCCAAAGTAACCAATTTAAGTCACTTTCCACCACATTAGATTGGATTTCGACCACATCCTGGCATGATTAACATATTATCATAATATACATGAACTTTGACCACTTTTTGGGATCCTTATATACCAATTTCATCCGAGTCAATTTCGGTTTTAGTTTGGCCAAACAAACCAGTTTAAGTCAATTTCCACCACATTAGAGTGGATTTCGACCACATCCTGGCATGATTAACAAATTATCATAATATACATGAACTTTGACCACTTTTTGGGATACTCATATACCTGTTTCATCCGAGTCAATTTCGAATTTAGTTTGGCCAAACAAACCAATTTAAGTCAATTTCCACCACATTAGAGTGGATTTCGACCACTTCTTGGCATGATTAACATATTATCAGAAAATACATCAACTATGACTATTTTTGGGGGTCCTCCAATAAAAGTTTCATCCGAGTCAATTTCGGCTCTAGTTTGGCCAAAGTCACCAATTTAAGTCACTTTCCACTACATTAGAGTGGATTTCGACCACATCCTGGCATGATTAATATATTATCATAATTTACATCAACTTTGACCACATTTTGGGGTCCTCTGATACCAGTTTCATCCAAGTCAATTATGGCTCTAGTTTGGCTAACCTAACCAATTTAAGTAACTTTCCACCACATTAGAGTGGAATTCGAGCACATCCTGGCATGATTATCATATTATCATAATTTACATCAACTTTGACCACTTTTTGGGGTCCTCTGATACCAGTTACATCCGAGTCAATTTCGGCTCTAGTTTGGCCAACTCACCGATTTAAGTCACTTTCCACCACATTAGAGTGGATTTCGACCACATCCTGGCATGATTAACATAATATCATAATATACATGAACTTTGACCACTTTTTGGGATCCTCATATACCAGTTTCATCAGAGTCAATTTCGGTTTTAGTTTGGCCAAACAAACCAATTTAAGTCAATTTCCACCAAATTAGAGTGGATTTCGACAACTTCCTGGCATTATTAACATATTATCAGAATTTACATCAACTATGACCATTTTCTGGGGTCCTCCAATAACAGTTTCACCCGAGTCAATTTCGGTTCTAGTTTGGCCAAACTAACCAATTTAAGTCACTTTCCACCCCTTTAGAGTGGATTTCGACCACATCCTGGCATGATTAACATATTATCAGAAAATACATCAACTATGACTATTTTTGGGGGTCCTCCAATAAAAGTTTCATCCGAGTCAATTTCGGTTTTAGTTTAGCCAAACAAACCAATTTAAGTCAATTTTCACCACATTAGAGTGGCTTTCGACCACTTCTTGGAATAATTAACATATTATCATAAAATACATCAACTATGACCATTTTAGGGGGTCCTCCAATAAAAGTTTCATCTGAGTCAATTTCGGCTCTAGTTTGGCCAAAGTAACCAATTTAAGTCACTTTCCGCCACATTAGAGTGGATTTCGACCATATCCTGGCATGATTAATATATTATCATAATTTACAACAACTTTGACCACTTTTTGGGGTCCTCTGATACCAATTCCATCCGAGTCAATTTCGGCTCTAGTTTGGCCAACTCACCAATTTAAGTCACTTTCCACCACATTAGAGTGGATTTCGACCACATCCTGGCATGATTAACATATTATCATAATATACATGAACTTTGACCACTTTTTGGGATCCTCATATACCAGTTTCATCAGAGTCAATTTCGGTTTTAGTTTAGCCAAACAAACCAATTTAAGTCAATTTCCACCACACTAGAGTGGATTTCGACCACTTCTTGTCATGATTAACATATTATCATAAAATACATCAACTATGACCATTTTTTGGGGTCCTGCAATAACAGTTTCATCTGAGTCAATTTCGGCTCTAGTTTGGCCAAAGTAACCAATTTAAGTCACTTTCCACCACATTAGATTGGATTTCGACCACATCCTGGCATGATTAACATATTATCATAATATACATGAACTTTGACCACTTTTTGGGATCCTTATATACCAATTTCATCCGAGTCAATTTCGGTTTTAGTTTGGCCAAACAAACCAGTTTAAGTCAATTTCCACCACATTAGAGTGGATTTCGACCACATCCTGGCATGATTAACAAATTATCATAATATACATGAACTTTGACCACTTTTTGGGATACTCATATACCAGTTTCATCCGAGTCAATTTCGAATTTAGTTTGGCCAAACAAACCAATTTAAGTCAATTTCCACCACATTAGAGTGGATTTCGACCACTTCTTGGCATGATTAACATATTATCAGAAAATACATCAACTATGACTATTTTTGGGGGTCCTCCAATAAAAGTTTCATCCGAGTCAATTTCGGCTCTAGTTTGGCCAAAGTCACCAATTTAAGTCACTTTCCACTACATTAGAGTGGATTTCGACCACATCCTGGCATGATTAATATATTATCATAATTTACATCAACTTTGACCACATTTTGGGGTCCTCTGATACCAGTTTCATCCAAGTCAATTATGGCTCTAGTTTGGCTAACCTAACCAATTTAAGTAACTTTCCACCACATTAGAGTGGAATTCGAGCACATCCTGGCATGATTATCATATTATCATAATTTACATCAACTTTGACCACTTTTTGGGGTCCTCTGATACCAGTTACATCCGAGTCAATTTCGGCTCTAGTTTGGCCAACTCACCGATTTAAGTCACTTTCCACCACATTAGAGTGGATTTCGACCACATCCTGGCATGATTAACATAATATCATAATATACATGAACTTTGACCACTTTTTGGGATCCTCATATACCAGTTTCATCCGAGTCAATTTCGGTTTTAGTTTAGCCAAACAAACCAATTTAAGTCAATGTCCACCACATTAGAGTGGATTTCGACCACTTCTTATCATGATTAACATATTATCATAGAATACATCAACTATGACCATTTTTTGGGGTCCTCCAATAACAGTTTCATCTGAGTCAATTTCGGCTCTAGTTTAGCCAAAGTAACCAATTTAAGTCACTTTCCACCACTTTAGATTGGATTTCGACCACATCCTGGCATGATTAACATATTATCATAATATACATAAACTTTGACCACTTTTGTGGATACTTATAAACCAGTTTCATCCGAGTCAATTTCGGTTTTAGTTTGGCCAAATAAACCAGTTTAAGTCAATTTCCACCACATTAGAGTGGATTTCGACCACATCCTGGCATAATTAACATATTATCATAATATACATGAACTTTGACCACTTTTTGGGATACTCATATACCAGTTTCATCCGAGTCAATTTCGATTTTAGTTTGGCCAAACAAACCAATTTAAGTCAATTTCCACCAAATTAGAGTGGATTTCGACCACTTCCTGGCATTATTAACATATTATCAGAATTTACATCAACTATGACCATTTTCTGGGGTCCTCCAACAACAGTTTCACCCGAGTCAATTTCGGTTCTAGTTTGGCCAAACTAACCAATTTAAGTCACTTTCCACCACTTTAGAGTGGATTTCGACCACATCCTGGCATGATTAACATATTATCACTATATACATGAACTTTGACCACTTTTTGGGATACTCATATACCAGTTTCATCCGAGTCAATTTCGGTTTTAGTTTGGCCAAACAAACCAATTTAAGTCAATTTCCACCAAATTAGAGTGGATTTCGACAACTTCCTGGCATTATTAACATATTATCAGAATTTACATCAACTATGACCATTTTCTGGGGTCCTCCAATAACAGTTTCACCCGAGTCAATTTCGGTTCTAGTTTGGCCAAACTAACCAATTTAAGTCACTTTCCACCACTTTAGAGTGGATTTCGACCACATCCTGGCATGATTAACATATTATCAGAAAATACATCAACTATGACTATTTTTGGGGGTCCTCCAATAAAAGTTTCATCCGAGTCAATTTCGGTTTTAGTTTAGCCAAACAAACCAATTTAAGTCAATTTTCACCACATTAGAGTGGATTTCGACCACTTCTTGGCATGATTAACATATTATCATAAAATACATCAACTATGACCATTTTAGGGGGTCCTCCAATAAAAGTTTCATCTGAGTCAATTTCGGCTCTAGTTTGGCCAAAGTAACCAATTTAAGTCACTTTCCGCCACATTAGAGTGGATTTCGACCATATCCTGGCATGATTAATATATTATCATAATTTACATCAACTATGACCATTTTTTGGGGTCCTCCAATAACAGTTTCATCCGAGTCAATTTCGGCTCTAGTTTGGCCAAAGTAACCAATTTAAGTCACTTTCCACCACTTTAGATTGGATTTCGACCACATCCTGGCATGATTAACATTTTATCATAATATACATGAACTTTGACCACTTTTTGGGATCCTTATATACCAGTTTCATCCGAGTCAATTTCGGTTTTAGTTTGGCCAAACAAACCAGTTTAAGTCAATTTCCACCACATTAGAGTGGATTTCGACCACATCCTGGCATAATTAACATATTATCATAATATACATGAACTTTGACCACTTTTTGGGATACTCATATACCAGTTTCATCCGAGTCAATTTCGATTTTAGTTTGGCCAAACAAACCAATTTAAGTCAATTTCCACCAAATTAGAGTGGATTTCGACCACTTCCTGGCATTATTAACATATTATCAGAATTTACATCAACTATGACCATTTTATGGGGTCCTCCAACAACAGTTTCACCCGAGTCAATTTCGGTTCTAGTTTGGCCAAACTAACCAATTTAAGTCACTTTCCACCACTTTAGAGTGGATTTCGACCACATCCTGGCATGATTAACATATTATCACTATATACATGAACTTTGACCACTTTTTGGGATACTCATATACCAGTTTCATCCGAGTCAATTTCGGTTTTAGTTTGGCCAAACAAACCAATTTAAGTCAATTTCCACCAAATTAGAGTGGATTTCGACAACTTCCTGGCATTATTAACATATTATCAGAATTTACATCAACTATGACCATTTTCTGGGGTCCTCCAATAACAGTTTCACCCGAGTCAATTTCGGTTCTAGTTTGGCCAAACTAACCAATTTAAGTCACTTTCCACCACTTTAGAGTGGATTTCGACCACATCCTGGCATGATTAACATATTATCAGAAAATACATCAACTATGACTATTTTTGGGGGTCCTCCAATAAAAGTTTCATCCGAGTCAATTTCGGTTTTAGTTTAGCCAAACAAACCAATTTAAGTCAATTTTCACCACATTAGAGTGGATTTCGACCACTTCTTGGCATGATTAACATATTATCATAAAATACATCAACTATGACCATTTTAGGGGGTCCTCCAATAAAAGTTTCATCTGAGTCAATTTCGGCTCTAGTTTGGCCAAAGTAACCAATTTAAGTCACTTTCCGCCACATTAGAGTGGATTTCGACCATATCCTGGCATGATTAATATATTATCATAATTTACATCAACTTTGACCACTTTTTGGGGTCCTCTGATACCAGTTCCATCCGAGTCAATTTCAGCTCTAGTTTGGCCAACTCACCAATTTAAGTCACTTTCCACCACATTAGAGTGGATTTCGACCACATCCTGACATGATTAACATATTATCATAATATACATGAACTTTGACCACTTTTTGGGATCCTCATATACCAGTTTCATCAGAGTCAATTTCGGTTTTAGTTTAGCCAAACAAACCAATTTAAGTCAATTTCCACCACACTAGAGTGGATTTCGACCACTTCTTGTCATGATTAACATATTATCATAAAATACATCAACTATGACCATTTTTTGGGGTCCTCCGATAACAGTTTCATCTGAGTCAATTTCGGCTCTAGTTTGGCCAAAGTAACCAATTTAAGTCACTTTCCACCACATTAGATTGGATTTCGACCACATCCTGGCATGATTAACATATTATCATAATATACATGAACTTTGACCACTTTTTGGGATCCTTATATACCAGTTTCATCCGAGTCAATTTCGGTTTTAGTTTGGCCAAACAAACCAGTTTAAGTCAATTTCCACCACATTAGAGTGGATTTCGACCACATCCTAGCATGATTAACAAATTATCATAATATACATGAACTTTGACCACTTTTTGGGATACTCATATACCAGTTTCATCCGAGTCAATTTCGAATTTAGTTTGGCCAAACAAACCAATTTAAGTCAATTTCCACCACATTAGAGTGGATTTCGACCACTTCTTGGCATGATTAACATATTATCAGAAAATACATCAACTATGACTATTTTTGGGGGTCCTCCAATAAAAGTTTCATCCGAGTCAATTTCGGCTCTAGTTTGGCCAAAGTCACCAATTTAAGTCACTTTCCACTACATTAGAGTGGATTTCGACCACATCCTGGCATGATTAATATATTATCATAATTTACATCAACTTTGACCACATTTTGGGGTCCTCTGATACCAGTTTCATCCAAGTCAATTATGGCTCTAGTTTGGCTAACCTAACCAATTTAAGTAACTTTCCACCACATTAGAGTGGAATTCGAGCACATCCTGGCATGATTATCATATTATCATAATTTACATCAACTTTGACCACTTTTTGGGGTCCTCTGATACCAATTACATCCGAGTCAACTTCGGCTCTAGTTTGGCCAACTCACCGATTTAAGTCACTTTCCACCACATTAGAGTGGATTTCGACCACATCCTGGCATGATTAACATAATATCATAATATACATGAACTTTGACCACTTTTTGGGATCCTCATATACCAGTTTCATCCGAGTCAATTTCGGTTTTAGTTTAGCCAAACAAACCAATTTAAGTCAATGTCCACCACATTAGAGTGGATTTCGACCACTTCTTATCATGATTAACATATTATCATAGAATACATCAACTATGACCATTTTTTGGGGTCCTCCAATAACAGTTTCATCCGAGTCAATTTCGGCTCTAGTTTAGCCAAAGTAACCAATTTAAGTCACTTTCCACCACTTTAGATTGGATTTCGACCACATCCTGGTATGATTAACATATTATCATAATATACATAAACTTTGACCACTTTTTGGGATACTTATAAACCAGTTTCATCCGAGTCAATTTCGGTTTTAGTTTGGCCAAATAAACCAGTTTAAGTCAATTTCCACCACATTAGAGTGGATTTCGACCACATCCTGGCATAATTAACATATTATCATAATATACATGAACTTTGACCACTTTTTGGGATACTCATATACCAGTTTCATCCGAGTCAATTTCGATTTTAGTTTGGCCAAACAAACCAATTTAAGTCAATTTCCACCAAATTAGAGTGGATTTCGACCACTTCCTGGCATTCTTAACATATTATCAGAATTTACATCAACTATGACCATTTTCTGGGGTCCTCCAACAACAGTTTCACCCGAGTCAATTTCGGTTCTAGTTTGGCCAAACTAACCAATTTAAGTCACTTTCCACCACTTTAGAGTGGATTTCGACCACATCCTGGCATGATTAACATATTATCACAATATACATGAACTTTGACCACTTTTTGGGATACTCATATACCAGTTTCATCCGAGTCAATTTCGGTTTTAGTTTGGCCAAACAAACCAATTTAAGTCAATTTCCACCAAATTAGAGTGGATTTCGACAACTTCCTGGCATTATTAACATATTATCAGAATTTAGATCAACTATGACCATTTTCTGGGGTCCTCCAATAACAGTTTCACCCGAGTCAATTTCGGTTCTAGTTTGGCCAAACTAACCAATTTAAGTCACTTTCCACCACTTTAGAGTGGATTTCGACCACATCCTGGCATGATTAACATATTATCAGAAAATACATCAACTATGACTATTTTTGGGGGTCCTCCAATAAAAGTTTCATCCGAGTCAATTTCGGTTTTAGTTTAGCCAAACAAACCAATTTAAGTCAATTTTCACCACATTAGAGTGGATTTCGACCACTTCTTGGCATGATTAACATATTATCATAAAATACATCAACTATGACCATTTTAGGGGGTCCTCCAATAAAAGTTTCATCTGAGTCAATTTCGGCTCTAGTTTGTCCAAAGTAACCAATTTAAGTCACTTTCCGCCACATTAGAGTGGATTTCGACCATATCCTGGCATGATTAATATATTATCATAATTTACATCAACTTTGACCACTTTTTGGGGTCCTCTGATACCAGTTCCATCCGAGTCAATTTCGGCTCTAGTTTGGCCAACTCACCAATTTAAGTCACTTTCCACCACATTAGAGTGGATTTCGACCACATCCTGACATGATTAACATATTATCATAATATACATGAACTTTGACCACTTTTTGGGATCCTCATATACCAGTTTCATCAGAGTCAATTTCGGTTTTAGTTTAGCCAAACAAACCAATTTAAGTCAATTTCCACCACACTAGAGTGGATTTCGACCACTTCTTGTCATGATTAACATATTATCATAAAATACATCAACTATGACCATTTTTTGGGGTCCTCCAATAACAGTTTCACCCGAGTCAATTTCGGTTCTAGTTTGGCCAAACTAACCAATTTAAGTCACTTTCCACCACTTTAGAGTGGATTTCGACCACATCCTGGCATGATTAACATATTATCAGAAAATACATCAACTATGACTATTTTTGGGGGTCCTCCAATAAAAGTTTCATCCGAGTCAATTTCGGTTTTAGTTTAGCCAAACAAACCAATTTAAGTCAATTTTCACCACATTAGAGTGGATTTCGACCACTTCTTGGCATGATTAACATATTATCATAAAATACATCAACTATGACCATTTTAGGGGGTCCTCCAATAAAAGTTTCATCTGAGTCAATTTCGGCTCTAGTTTGTCCAAAGTAACCAATTTAAGTCACTTTCCGCCACATTAGAGTGGATTTCGACCATATCCTAGCATGATTAATATATTATCATAATTTACATCAACTTTGACCACTTTTTGGGGTCCTCTGATACCAGTTCCATCCGAGTCAATTTCGGCTCTAGTTTGGCCAACTCACCAATTTAAGTCACTTTCCACCACATTAGAGTGGATTTCGACCACATCCTGACATGATTAACATATTATCATAATATACATGAACTTTGACCACTTTTTGGGATCCTCATATACCAGTTTCATCAGAGTCAATTTCGGTTTTAGTTTAGCCAAACAAACCAATTTAAGTCAATTTCCACCACACTAGAGTGGATTTCGACCACTTCTTGTCATGATTAACATATTATCATAAAATACATCAACTATGACCATTTTTTGGGGTCCTCCAATAACAGTTTCATCTGAGTCAATTTCGGCTCTAGTTTGGCCAAAGTAACCAATTTAAGTCACTTTCCACCACATTAGATTGGATTTCGACCACATCCTGGCATGATTAACATATTATCATAATATACATGAACTTTGACCACTTTTTGGGATCCTTATATACCAGTTTCATCCGAGTCAATTTCGGTTTTAGTTTGGCCAAACAAACCAGTTTAAGTCAATTTCCACCACATTAGAGTGGATTTCGACCACATCCTGGCATGATTAACAAATTATCATAATATACATGAACTTTGACCACTTTTTGGGATACTCATATACCAGTTTCATCCGAGTCAATTTCGAATTTAGTTTGGCCAAACAAACCAATTTAAGTCAATTTCCACCACATTAGAGTGGATTTCGACCACTTCTTGGCATGATTAACATATTATCAGAAAATACATCAACTATGACTATTTTTGGGGGTCCTCCAATAAAAGTTTCATCCGAGTCAATTTCGGCTCTAGTTTGGCCAAAGTCACCAATTTAAGTCACTTTCCACTACATTAGAGTGGATTTCGACCACATCCTGGCATGATTAATATATTATCATAATTTACATCAACTTTGACCACATTTTGGGGTCCTCTGATACCAGTTTCATCCAAGTCAATTATGGCTCTAGTTTGGCTAACCTAACCAATTTAAGTAACTTTCCACCACATTAGAGTGGAATTCGAGCACATCCTGGCATGATTATCATATTATCATAATTTACATCAACTTTGACCACTTTTTGGGGTCCTCTGATACCAGTTACATCCGAGTCAATTTCGGCTCTAGTTTGGCCAACTCACCGATTTAAGTCACTTTCCACCACATTAGAGTGGATTTCGACCACATCCTGGCATGATTAACATAATATCATAATATACATGAACTTTGACCACTTTTTGGGATCCTCATATACCAGTTTCATCCGAGTCAATTTCGGTTTTAGTTTAGCCAAACAAACCAATTTAAGTCAATTTCCACCACATTAGAGTGGATTTCGACCACTTCTTATCATGATTAACATATTATCATAGAATACATCAACTATGACCATTTTTTGGGGTCCTCCAATAACAGTTTCATCCGAGTCAATTTCGGCTCTAGTTTAGCCAAAGTAACCAATTTAAGTCACTTTCCACCACTTTAGATTGGATTTCGACCACATCCTGGCATGATTAACATATTATCATAATATACATGAACTTTGACCACTTTTTGGGATACTTATAAACCAGTTTCATCCGAGTCAATTTCGGTTTTAGTTTGGCCAAATAAACCAGTTTAAGTCAATTTCCACCACATTAGAGTGGATTTCGACCACATCCTGGCATAATTAACATATTATCATAATATACATGAACTTTGACCACTTTTTGGGATACTCATATACCAGTTTCATCCGAGTCAATTTCGATTTTAGTTTGGCCAAACAAACCAATTTAAGTCAATTTCCACCAAATTAGAGTGGATTTCGACCACTTCCTGGCATTATTAACATATTATCAGAATTTACATCAACTATGACCATTTTCTGGGGTCCTCCAACAACAGTTTCACCCGAGTCAATTTCGGTTCTAGTTTGGCCAAACTAACCAATTTAAGTCACTTTCCACCACTTTAGAGTGGATTTCGACCACATCCTGGCATGATTAACATATTATCATAATATACTTGAACTTTGACCACTTTTGGCATCCTCATATACCAGTTTCATCCGAGTCAATTTCGGTTTTAGTTTAGCCAAACAAACCAATTTAAGTCAATTTTCACCACTTTAGAGTGGATTTCGACCACTTCTTGGCATGATTAACATATTATCAGAAAATACATAAACTATGACTATTTTTGGGGATCCTCCAATAAAAGTTTCATCCGAGTCAATTTCGGTTTTAGTTTAGCCAAACAAACCAATTTAAGTCAATTTCCACCACATTAGAGTGGATTTCGACCACTTCTTGGCATGATTAACATATTATCATAAAATACAACAACTATGACCATTTTAGGGGGTCCTCCAATAAAAGTTTCATCCGAGTCAATTTCGGCTCTAGTTTGACCAAAGTAACCAATTTAAGTCACTTTCCACCACATTAGAGTGGATTTCGACAACATCCTAGCAAGATTAATATATTATCATAATTTACATCAACTTTGACCACTTTTTGGGGTCCTCTGATACCAGTTCCATCCTAGTCAATTTCGGCTCTAGTTTGGCCAACTCACCAATTTAAGTCACTTTCCACCACATTAGAGTGGATTTCGACCACATCCTGGCATGATTAACATATTATCATAATATACATGAACTTTGACCACTTTTTGGGATCCTCATATACCAGTTTCATCAGAGTCAATTTCGGTTTTAGTTTAGCCAAACAAACCAATTTAAGTCAATTTCCACCACACTAGAGTGGATTTCGACCACTTCTTGTCATGATTAACATATTATCATAAAATACATCAACTATGACCATTTTTTGGGGTCCTGCAATAACAGTTTCATCTGAGTCAATTTCGGCTCTAGTTTGGCCAAAGTAACCAATTTAAGTCACTTTCCACCACATTAGATTGGATTTCGACCACATCCTGGCATGATTAACATATTATCATAATATACATGAACTTTGACCACTTTTTGGGATCCTCATATACCAGTTTCATCAGAGTCAATTTCGGTTTTAGTTTAGCCAAACAAACCAATTTAAGTCAATTTCCACAACATTAGAGTGGATTTCGACCACTTCTTGTCAGGATTAACATATTATCATAAAATACATCAACTATGACCATTTTTTGGGGTCCTCCAATAATAGTTTCATCTGAGTCAATTTCGGCTCTAGTTTGGCCAAAGTAACCAATTTAAGTCACCTTCCACCACATTAGATTGGATTCGACCACATCCTGGCATGATTAACATATTATCATAATATACATGAACTTTGACCACTTTTTGGGATCCTTATATACCAGTTTCATCCGAGTCAATTTCGGTTTTAGTTTGGCCAAATAAACCAGTTTAAGTCAATTTCCACCACATTAGAGTGGATTTCGACCACATCCTGGCATGATTAACAAATTATCATAATATACATGAACTTTGACCACTTTTTGGCATACTCATATACCAGTTTCATCCGAGTCAATTTCGGTTTTAGTTTGGCCAAACAAACCAATTTAAGTCAATTTCCACCACATTAGAGTGGATTTCGACCACTTCTTGGCATGATTAACATATTATCAGAAAATACATCAACTATGACTATTTTTGGGGGTCCTCCAATAAAAGTTTCATCCGAGTCAATTTCGGCTCTAGTTTGGCCAAAGTCACCAATTTAAGTCACTTTCCACTACATTAGAGTGGATTTCGACCACATCCTGGCATGATTAATATATTATCATAATTTACATCAACTTTGACCACATTTTGGGGTCCTCTGATACCAGTTTCATCCAAGTCAATTATGGCTCTAGTTTGGCTAACCTAACCAATTTAAGTAACTTTCCACCACATTAGAGTGGAATTCGAGCACATCCTGGCATGATTATCATATTATCATAATTTACATCAACTTTGACCACTTTTTGGGGTCCTCTGATACCAGTTACATCCGAGTCAATTTCGGCTCTAGTTTGGCCAACTCACCGATTTAAGTCACTTTCCACCACATTAGAGTGGATTTCGACCACATCCTGGCATGATTAACATAATATCATAATATACATGAACTTTGACCACTTTTTGGGATCCTCATATACCAGTTTCATCCGAGTCAATTTCGGTTTTAGTTTAGCCAAACAAACCAATTTAAGTCAATTTCCACCACATTAGAGTGGATTTCGACCACTTCTTATCATGATTAACATATTATCATAGAATACATCAACTATGACCATTTTTTGGGGTCCTCCAATAACAGTTTCATCCGAGTCAATTTCGGCTCTAGTTTAGCCAAAGTAACCAATTTAAGTCACTTTCCACCACTTTAGATTGGATTTCGACCACATCCTGGCATGATTAACATATTATCATAATATACATGAACTTTGACCACTTTTTGGGATACTTATAAACCAGTTTCATCCGAGTCAATTTCGGTTTTAGTTTGGCCAAATAAACCAGTTTAAGTCAATTTCCACCACATTAGAGTGGATTTCGACCACATCCTGGCATAATTAACATATTATCATAATATACATGCACTTTGACCACTTTTTGGGATACTCATATACCAGTTTCATCCGAGTCAATTTCGGTTTTAGTTTGGCCAAACAAACCAATTTAAGTCAATTTCCACCAAATTAGAGTGGATTTCGACCACTTCCTGGCATTATTAACATATTATCAGAATTTACATCAACTATGACCATTTTCTGGGGTCCTCCAACAACAGTTTCACCCGAGTCAATTTCGGTTCTAGTTTGGCCAAACTAACCAATTTAAGTCACTTTCCACCACTTTAGAGTGGATTTCGACCACATCCTGGCATGATTAACATATTATCATAATATACTTGAACTTTGACCACTTTTTGGCATCCTCATATACCAGTTTCATCCGAGTCAATTTCGGTTTTAGTTTAGCCAAACAAACCAATTTAAGTCAATTTCCACCACATTAGAGTGGATTTCGACCACTTCTTGGCATGATTAACATATTATCAAAAAATACATCAACTATGACTATTTTTGGGGATCCTCCAATAAAAGTTTCATCCGAGTCAATTTCGGTTTTAGTTTAGCCAAACAAACCAATTTAAGTCAATTTCCACCACATTAGAGTGGATTTCGACCACTTCTTGGCATGATTAACATATTATCATAAAATACAACAACTATGACCATTTTAGGGGGTCCTCCAATAAAAGTTTCATCCGAGTCAATTTCGGCTCTAGTTTGACCAAAGTAACCAATTTAAGTCACTTTCCACCACATTAGAGTGGATTTCGACCGCATCCTAGCATGATTAATATATTATCATAATTTACATCAACTTTGACCACTTTTTGGGGTCCTCTGATACCAGTTACATCCGAGTCAATTTCGGCTCTAGTTTGGCCAACTCACCGATTTAAGTCACTTTCCACCACATTAGAGTGGATTTCGACCACATCCTGGCATGATTAACATAATATCATAATATACATGAACTTTGACCACTTTTTGGGATCCTCATATACCAGTTTCATCCGAGTCAATTTCGGTTTTAGTTTAGCCAAACAAACCAATTTAAGTCAATTTCCACCACATTAGAGTGGATTTCGACCACTTCTTATCATGATTAACATATTATCATAGAATACATCAACTATGACTATTTTTGGGGTCCTCCAATAACAGTTTTATCCGAGTCAATTTCGGCTCTAGTTTAGCCAAAGTAACCAATTTAAGTCACTTTCCACCACTTTAGATTGGATTTCGACCACATCCTGGCATGATTAACATATTATCATAATATACATGAACTTTGACCACTTTTTGGGATACTTATAAACCAGTTTCATCCGAGTCAATTTCGGTTTTAGTTTGGCCAAATAAACCAGTTTAAGTCAATTTCCACCACATTAGAGTGGATTTCGACCACATCCTGGCATAATTAACATATTATCATAATATACATGAACTTTGACCACTTTTTGGGATACTCATATACCAGTTTCATCCGAGTCAATTTCGGTTTTAGTTTGTCCAAACAAACCAATTTAAGTCAATTTCCACCAAATTAGAGTGGATTTCGACCACTTCCTGGCATTATTAACATATTATCAGAATTTACATCAACTATGACCATTTTCTGGGGTCCTCCAACAACAGTTTCACCCGAGTCAATTTCGGTTCTAGTTTGGCCAAACTAACCAATTTAAGTCACTTTCCACCACTTTAGAGTGGATTTCGACCACATCCTGGCATGATTAACATATTATCATAATATACTTGAACTTTGACCACTTTTTGGCATCCTCATATACCAGTTTCATCCGAGTCAATTTCGGTTATAGTTTAGCCAAACAAACCAATTTAAGTCAATTTCCACCACATTATAGTGGATTTCGACCACTTATTGGCATGATTAACATATTATCAGAAAATACAACAACTATGACCATTTTAGGGGGTCCTCCAATAAAAGTTTCATCCGAGTCAATTTCGGCTCTAGTTTGACCAAAGTAACCAATTTAAGTCACTTTCCACCACATTAGAGTGGATTTCGACCACATCCTAGCATGATTAATATATTATCATAATTTACATCAACTTTGACCACTTTTTGGGGTCCACTGATACCAGTTACATCCGAGTCAATTTCGGCTCTAGTTTGGCCAACTCACCGATTTAAGTCACTTTCCACCACATTAGAGTGGATTTCGACCACATCCTGGCATGATTAACATAATATCATAATATACATGAACTTTGACCACTTTTTGGGATCCTCATATACCAGTTTCATCCGAGTTAATTTCGGTTTTAGTTTAGCCAAACAAACCAATTTAAGTCAGTTTCCACCACATTAGAGTGGATTTCGACCACTTCTTATCATGATTAACATATTATCATAGAATACATCAACTATGACCATTTTTTGGGGTCCTCCAATAACAGTTTCATCCGAGTCAATTTCGGCTCTAGTTTAGCCAAAGTAACCAATTTAAGTCACTTTCCACCACTTTAGATTGGATTTCGACCACATCCTGGCATGATTAACATATTATCATAATATACATGAACTTTGACCACTTTTTGGGATACTTATAAACCAGTTTCATCCGAGTCAATTTCGGTTTTAGTTTGGCCAAATAAACCAGTTTAAGTCAATTTCCACCACATTAGAGTGGATTTCGACCACATCCTGGCATAATTAACATATTATCATAATATACATGAACTTTGACCACTTTTTGGGATACTCATATACCAGTTTCATCCGAGTCAATCTCGGTTTTAGTTTGGCCAAACAAACCAATTTAAGTCAATTTCCACCAAATTAAAGTGGATTTCGACCACTTCCTGGCATTATTAACATATTATCAGAATTTACATCAACTATGACCATTTTCTGGGGTCCTCCAACAACAGTTTCACCCGAGTCAATTTCGGTTCTAGTTTGGCCAAACTAACCAATTTAAGTCACTTTCCACCACTTTAGAGTGGATTTCGACCACATCATGGCATGATTAACATATTATCATAATATACTTGAACTTTGACCACTTTTTGGCATCCTCATATACCAGTTTCATCCGAGTCAATTTCGGTTTTAGTTTAGCCAAACAAACCAATTTAAGTCAATTTCCACCACATTAGAGTGGATTTCGACCACTTCTTGGCATGATTAACATATTATCAAAAAATACATCAACTATGACTAATTTTGGGGATCCTCCAATAAAAGTTTCATCCGAGTCAATTTCGGTTTTAGTTTAGCCAAACAAACCAATTTAAGTCAATTTCCACCACATTAGAGTGGATTTCGACCACTTCTTGGCATGATTAACATATTATCATAAAATACAACAACTATGACTATTTTAGGGGGTCCTCCAATAAAAGTTTCATCCGAGTCAATTTCGGCTCTAGTTTGACCAAAGTAACCAATTTAAGTCACTTTCCACCACATTAGAGTGGATTTCGACCACATCCTAGCATGATTAATATATTATCATAATTTACATCAACTTTGACCACTTTTTGGGGTCCTCTGATACCAGTTCCATCCGAGTCAATTTCGGCTCTAGTTTGGCCAACTCACCAATTTAAGTCACTTTCCACCACATTAGATTGGATTTCGACAACATCCTGGCATGATTAACATATTATCATAATATACATGAACTTTGACCACTTTTTGGGATACTTATATACCAGTTTCATCCGAGTCAATTTCGGTTTTAGTTTGGCCAATAAACCAGTTTAAGTCAATTTCCACCACATTAGAGTGGATTTCGACCACATCCTGGCATAATTAACATATTATCATAATATACATGAACTTTGACCACTTTTTGGGATACTCATATACCAGTTTCATCCGAGTCAATTTCGGTTTTAGTTTGGCCAAACAAACCAATTTAAGTCAATTTCCACCAAATTAGAGTGGATTTCGTCCACTTCCTGGCATTATTAACATATTATCAGAATTTACATCAATTATGACCATTTTCTGGGGTCCTCCAACAACAGTTTCACCCGAGTCAATTTCGGTTCTAGTTTGGCCAAACTAACCAATTTAAGTCACTTTCCACCACTTTAGAGTGGATTTCGACCACATCCTGGCATGATTAACATATTATCATAATATACTTGAACTTTGACCACTTTTTGGCATCCTCATATACCAGTTTCATCCGAGTCAATTTCGGTTTTAGTTTAGCCAAACAAACCAATTTAAGTCAATTTCCACCACATTAGAGTGGATTTCGACAACTTCTTGGCATGATTAACATATTATCAGAAAATACATCAACTATGACTATTTTTGGGGATCCTCCAATAAAAGTTTCATCCGAGTCAATTTCGGTTTTAGTTTAGCCAAACAAACCAATTTAAGTCAATTTCCACCACATTAGAGTGGATTTCGACCACTTCTTGGAATGATTAACATATTATCATAAAATACATCAACTATGACCATTTTAGGGGGTCCTCCAATAAAAGTTTCATCCGAGTCAATTTCGGCTCTAGTTTGACCAAAGTAACCAATTTAAGTCACTTTCCACCACATTAGAGTGGATTTCGACCACATCCTAGCATGATTAATATATTATCATAATTTACATATACTTTGACCACTTTTTGGGGTCCTCTGATACCAGTTCCATCCGAGTCAATTTCGGCTCTAGTTTGGCCAACTCACCAATTTAAGTCACTTTCCACCACATTAGAGTGGATTTCGACCACATCCTGGCATGATTAACATATTATGATAATATACATGAACTTTGACCACTTTTTGGGATCCTCATATACCAGTTTCATCAGAGTCAATTTCGGTTTTAGTTTAGCCAAACAAACTAATTTAAGTCAATTTCCACCACATTAGAGTGGATTTCGACCACTTCTTGTCATGATTAACATATTATCATAAAATACATCAACTATGACCATTTTTTGGGGTCCTCCAATAACAGTTTCATCTGAGTCAATTTCGGCTCTAGTTTGGCCAAAGTAACCAATTTAAGTCACTTTCCACCACATTAGATTGGATTTCGACCACATCCTGGCATGATTAACATATTATCATAATATACATGAACTTTGACCACTTTTTGGGATCCTTATATACCAGTTTCATCCGAGTCAATTTCGGTTTTATTTGGCCAAACAAACCAGTTTAAGTCAATTTCCACCACATTAGAGTGGATTTCGACCACATCCTGGCATGATTAACAAATTATCATAATATACTTGAACTTTGACCACTTTTTGGCATACTCATATACCAGTTTCATCCAAGTCAATTTCGGTTTTAGTTTGGCCAAACAAACCAATTTAAGTCAATTTCCACCACATTAGAGTGGATTTCGACCACTTCTTGGCATGATTAACATATTATCAGAAAATACATCAACTATGACTATTTTTGGGGGTCCTCAAATAAAAGTTTCATCCGAGTCAATTTCGGCTCTAGTTTGGTCAAAGTCACCGATTTAAGTCACTTTCCACCACATTAGAGTGGATTTCGACCACATCCTGGCATGATTAACATAATATCATAATATACATGAACTTTGACCACTTTTTGGGATCCTCATATACCAGTTTCATCCGAGTCAATTTCGGTTTTAGTTTTGCCAAACAAACCAATTTTAGTCAATTTCCACCACATTAGAGTGGATTTTGACCACTTCTTATCATGATTAACATATTATCATAGAATACATCAACTATGACCATTTTTTGGGGTCCTCCAATAACAGTTTCATCAGAGTCAATTTCGGCTCTAGTTTAGCCAAAGTAACCAATTTAAGTCACTTTCCACCAGTTTAGATTGGATTTCGACAACATCCTGGCATGATTAACATATTATCATAATATACATGAACTTTGACCACTTTTTGGGATACTTATATACCAGTTTCATCCGAGTCAATTTCGGTTTTAGTTTGGCCAAATAAACCAGTTTAAGTCAATTTCCACCACATTAGAGTGGATTTCGACCACATCCTGGCATAATTAACATATTATCATAATATACATGAACTTTGACCACTTTTTGGGATACTCATATACCAGTTTCATCCGAGTCAATTTCGGTTTTAGTTTGGCCAAACAAACCAATTTAAGTCAATTTCCACCAAATTAGAGTGGATTTCGACCACTTCCTGGCATTATTAACATATTATCAGAATTTACATCAATTATGACCATTTTCTGGGGTCCTCCAACAACAGTTTCACCCGAGTCAATTTCGGTTCTAGTTTGGCCAAACTAACCAATTTAAGTCACTTTCCACCACTTTAGAGTGGATTTCGACCACATCCTGGCATGATTAACATATTATCATAATATACTTGAACTTTGACCACTTTTTGGCATCCTCATATACCAGTTTCATCCGAGTCAATTTTGGTTTTAGTTTAGCCAAACAAACTAATTTAAGTCAATTTCCACCACATTAGAGTGGATTTCGACCACTTCTTGGCATGATTAACATATTATCAGAAAATACATCAACTATGACTATTTTTGGGGATCCTCCAATAAAAGTTTCATCCGAGTCAATTTCGGTTTTAGTTTAGCCAAACAAACCAATTTAAGTCAATTTCCACCACATTAGAGTGGATTTCGACCACTTCTTGGAATGATTAACATATTATCATAAAATACATCAACTATGACCATTTTAGGGGGTCCTCCAATAAAAGTTTCATCCGAGTCAATTTCGGCTCTAGTTTGACCAAAGTAACCAATTTAAGTCACTTTCCACCACATTAGAGTGGATTTCGACCACATCCTAGCATGATTAATATATTATCATAATTTACATCAACTTTGACCACTTTTTGGGGTCCTCTGATACCAGTTCCATCCGAGTCAATTTCGGCTCTAGTTTGGCCAACTCACCAATTTAAGTCACTTTCCACCACATTAGAGTGGATTTCGACCACATCCTGGCATGATTAACATATTATGATAATATACATGAACTTTGACCACTTTTTGGGATCCTCATATACCAGTTTCATCAGAGTCAATTTCGGTTTTAGTTTAGCCAAACAAACCAATTTAAGTCAATTTCCACCACATTAGAGTGGATTTCGACCACTTCTTGTCATGATTAACATATTATCATAAAATACATCAACTATGACCATTTTTTGGGGTCCTCCAATAACAGTTTCATCTGAGTCAATTTCGGCTCTAGTTTGGCCAAAGTAACCAATTTAAGTCACTTTCCACCACATTAGATTGGATTTCGACCACATCCTGGCATGATTAACATATTATCATAATATACATGAACTTTGACCACTTTTTGGGATCCTTATATACCAGTTTCATCCGAGTCAATTTCGGTTTTATTTGGCCAAACAAACCAGTTTAAGTCAATTTCCACCACATTAGAGTGGATTTCGACCACATCCTGGCATGATTAACAAATTATCATAATATACTTGAACTTTGACCACTTTTTGGCATACTCATATACCAGTTTCATCCAAGTCAATTTCGGTTTTAGTTTGGCCAAACAAACCAATTTAAGTCAATTTCCACCACATTAGAGTGGATTTCGACCACTTCTTGGCATGATTAACATATTATCAGAAAATACATCAACTATGACTA
This sequence comes from Heracleum sosnowskyi, assembly GCA_030848705.1. NCBI lineage: Eukaryota > Viridiplantae > Streptophyta > Magnoliopsida > Apiales > Apiaceae > Heracleum > Heracleum sosnowskyi. The sequence continues at coordinate 296,473 of JAUIZM010000089.1, forward strand.
TTTTTGGGGGTCCTCAAATAAAAGTTTCATCCGAGTCAATTTCGGCTCTAGTTTGGTCAAAGTCACCGATTTAAGTCACTTTCCACCACATTAGAGTGGATTTCGACCACATCCTGGCATGATTAACATAATATCATAATATACATGAACTTTGACCACTTTTTGGGATCCTCATATACCAGTTTCATCCGAGTCAATTTCGGTTTTAGTTTTGCCAAACAAACCAATTTTAGTCAATTTCCACCACATTAGAGTGGATTTTGACCACTTCTTATCATGATTAACATATTATCATAGAATACATCAACTATGACCATTTTTTGGGGTCCTCCAATAACAGTTTCATCAGAGTCAATTTCGGCTCTAGTTTAGCCAAAGTAACCAATTTAAGTCACTTTCCACCAGTTTAGATTGGATTTCGACAACATCCTGGCATGATTAACATATTATCATAATATACATGAACTTTGACCACTTTTTGGGATACTTATATACCAGTTTCATCCGAGTCAATTTCGGTTTTAGTTTGGCCAAATAAACCAGTTTAAGTCAATTTCCACCACATTAGAGTGGATTTCGACCACATCCTGGCATAATTAACATATTATCATAATATACATGAACTTTGACCACTTTTTGGGATACTCATATACCAGTTTCATCCGAGTCAATTTCGGTTTTAGTTTGGCCAAACAAACCAATTTAAGTCAATTTCCACCAAATTAGAGTGGATTTCGACCACTTCCTGGCATTATTAACATATTATCAGAATTTACATCAATTATGACCATTTTCTGGGGTCCTCCAACAACAGTTTCACCCGAGTCAATTTCGGTTCTAGTTTGGCCAAACTAACCAATTTAAGTCACTTTCCACCACTTTAGAGTGGATTTCGACCACATCCTGGCATGATTAACATATTATCATAATATACTTGAACTTTGACCACTTTTTGGCATCCTCATATACCAGTTTCATCCGAGTCAATTTTGGTTTTAGTTTAGCCAAACAAACTAATTTAAGTCAATTTCCACCACATTAGAGTGGATTTCGACCACTTCTTGGCATGATTAACATATTATCAGAAAATACATCAACTATGACTATTTTTGGGGATCCTCCAATAAAAGTTTCATCCGAGTCAATTTCGGTTTTAGTTTAGCCAAACAAACCAATTTAAGTCAATTTCCACCACATTAGAGTGGATTTCGACCACTTCTTGGAATGATTAACATATTATCATAAAATACATCAACTATGACCATTTTAGGGGGTCCTCCAATAAAAGTTTCATCCGAGTCAATTTCGGCTCTAGTTTGACCAAAGTAACCAATTTAAGTCACTTTCCACCACATTAGAGTGGATTTCGACCACATCCTAGCATGATTAATATATTATCATAATTTACATCAACTTTGACCACTTTTTGGGGTCCTCTGATACCAGTTCCATCCGAGTCAATTTCGGCTCTAGTTTGGCCAACTCACCAATTTAAGTCACTTTCCACCACATTAGAGTGGATTTCGACCACATCCTGGCATGATTAACATATTATGATAATATACATGAACTTTGACCACTTTTTGGGATCCTCATATACCAGTTTCATCAGAGTCAATTTCGGTTTTAGTTTAGCCAAACAAACCAATTTAAGTCAATTTCCACCACATTAGAGTGGATTTCGACCACTTCTTGTCATGATTAACATATTATCATAAAATACATCAACTATGACCATTTTTTGGGGTCCTCCAATAACAGTTTCATCTGAGTCAATTTCGGCTCTAGTTTGGCCAAAGTAACCAATTTAAGTCACTTTCCACCACATTAGATTGGATTTCGACCACATCCTGGCATGATTAACATATTATCATAATATACATGAACTTTGACCACTTTTTGGGATCCTTATATACCAGTTTCATCCGTGTCAATTTCGGTTTTATTTGGCCAAACAAACCAGTTTAAGTCAATTTCCACCACATTAGAGTGGATTTCGACCACATCCTGGCATGATTAACAAATTATCATAATATACTTGAACTTTGACCACTTTTTGGCATACTCATATACCAGTTTCATCCAAGTCAATTTCGGTTTTAGTTTGGCCAAACAAACCAATTTAGGTTTTAGTTTGCGATACTCTGGACGTCTCCTTCTGCTCAAAACTGTGTTATTTAGCATCCAAGGGTACTGGGCCTCTTATATCTTTCTACCTAAAGGAGTGCTAAAGCAATTGAAATCTATTTTCAGTCGGTTTCTTTGGGGAGGTAGTGTCACTTCTAAGAGCCATCATAAAGTCTCTTGGCGTGAGTGTTGCCTTCCAAAGTGTGAAGGAGGATTAGGTATCAGGGACCTCACTGAATGCCGAGCTGCCATTTTTTACCAAATTTGGAGAATCTCAAAGCCTCATGCGGATTCACTCTGGGTTCTTTGGTTAAATGAAAGCCTTTTTAAACGAAAACCCTTCTGGTCTTCTAATATTCCTTCAAGCAGCCCCTGGTGCTTAAAAGAAATTATGAAGCATCGACAAGAAGCAAAGCAATTCCTAACCTTTGTTGTTGGCAGGAATTCTAGTGTAAAGCTCTGGCATGACCCCTGGATACTTTATTAAATCAGTTGGGGGAGGATATTATATCCATTGAAGAATCTTTCTCCTTAGCCCCTATCCGTTCCATTATTGTTAATGGACAGTGGTGCACAAGCAGCTCTAACCACGTGTTGGCTATTGAATTTCGTCGTCTTGTTTCACTCCACCAAATCACCAGAGAGGATAAGGTTTTCTGGTCTAATAATTGCAATCCTAATATCTCTGCTATCTGGAATTCGATTCGAAACATGAATGCTCCTGCTCCTTGGGCTACTATGGTATGGCATTCGCTTTCTATTCAAAAGACTGCTTTTTTCATGTGGCTGATGCTTAAGAATAGGCTGTTAACAAAGGATAAAATGGTTCGCTTTGGTTTCTCTGTTAATCCGAGATGTACTCTCTGCCACTGTCAAGATGAAACTGTGCAACATCTTTTTGCTGAATGTCCATATACTTATTTAGTTCTAAAAAGCAGTCCTATTCCGCTAAAACTGAATTGGTCGGATTGGCAAGAAGGGGATTTTATTCAAGGCAATGTAACTAATTTGCTTAAAAGGCTGGCCTGGTTATTCATTTCGGTGGTGACTTATTTAATTTGGAAGCAAAGGAATGATAGGATACACCAAAATGGGCCCAATATCAATGTGGACAGGATGATCTGTTTGGTGCATAGAATGGTCAGAGAGAGAATCTTTTCCTCCAGAGCAATGCAGAATTTTATTGGGGAAAATCCAAGCTTCAGTAGTAGGCTGTATTATTTTGTTTAGTGGGTAGGCTTTATGTCCTTTGTATTTGTTTTCTAGCCGTTGGGTTTCATTGTTGCTAGCTGTTAGCTGTTGTTTGCTTATTCGCGGGGTATGCCCCTAGATTATGTATTCTTTTTCCTTTAATATATTTTTCATTTAGCAAAAAAAAAAACAAACCAATTTAAGTCAATTTCCACCACATTAGAGTGGATTTCGACCACTTCTTGGCATGATTAACATATTATCAGAAAATACATCAACTATGACTATTTTTGGGGGTCCTCAAATAAAAGTTTCATCCGAGTCAATTTCGGCTCTAGTTTGGCCAAAGTCACCGATTTAAGTCACTTTCCACCACATTAGAGTGGATTTCGACCACATCCTAGCATGATTAACATAATATCATAATATACATGAACTTTGACCACTTTTTGGGATCCTCATATACCAGTTTCATCCGAGTCAATTTCGGTTTTAGTTTTGCCAAACAAACCAATTTAAGTCAATTTCCACCACATTAGAGTGGATTTCGACCACTTCTTATCATGATTAACATATTATCATAGAATACATCAACTATGACCATTTTTTGGGGTCCTCCAATAACAGTTTCATCCGAGTCAATTTCGGCTCTAGTTTAGCCAAAGTAACCAATTTAAGTCACTTTCCACCACTTTAGATTGGATTTCGACCACATCCTGGCATGATTAACATATTATCATAATATACATGAACTTTGACCACTTTTTGGGATACTTATATACCAGTTTCATCCGAGTCAATTTCGGTTTTAGTTTGGCCAAATAAACTAGTTTAAGTCAATTTCCACCACATTAGAGTGGATTTCGACCACATCCTGGCATGATTAACATATTATCATAATATACATGAACTTTGACCACTTTTTGGGATACTCATATACCAGTTTCATCCGAGTCAATTTCGGTTTTAGTTTGGCCAAACAAACCAATTTAAGTCAATTTCCACCAAATTAGAGTGGATTTCGACCACTTCCTGGCATTATTAACATATTATCAGAATTTACATCAACTATGACCATTTTCTGGGGTCCTCCAATAACAGTTTCACCCGAGTCAATTTCGGTTCTAATTTGGCCAAACTAACCAATTTAAGTCACTTTCCACCACTTTAGAGTGGATTTCGACCACATCCTGGCATGATTAACATATTATCATAATATACTTGAACTTTGACCACTTTTTGGGATCCTCATATACCAGTTTCATCCGAGTCAATTTCGGTTTTAGTTTAGCCAAACAAACCAATTTAAGTCAATTTCCACCACATTAGAGTGGATTTCGACCACTTCTTGGCATGATTAACATATTATCAGAAAATACATTAACTATGACTATTTTTGGGGATCCTCCAATAAAAGTTTCATCCGAGTCAATTTCGGTTTTAGTTTAGCCAAACAAACCAATTTAAGTCAATTTCCACCACATTAGAGTGGATTTCGACCACTTCTTGGCATGATTAACATATTATCATAAAATACATCAACTATGACCATTTTAGGGGGTCCTCCAATAAAAGCTTCATCCGAGTCAATTTCGGCTCTAGTTTGACCAAAGGAACCAATTTAAGTCACTTTCCACCACATTAGAGTGGATTTCGACCACATCCTAGCATGATTAATATATTATCATAATTTACATCAACTTTGACCACTTTTTGGGGTCCTCTGATACCAGTTCCATCCGAGTCAATTTCGGCTCTAGTTTGGCCAACTCACCAATTTAAGTCACTTTCCACCACATTAGAGTGGGTTTCGACCACATCCTGGCATGATTAATATATTATCATAATTTACATCAACTTTGACCACAGTTTGGGGTCCTCTGATACCAGTTTCATCCAAGTCAATTATGGCTCTAGTTTGGCTAACCTAACCAATTTAAGTAACTTTCCTCCACATTAGAGTGGAATTCGAGCACATCCTGGCATGATTGTCATATTATCATAATTTACATCAACTTTGACCACTTTTTGGGGTCCTCTGATACCAGTTACATCCGAGTCAATTTTGGCTCTAGTTTGGCCAACTCACCGATTTAAGTCACTTTCCACCACATTAGAGTGGATTTCGACCACATCCTGGCATGATTAACATAATATCATAATATACATGAACTTTGACCACTTTTTGGGATCCTTATATACCAGTTTCATCCGAGTCAATTTCGGTTTTAGTTTTGCCAAATAAACCAGTTTAAGTCAATTTCCACCACATTAGAGTGGATTTCGACCACATCCTGGCATGATTAACATATTATCATAATATACATGAACTTTGACCACTTTTTGGGATACTCATATACCAGTTTCATCCGAGTCAATTTCGGTTTTAGTTTGGCCAACCAAACCAATTTAAGTCAATTTCCACCAAATTAGAGTGGATTTCGACCACTTCCTGGCATTATTAACATATTATCAGAATTTACATCAACTATGACCATTTTCTGGGGTCCTCCAATAACAGTTTCACCCGAGTCAATTTCGGTTCTAGTTTGGACAAACTAACCAATTTAAGTCACTTTCCACCACTTTAGAGTGGATTTCGACCACATCCTGGCATGATTAACATATTATCATAATATACTTGAACTTTGACCACTTTTTGGGATCCTCATATACCAGTTTCATCCGAGTCAATTTCGGTTTTAGTTTAGCCAAACAAACCAACTTAAGTCAATTTCCACCACATTAGAGTGGATTTCGACCACTTCTTGGCATGATTAACATATTATCAGAAAATACATTAACTATGACTATTTTTGGGGATCCTCCAATAAAAGTTTCATCCGAGTCAATTTGGGTTTAATTTAGCCAAACAAACCAATTTAAGTCAATTTCCACCACATTAGAGTGGATTTCGACCACATCCTGGCATGATTAACATATTATCATAATATACATGAACTTTGACCACTTTTTGGGATACTCATATACCAGTTTCATCCGAGTCAATTTCGGTTTTAGTTTGGCCAAACAAACCAATTTAAGTCAATTTCCACCAAATTAGAGTGGATTTCGACCACTTCCTGGCATTATTAACATATTATCAGAATTTACATCAACTATGACCATTTTCTGGGGTCCTCCAATAACAGTTTCACCCGAGTCAATTTCGGTTCTAATTTGGCCAAACTAACCAATTTAAGTCACTTTCCACCACTTTAGAGTGGATTTCGACCACATCCTGGCATGATTAACATATTATCATAATATACTTGAACTTTGACCACTTTTTGGGATCCTCATATACCAGTTTCATCCGAGTCAATTTCGGTTTTAGTTTAGCCAAACAAACCAACTTAAGTCAATTTCCACCACATTAGAGTGGATTTCGACCACTTCTTGGCATGATTAACATATTATCAGAAAATACATTAACTATGACTATTTTTGGGGATCCTCCAATAAAAGTTTCATCCGAGTCAATTTCGGTTTTAGTTTAGCCAAACAAACCAATTTAAGTCAATTTCCACCACATTAGAGTGGATTTCGACCACTTCTTGGCATGATTAACATATTATCATAAAATACATCAACTATGACCATTTTAGGGGGTCCTCCAATAAAAGTTTCATCTGAGTCAATTTCGGCTCTAGTTTGACCAAAGTAACCAATTTAAGTCACTTTCCACCACATTAGAGTGGATTTCGACCACATCCTAGCATGATTAATATATTATCATAATTTACATCAACTTTGACCACTTTTTGGGGTCCTCTGATACCAGTTCCATCCGAGTCAATTTCGGCTCTAGTTTGGCCAACTCACCAATTTAAGTCACTTTCCACCACATTAGAGTGGGTTTCGACCACATCCTGGCATGATTAATATATTATCATAATTTACATCAACTTTGACCACAGTTTGGGGTCCTCTGATACCAGTTTCATCCAAGTCAATTATGGCTCTAGTTTGGCTAACCTAACCAATTTAAGTAACTTTCCTCCACATTAGAGTGGAATTCGAGCACATCCTGGCATGATTATCATATTATCATAATTTACATCAACTTTGACCACTTTTTGGGGTCCTCTGATACCAGTTACATCCGAGTCAATTTTGGCTCTAGTTTGGCCAACTCACCGATTTAAGTCACTTTCCACCACATTAGAGTGGATTTCGACCACATCCTGGCATGATTAACATAATATCATAATATACATGAACTTTGACCACTTTTTGGGATCCTTATATACCAGTTTCATCCGAGTCAATTTCGGTTTTAGTTTTGCCAAATAAACCAGTTTAATTCAATTTCCACCACATTAGAGTGGATTTCGACCACATCCTGGCATGATTAACATATTATCATAATATACATGAACTTTGACCACTTTTTGGGATACTCATATACCAGTTTCATCCGAGTCAATTTCGGTTTTAGTTTGGCCAACCAAACCAATTTAAGTCAATTTCCACCAAATTAGAGTGGATTTCGACCACTTCCTGGCATTATTAACATATTATCAGAATTTACATCAACTATGACCATTTTCTGGGGTCCTCCAATAACAGTTTCACACGAGTCAATTTCGGTTCTAGTTTGGACAAACTAACCAATTTAAGTCACTTTCCACCACTTTAGAGTGGATTTCGACCACATCCTGGCATGATTAACATATTATCATAATATACTTGAACTTTGACCACTTTTTGGGATCCTCATATACCAGTTTCATCCGAGTCAATTTCGGTTTTAGTTTAGCCAAACAACCCAATTTAAGTCAATTTCCACCACATTAGAGTGGATTTCGACCACTTCTTGTCATGATTAACATATTATCATAAAATACATCAACTATGACCATTTTAGGGGGTCCTCCAATAAAAGTTTCATCCGAGTCAATTTCGGCTCTAGTTTGGCCAAAGTAACCAATTTAAGTCACTTTCCACCACATTAGAGTGGATTTCGACCACATCCTGGCATGATTAATATATTATCATAATTTACATCAACTTTGACCACATTTTGGGGTCCTCTGATACCAGTTTCATCCAAGTCAATTATGGCTCTAGTTTGGCTAACCTAACCAATTTAAGTAACTTTCCACCACATTAGAGTGGATTTCGACCACATCCTGGCATGATTAACATAATATCATAATATACATGAACTTTGACCACTTTTTGGGATCCTCATATACCAGTTTCATCCGAGTCAATTTCGGTTTTAGTTTAGCCAAACAAACCAATTTAAGTCAATTTCCACCACATTAGAGTGGAGTTCGACCACTTCTTATCATGATTAACATATTATCATAGAATACATCAACTATGACCATTTTTTGGGGTCCTCCAATAACAGTTTCATCCGAGTCAATTTCGGCTCTAGTTTAGCCAAAGTAACCAATTTAAGTCACTTTCCACCACTTTAGATTGGATTTCGACCACATCCTGGCATGATTAACATATTATCATAATATACAAGAACTTTGACCACTTTTTGGGATACTTATATACCAGTTTCATCCGAGTCAATTTCGGTTTTAGTTTGGCCAAATAAACCAGTTTAAGTCAATTTCCACCACATTAGAGTGGATTTCGACCACATCCTGGCATGATTAACATATTATCATAATATACATGAACTTTGACCACTTTTTGGAATACTCATATACCAGTTTCATCCGAGTCAATTTCGGTTTTAGTTTGGCCAAACAAACCAATTTAAGTCAATTTCCACCAAATTAGAGTGGATTTCGACCACTTCCTGGCATTATTAACATATTATCAGAATTTACATCAACTATGACCATTTTCTGGGGTCCTCCAATAACAGTTTCACCCGAGTCAATTTCGGTTCTAATTTGGCCAAACTAACCAATTTAAGTCACTTTCCACCACTTTAGAGTGGATTTCGACCACATCCTGGCATGATTAACATATTATCATAATATACTTGAACTTTGACCACTTTTTGGGATCCTCATATACCAGTTTCATCCGAGTCAATTTCGGTTTTAGTTTAGCCAAACAAACCAACTTAAGTCAATTTCCACCACATTAGAGTGGATTTCGACCACTTCTTGGCATGATTAACATATTATCAGAAAATACATTAACTATGACTATTTTTGGGGATCCTCCAATAAAAATTTCATCCGAGTCAATTTCGGTTTTAGTTTAGCCAAACAAACCAATTTAAGTCAATTTCCACCACATTAGAGTGGATTTCGACCACTTCTTGGCATGATTAACATATTATCATAAAATACATCAACTATGACCATTTTAGGGGGTCCTCCAATAAAAGTTTCATCCGAGTCAATTTCGGCTCTAGTTTGACCAAAGTAACCAATTTAAGTCACTTTCCACCACATTAGAGTGGATTTCGACCACATCCTAGCATGATTAATATATTATCATAATTTACATCAACTTTGACCACTTTTTGGGGTCCTCTGATACCAGTTCCATCCGAGTCAATTTCGGCTCTAGTTTGGCCAACTCACCAATTTAAGTCACTTTCCACCACATTAGAGTGGATTTCGACCACTTCTTGTCATGATTAACATATTATCATAAAATACATCAACTATGACCATTTTAGGGGGTCCTCCAATAAAAGTTTCATCCGAGTCAATTTCGGCTCTAGTTTGGCCAAAGTAACCAATTTAAGTCACTTTCCACCACATTAGAGTGGATTTCGACCACATCCTGGCATGATTAATATATTATCATAATTTACATCAACTTTGACCACATTTTGGGGTCCTCTGATACCAGTTTCATCCAAGTCAATTATGGCTCTAGTTTGGCTAACCTAACCAATTTAAGTAACTTTCCACCACATTAGAGTGGATTTCGACCACATCCTGGCATGATTAACATAATATCATAATATACATGAACTTTGACCACTTTTTGGGATCCTCATATACCAGTTTCATCCGAGTCAATTTCGGTTTTAGTTTAGCCAAACAAACCAATTTAAGTCAATTTCCACCACATTAGAGTGGATTTCGACCACTTCTTATCATGATTAACATATTATCATAGAATACATCAACTATGACCATTTTTTGGGGTCCTCCAATAACAGTTTCATCCGAGTCAATTTCGGCTCTAGTTTAGCCAAAGTAACCAATTTAAGTCACTTTCCACCACTTTAGATTGGATTTCGACCACATCCTGGCATGATTAACATATTATCATAATATACAAGAACTTTGACCACTTTTTGGGATACTTATATACCAGTTTCATCCGAGTCAATTTCGGTTTTAGTTTGGCCAAATAAACCAGTTTAAGTCAATTTCCACCACATTAGAGTGGATTTCGACCACATCCTGGCATGATTAACATATTATCATAATATACATGAACTTTGACCACTTTTTGGAATACTCATATACCAGTTTCATCCGAGTCAATTTCGGTTTTAGTTTGGCCAAACAAACCAATTTAAGTCAATTTCCACCAAATTAGAGTGGATTTCGACCACTTCCTGGCATTATTAACATATTATCAGAATTTACATCAACTATGACCATTTTCTGGGGTCCTCCAATAACAGTTTCACCCGAGTCAATTTCGGTTCTAATTTGGCCAAACTAACCAATTTAAGTCACTTTCCACCACTTTAGAGTGGATTTCGACCACATCCTGGCATGATTAACATATTATCATAATATACTTGAACTTTGACCACTTTTTGGGATCCTCATATACCAGTTTCATCCGAGTCAATTTCGGTTTTAGTTTAGCCAAACAAACCAACTTAAGTCAATTTCCACCACATTAGAGTGGATTTCGACCACTTCTTGGCATGATTAACATATTATCAGAAAATACATTAACTATGACTATTTTTGGGGATCCTCCAATAAAAGTTTCATCCGAGTCAATTTCGGTTTTAGTTTAGCCAAACAAACCAATTTAAGTCAATTTCCACCACATTAGAGTGGATTTCGACCACATCCTGGCATGATTAACATATTATCATAATATACATGAACTTTGACCACTTTTTGGGATACTCATATACCAGTTTCATCCGAGTCAATTTCGGTTTTAGTTTGGCCAAACAAACCAATTTAAGTCAATTTCCACCAAATTAGAGTGGATTTCGACCACTTCCTGGCATTATTAACATATTATCAGAATTTACATCAACTATGACCATTTTCTGGGGTCCTCCAATAACAGTTTCACCCGAGTCAATTTCGGTTCTAATTTGGCCAAACTAACCAATTTAAGTCACTTTCCACCACTTTAGAGTGGATTTCGACCACATCCTGGCATGATTAACATATTATCATAATATACTTGAACTTTGACCACTTTTTGGGATCCTCATATACCAGTTTCATCCGAGTCAATTTCGGTTTTAGTTTAGCCAAACAAACCAACTTAAGTCAATTTCCACCACATTAGAGTGGATTTCGACCACTTCTTGGCATGATTAACATATTATCAGAAAATACATTAACTATGACTATTTTTGGGGATCCTCCAATAAAAGTTTCATCCGAGTCAATTTCGGTTTTAGTTTAGCCAAACAAACCAATTTAAGTCAATTTCCACCACATTAGAGTGGATTTCGACCACATCCTGGCATGATTAACATATTATCATAATATACATGAACTTTGACCACTTTTTGGGATACTCATATACCAGTTTCATCCGAGTCAATTTCGGTTTTAGTTTGGCCAAACAAACCAATTTAAGTCAATTTCCACCAAATTAGAGTGGATTTCGACCACTTCCTGGCATTATTAACATATTATCAGAATTTACATCAACTATGACCATTTTCTGGGGTCCTCCAATAACAGTTTCACCCGAGTCAATTTCGGTTCTAATTTGGCCAAACTAACCAATTTAAGTCACTTTCCACCACTTTAGAGTGGATTTCGACCACATCCTGGCATGATTAACATATTATCATAATATACTTGAACTTTGACCACTTTTTGGGATCCTCATATACCAGTTTCATCCGAGTCAATTTCGGTTTTAGTTTAGCCAAACAAACCAACTTAAGTCAATTTCCACCACATTAGAGTGGATTTCGACCACTTCTTGGCATGATTAACATATTATCAGAAAATACATTAACTATGACTATTTTTGGGGATCCTCCAATAAAAGTTTCATCCGAGTCAATTTCGGTTTTATTTTAGCCAAACAAACCAATTTAAGTCAATTTCCACCACATTAGAGTGGATTTCGACCACTTCTTGGCATGATTAACATATTATCATAAAATACATCAACTATGACCATTTTAGGGGGTCCTCCAATAAAAGTTTCATCTGAGTCAATTTCGGCTCTAGTTTGACCAAAGTAACCAATTTAAGTCACTTTCCACCACATTAGAGTGGATTTCGACCACATCCTAGCATGATTAATATATTATAATAATTTACATCAACTTTGACCACTTTTTGGGGTCCTCTGATACCAGTTCCATCCGAGTCAATTTCGGCTCTAGTTTGGCCAACTCACCAATTTAAGTCACTTTCCACCACATTAGAGTGGGTTTCGACCACATCCTGGCATGATTAATATATTATCATAATTTACATCAACTTTGACCACAGTTTGGGGTCCTCTGATACCAGTTTCATCCAAGTCAATTATGGCTCTAGTTTGGCTAACCTAACCAATTTAAGTAACTTTCCTCCACATTAGAGTGGAATTCGAGCACATCCTGGCATGATTATCATATTATCATAATTTACATCAACTTTGACCACTTTTTGGGGTCCTCTGATACCAGTTACATCCGAGTCAATTTTGGCTCTAGTTTGGCCAACTCACCGATTTAAGTCACTTTCCACCACATTAGAGTGGATTTCGACCACATCCTGGCATGATTAACATAATATCATAATATACATGAACTTTGACCACTTTTTGGGATCCTTATATACCAGTTTCATCCGAGTCAATTTCGGTTTTAGTTTTGCCAAATAAACCAGTTTAAGTCAATTTCCACCACATTAGAGTGGATTTCGACCACATCCTGGCATGATTAACATATTATCATAATATACATGAACTTTGACCACTTTTTGGGATACTCATATACCAGTTTCATCCGAGTCAATTTCGGTTTTAGTTTGGCCAACCAAACCAATTTAAGTCAATTTCCACCAAATTAGAGTGGATTTCGACCACTTCCTGGCATTATTAACATATTATCAGAATTTACATCAACTATGACCATTTTCTGGGGTCCTCCAATAACAGTTTCACCCGAGTCAATTTCGGTTCTAGTTTGGACAAACTAACCAATTTAAGTCACTTTCCACCACTTTAGAGTGGATTTCGACCACATCCTGGCATGATTAACATATTATCATAATATACTTGAACTTTGACCACTTTTTGGGATCCTCATATACCAGTTTCATCCGAGTCAATTTCGGTTTTAGTTTAGCCAAACAACCCAATTTAAGTCAATTTCCACCACATTAGAGTGGATTTCGACCACTTCTTGTCATGATTAACATATTATCATAAAATACATCAACTATGACCATTTTAGGGGGTCCTCCAATAAAAGTTTCATCCGAGTCAATTTCGGCTCTAGTTTGGCCAAAGTAACCAATTTAAGTCACTTTCCACCACATTAGAGTGGATTTCGACCACATCCTGGCATGATTAATATATTATCATAATTTACATCAACTTTGACCACATTTTGGGGTCCTCTGATACCAGTTTCATCCAAGTCAATTATGGCTCTAGTTTGGCTAACCTAACCAATTTAAGTAACTTTCCACCACATTAGAGTGGATTTCGACCACATCCTGGCATGATTAACATAATATCATAATATACATGAACTTTGACCACTTTTTGGGATCCTCATATACCAGTTTCATCCGAGTCAATTTCGGTTTTAGTTTAGCCAAACAAACCAATTTAAGTCAATTTCCACCACATTAGAGTGGATTTCGACCACTTCTTATCATGATTAACATATTATCATAGAATACATCAACTATGACCATTTTTTGGGGTCCTCCAATAACAGTTTCATCCGAGTCAATTTCGGCTCTAGTTTAGCCAAAGTAACCAATTTAAGTCACTTTCCACCACTTTAGATTGGATTTCGACCACATCCTGGCATGATTAACATATTATCATAATATACAAGAACTTTGACCACTTTTTGGGATACTTATATACCAGTTTCATCCGAGTCAATTTCGGTTTTAGTTTGGCCAAATAAACCAGTTTAAGTCAATTTCCACCACATTAGAGTGGATTTCGACCACATCCTGGCATGATTAACATATTATCATAATATACATGAACTTTGACCACTTTTTGGAATACTCATATACCAGTTTCATCCGAGTCAATTTCGGTTTTAGTTTGGCCAAACAAACCAATTTAAGTCAATTTCCACCAAATTAGAGTGGATTTCGACCACTTCCTGGCATTATTAACATATTACCAGAATTTACATCAACTATGACCATTTTCTGGGGTCCTCCAATAACAGTTTCACCCGAGTCAATTTCGGTTCTAATTTGGCCAAACTAACCAATTTAAGTCACTTTCCACCACTTTAGAGTGGATTTCGACCACATCCTGGCATGATTAACATATTATCATAATATACTTGAACTTTGACCACTTTTTGGGATCCTCATATACCAGTTTCATCCGAGTCAATTTCGGTTTTAGTTTAGCCAAACAAACCAACTTAAGTCAATTTCCACCACATTAGAGTGGATTTCGACCACTTCTTGGCATGATTAACATATTATCAGAAAATACATTAACTATGACTATTTTTGGGGATCCTCCAATAAAAGTTTCATCCGAGTCAATTTCGGTTTTAGTTTAGCCAAACAAACCAATTTAAGTCAATTTCCACCACATTAGAGTGGATTTCGACCACTTCTTGGCATGATTAACATATTATCATAAAATACATCAACTATGACCATTTTAGGGGGTCCTCCAATAAAAGTTTCATCCGAGTCAATTTCGGCTCTAGTTTGACCAAAGTAACCAATTTAAGTCACTTTCCACCACATTAGAGTGGATTTCGACCACATCCTAGCATGATTAATATATTATCATAATTTACATCAACTTTGACCACTTTTTGGGGTCCTCTGATACCAGTTCCATCCGAGTCAATTTCGGCTCTAGTTTGGCCAACTCACCAATTTAAGTCACTTTCCACCACATTAGAGTGGATTTCGACCACTTCTTGTCATGATTAACATATTATCATAAAATACATCAACTATGACCATTTTAGGGGGTCCTCCAATAAAAGTTTCATCCGAGTCAATTTCGGCTATAGTTTGGCCAAAGTAACCAATTTAAGTCACTTTCCACCACATTAGAGTGGATTTCGACCACATCCTGGCATGATTAATATATTATCATAATTTACATCAACTTTGACCACATTTTGGGGTCCTCTGATACCAGTTTCATCCAAGTCAATTATGGCTCTAGTTTGGCTAACCTAACCAATTTAAGTAACTTTCCACCACATTAGAGTGGATTTCGACAACATCCTGGCATGATTAACATAATATCATAATATACATGAACTTTGACCACTTTTTGGGATCCTCATATACCAGTTTCATCCGAGTCAATTTCGGTTTTAGTTTAGCCAAACAAACCAATTTAAGTCAATTTCCACCACATTAGAGTGGATTTCGACCACTTCTTATCATGATTAACATATTATCATAGAATACATCAACTATGACCATTTTTTGGGGTCCTCCAATAACAGTTTCATCCGAGTCAATTTCGGCTCTAGTTTAGCCAAAGTAACCAATTTAAGTCACTTTCCACCACTTTAGATTGGATTTCGACCACATCCTGGCATGATTAACATATTATCATAATATACAAGAACTTTGACCACTTTTTGGGATACTTATATACCAGTTTCATCCGAGTCAATTTCGGTTTTAGTTTGGCCAAATAAACCAGTTTAAGTCAATTTCCACCACATTAGAGTGGATTTCGATCACATCCTGGCATGATTAACATATTATCATAATATACATGAACTTTGACCACTTTTTGGAATACTCATATACCAGTTTCATCCGAGTCAATTTCGGTTTTAGTTTGGCCAAACAAACCAATTTAAGTCAATTTCCACCAAATTAGAGTGGATTTCGACCACTTCCTGGCATTATTAACATATTATCAGAATTTACATCAACTATGACCATTTTCTGGGGTCCTCCAATAACAGTTTCACCCGAGTCAATTTCGGTTCTAATTTGGCCAAACTAACCAATTTAAGTCACTTTCCACCACTTTAGAGTGGATTTCGACCACATCCTGGCATGATTAACATATTATCATAATATACTTGAACTTTGACCACTTTTTGGGATCCTCATATACCAGTTTCATCCGAGTCAATTTCGGTTTTAGTTTAGCCAAACAAACCAACTTAAGTCAATTTCCACCACATTAGAGTGGATTTCGACCACTTCTTGGCATGATTAACATATTATCAGAAAATACATTAACTATGACTATTTTTTGGGATCCTCCAATAAAAGTTTCATCCGAGTCAATTTCGGTTTTAGTTTAGCCAAACAAACCAATTTAAGTCAATTTCCACCACATTAGAGTGGATTTCGACCACTTCTTGGCATGATTAACATATTATCATAAAATACATCAACTATGACCATTTTAGGGGGTCCTCCAATAAAAGTTTCATCCGAGTCAATTTCGGCTCTAGTTTGACCAAAGTAACCAATTTAAGTCACTTTCCACCACATTAGAGTGGATTTCGACCACATCCTAGCATGATTAATATATTATCATAATTTACATCAACTTTGACCACTTTTTGGGGTCCTCTGATACCAGTTCCATCCGAGTCAATTTCGGCTCTAGTTTGGCCAACTCACCAATTTAAGTCACTTTCCACCACATTAGAGTGGATTTCGACCACATCCTGGCATGATTAATATATTATCATAATTTACATCAACTTTGACCACAGTTTGGGGTCCTCTGATACCAGTTTCATCCAAGTCAATTATGGCTCTAGTTTGGCTAACCTAACCAATTTAAGTAACTTTCCACCACATTAGAGTGGAATTCGAGCACATCCTGGCATGATTATCATATTATCATAATTTACATCAACTTTGACCACTTTTTGGGGTCCTCTGATACCAGTTACATCCGAGTCAATTTTGGCTCTAGTTTGGCCAACTCACCGATTTAAGTCACTTTCCACCACATTAGAGTGGATTTCGACCACATCCTGGCATGATTAACATATTATCATAATATACATGAACTTTGACCACTTTTTGGGATACTCATATACCAGTTTCATCCGAGTCAATTTCGGTTTTAGTTTGGCCAACCAAACCAATTTAAGTCAATTTCCACCAAATTAGAGTGGATTTCGACCACTTCCTGGCATTATTAACATATTATCAGAATTTACATCACCTATGACCATTTTCTGGGGTCCTCCAATAATAGTTTCACCCGAGTCAATTTCGGTTCTAGTTTGGACAAACTAACCAATTTAAGTCACTTTCCACCACTTTAGAGTGGATTTCGACCACATCCTGGCATGATTAACATATTATCATAATATACTTGAACTTTGACCACTTTTTGGGATCCTCATATACCAGTTTCATCCGAGTCAATTTCGGTTTTAGTTTAGCCAAACAAACCAATTTAAGTCAATTTCCACCACATTAGAGTGGATTTCGACCACTTCTTGTCATGATTAACATATTATCATAAAATACATCAACTATGACCATTTTTTGGGGTCCTCCAATAACAGTTTCATCTGAGTCAATTTCGGCTCTAGTTTGGCCAAAGTAACCAATTTAAGTCACTTTCCACCACATTAGATTGGATTTCGACCACATCCCTGGCATGATTAACATATTATCATAATATACATGAACTTTGACCACTTTTTGGGATCCTTATATACCAGTTTCATCCGAGTCAATTTCGGTTTTAGTTTGGCCAAACAAACCAGTTTAAGTCAATTTCCACCACATTAGAGTGGATTTCGACCACATCCTGGCATGATTAACAAATTATCATAATATATATGAACTTTGACCACTTTTTGGGATACTCATATACCAGTTTCATCCGAGTCAATTTCGGTTTTAGTTTGGCCAAACAAACTAATTTAAGTCAATTTCCACCACATTAGAGTGGATTTCGACCACTTCTTGGCATGATTAACATATTATCAGAAAATACATCAACTATGACTATTTTTGGGGGTCCTCCAATGAAAGTTTCATCCGAGTCAATTTCGGCTCTAGTTTGGCCAAAGTCACCAATTTAAGTCACTTTCCACCACATTATAGTGGATTTCGACCACATCCTGGCATGATTAATATATTATCATAATTTACATCAACTTTGACCACATTTTGGGGTCCTCTGATACCAGTTTCATCCAAGTCAATTATGGCTCTAGTTTGGCTAACCAAACCAATTGAAGTAACTTTCCACCACTTTAGATTGGATTTCGACCACATCCTGGCATGATTAACATATTATCATAATATACAAGAACTTTGACCACTTTTTGGGATACTTATATACCAGTTTCATCCGAGTCAATTTCGGTTTTAGTTTGGCCAAATAAACCAGTTTAAGTCAATTTCCACCACATTAGAGTGGATTTCGACCACATCCTGGCATGATTAACATATTATCATAATATACATGAACTTTGACCACTTTTTGGGATACTCATATACCAGTTTCATCCGAGTCAATTTCGGTTTTAGTTTGGCCAACCAAACCAATTTAAGTCAATTTCCACCAAATTAGAGTGGATTTCGACCACTTCCTGGCATTATTAACATATTATCAGAATTTACATCAACTATGACCATTTTCTGGGGTCCTCCAATAACAGTTTCACCCGAGTCAATTTCGGTTCTAGTTTGGACAAACTAACCAATTTAAGTCACTTTCCACCACTTTAGAGTGGATTTCGACCACATCCTGGCATGATTAACATATTATCATAATATACTTGAACTTTGACCACTTTTTGGGATCCTCATATACCAGTTTCATCCGAGTCAATTTCGGTTTTAGTTTAGCCAAACAACCCAATTTAAGTCAATTTCCACCACATTAGAGTGGATTTCGACCACTTCTTGTCATGATTAACATATTATCATAAAATACATCAACTATGACCATTTTAGGGGGTCCTCCAATAAAAGTTTCATCCGAGTCAATTTCGGCTCTAGTTTGGCCAAAGTAACCAATTTAAGTCACTTTCCACCACATTAGAGTGGATTTCGACCACATCCTGGCATGATTAATATATTATCATAATTTACATCAACTTTGACCACATTTTGGGGTCCTCTGATACCAGTTTCATCCAAGTCAATTATGGCTCTAGTTTGGCTAACCTAACCAATTTAAGTAACTTTCCACCACATTAGAGTGGATTTCGACCACATCCTGGCATGATTAACATAATATCATAATATACATGAACTTTGACCACTTTTTGGGATCCTCATATACCAGTTTCATCCGAGTCAATTTCGGTTTTAGTTTAGCCAAACAAACCAATTTAAGTCAATTTCCACCACATTAGAGTGGATTTCGACCACTTCTTATCATGATTAACATATTATCATAGAATACATCAACTATGACCATTTTTTGGGGTCCTCCAATAACAGTTTCATCCGAGTCAATTTCGGCTCTAGTTTAGCCAAAGTAACCAATTTAAGTCACTTTCCACCACTTTAGATTGGATTTCGACCACATCCTGGCATGATTAACATATTATCATAATATACAAGAACTTTGACCACTTTTTGGGATACTTATATACCAGTTTCATCCGAGTCAATTTCGGTTTTAGTTTGGCCAAATAAACCAGTTTAAGTCAATTTCCACCACATTAGAGTGGATTTCGACCACATCCTGGCATGATTAACATATTATCATAATATACATGAACTTTGACCACTTTTTGGAATACTCATATACCAGTTTCATCCGAGTCAATTTCGGTTTTAGTTTGGCCAAACAAACCAATTTAAGTCAATTTCCACCAAATTAGAGTGGATTTCGACCACTTCCTGGCATTATTAACATATTACCAGAATTTACATCAACTATGACCATTTTCTGGGGTCCTCCAATAACAGTTTCACCCGAGTCAATTTCGGTTCTAATTTGGCCAAACTAACCAATTTAAGTCACTTTCCACCACTTTAGAGTGGATTTCGACCACATCCTGGCATGATTAACATATTATCATAATATACTTGAACTTTGACCACTTTTTGGGATCCTCATATACCAGTTTCATCCGAGTCAATTTCGGTTTTAGTTTAGCCAAACAAACCAACTTAAGTCAATTTCCACCACATTAGAGTGGATTTCGACCACTTCTTGGCATGATTAACATATTATCAGAAAATACATTAACTATGACTATTTTTGGGGATCCTCCAATAAAAGTTTCATCCGAGTCAATTTCGGTTTTAGTTTAGCCAAACAAACCAATTTAAGTCAATTTCCACCACATTAGAGTGGATTTCGACCACTTCTTGGCATGATTAACATATTATCATAAAATACATCAACTATGACCATTTTAGGGGGTCCTCCAATAAAAGTTTCATCCGAGTCAATTTCGGCTCAAGTTTGACCAAAGTAACCAATTTAAGTCACTTTCCACCACATTAGAGTGGATTTCGACCACATCCTAGCATGATTAATATATTATCATAATTTACATCAACTTTGACCACTTTTTGGGGTCCTCTGATACCAGTTCCATCCGAGTCAATTTCGGCTCTAGTTTGGCCAACTCACCAATTTAAGTCACTTTCCACCACATTAGAGTGGATTTCGACCACTTCTTGTCATGATTAACATATTATCATAAAATACATCAACTATGACCATTTTAGGGGGTCCTCCAATAAAAGTTTCATCCGAGTCAATTTCGGCTCTAGTTTGGCCAAAGTAACCAATTTAAGTCACTTTCCACCACATTAGAGTGGATTTCGACCACATCCTGGCATGATTAATATATTATCATAATTTACATCAACTTTGACCACATTTTGGGGTCCTCTGATACCAGTTTCATCCAAGTCAATTATGGCTCTAGTTTGGCTAACCTAACCAATTTAAGTAACTTTCCACCACATTAGAGTGGATTTCGACAACATCCTGGCATGATTAACATAATATCATAATATACATGAACTTTGACCACTTTTTGGGATCCTCATATACCAGTTTCATCCGAGTCAATTTCGGTTTTAGTTTAGCCAAACAAACCAATTTAAGTCAATTTCCACCACATTAGAGTGGATTTCGACCACTTCTTATCATGATTAACATATTATCATAGAATACATCAACTATGACCATTTTTTGGGGTCCTCCAATAACAGTTTCATCCGAGTCAATTTCGGCTCTAGTTTAGCCAAAGTAACCAATTTAAGTCACTTTCCACCACTTTAGATTGGATTTCGACCACATCCTGGCATGATTAACATATTATCATAATATACAAGAACTTTGACCACTTTTTGGGATACTTATATACCAGTTTCATCCGAGTCAATTTCGGTTTTAGTTTGGCCAAATAAACCAGTTTAAGTCAATTTCCACCACATTAGAGTGGATTTCGATCACATCCTGGCATGATTAACATATTATCATAATATACATGAACTTTGACCACTTTTTGGAATACTCATATACCAGTTTCATCCGAGTCAATTTCGGTTTTAGTTTGGCCAAACAAACCAATTTAAGTCAATTTCCACCAAATTAGAGTGGATTTCGACCACTTCCTGGCATTATTAACATATTATCAGAATTTACATCAACTATGACCATTTTCTGGGGTCCTCCAATAACAGTTTCACCCGAGTCAATTTCGGTTCTAATTTGGCCAAACTAACCAATTTAAGTCACTTTCCACCACTTTAGAGTGGATTTCGACCACATCCTGGCATGATTAACATATTATCATAATATACTTGAACTTTGACCACTTTTTGGGATCCTCATATACCAGTTTCATCCGAGTCAATTTCGGTTTTAGTTTAGCCAAACAAACCAACTTAAGTCAATTTCCACCACATTAGAGTGGATTTCGACCACTTCTTGGCATGATTAACATATTATCAGAAAATACATTAACTATGACTATTTTTTGGGATCCTCCAATAAAAGTTTCATCCGAGTCAATTTCGGTTTTAGTTTAGCCAAACAAACCAATTTAAGTCAATTTCCACCACATTAGAGTGGATTTCGACCACTTCTTGGCATGATTAACATATTATCATAAAATACATCAACTATGACCATTTTAGGGGGTCCTCCAATAAAAGTTTCATCCGAGTCAATTTCGGCTCTAGTTTGACCAAAGTAACCAATTTAAGTCACTTTCCACCACATTAGAGTGGATTTCGACCACATCCTAGCATGATTAATATATTATCATAATTTACATCAACTTTGACCACTTTTTGGGGTCCTCTGATACCAGTTCCATCCGAGTCAATTTCGGCTCTAGTTTGGCCAACTCACCAATTTAAGTCACTTTCCACCACATTAGAGTGGATTTCGACCACATCCTGGCATGATTAATATATTATCATAATTTACATCAACTTTGACCACAGTTTGGGGTCCTCTGATACCAGTTTCATCCAAGTCAATTATGGCTCTAGTTTGGCTAACCTAACCAATTTAAGTAACTTTCCACCACATTAGAGTGGAATTCGAGCACATCCTGGCATGATTATCATATTATCATAATTTACATCAACTTTGACCACTTTTTGGGGTCCTCTGATACCAGTTACATCCGAGTCAATTTTGGCTCTAGTTTGGCCAACTCACCGATTTAAGTCACTTTCCACCACATTAGAGTGGATTTCGACCACATCCTGGCATGATTAACATATTATCATAATATACATGAACTTTGACCACTTTTTGGGATACTCATATACCAGTTTCATCCGAGTCAATTTCGGTTTTAGTTTGGCCAACCAAACCAATTTAAGTCAATTTCCACCAAATTAGAGTGGATTTCGACCACTTCCTGGCATTATTAACATATTATCAGAATTTACATCACCTATGACCATTTTCTGGGGTCCTCCAATAATAGTTTCACCCGAGTCAATTTCGGTTCTAGTTTGGACAAACTAACCAATTTAAGTCACTTTCCACCACTTTAGAGTGGATTTCGACCACATCCTGGCATGATTAACATATTATCATAATATACTTGAACTTTGACCACTTTTTGGGATCCTCATATACCAGTTTCATCCGAGTCAATTTCGGTTTTAGTTTAGCCAAACAAACCAATTTAAGTCAATTTCCACCACATTAGAGTGGATTTCGACCACTTCTTGTCATGATTAACATATTATCATAAAATACATCAACTATGACCATTTTTTGGGGTCCTCCAATAACAGTTTCATCTGAGTCAATTTCGGCTCTAGTTTGGCCAAAGTAACCAATTTAAGTCACTTTCCACCACATTAGATTGGATTTCGACCACATCCCTGGCATGATTAACATATTATCATAATATACATGAACTTTGACCACTTTTTGGGATCCTTATATACCAGTTTCATCCGAGTCAATTTCGGTTTTAGTTTGGCCAAACAAACCAGTTTAAGTCAATTTCCACCACATTAGAGTGGATTTCGACCACATCCTGGCATGATTAACAAATTATCATAATATATATGAACTTTGACCACTTTTTGGGATACTCATATACCAGTTTCATCCGAGTCAATTTCGGTTTTAGTTTGGCCAAACAAACTAATTTAAGTCAATTTCCACCACATTAGAGTGGATTTCGACCACTTCTTGGCATGATTAACATATTATCAGAAAATACATCAACTATGACTATTTTTGGGGGTCCTCCAATGAAAGTTTC